>CAMXCT020000122.1:63269-108269 GCA_947184155.2 Cladocopium goreaui | reverse complement strand
GTGGTGGTGTAGTGAGTGTAGTGTAATGTAATGTAGGGTAGTGTAGTGTAGTCTAGTACAGTGTAATAGGTGTAGTCTAAAGTAGCGTAGTTGTAGTTGTAGTTCTAGTTCTAGTTGTAGTTAGTGTAGTGTAGTGTAGTGTAAAGTAGCAAAGTTGTAGCTGCAGTTGTAGTTAGTGTGGTGTAGTCTGGTGTAGTGTGGTGTGGTGTAGGTTAGTGCGGTGTAGTGAAGTGTAGTGTAGTGCAGTGTGATGTAGTGTAGTTGTAGTTGTAGTTGTAGTTAATGTAGCGTAGCGTAGCGTAGTGTAGTGTAATTGAGTGTAATGTAGTGTAGTGGAGTGTAGTGTCGTGTAGTGTAGTGTGGTGTGGTGTAATGTAACTAGCAGCATAATGCAACTAGTGTAGCGCAGTGTCGTGTAATGTAGTGTAGTTGCAGTTGTAGCTGTAGTTGTAGTTGTAGTGTAGTGGAGTGGAGCGTAGTGGAGTGTACTGGTGGTTGTAGTTGAAACTGCGACAAACCCGTCACGTTTTCCTCATTTATGACAACATGCAGAATCCCTTGTGCCAGCCACGCAAAACGACGTATCAACTTCCAAAAGTGGTCCGAGACCGTCAGTTTTTAACACTTTTGACTTCGAAATGTTTTCGCGCCACAACGGCATGCACTTTTTCGACATCTCAACTTCCAAAAATGCTCCGAAACTGGTGTGTTTTGTACATTTTGACTTGGAAATGTGCTTTGCGCCACAACGGCGTGCATTTTTTCGACATCTCAACTTCCAAAAGTGCTCCGAACCTGGTGTGTTTTGCACGTTTTGACTTGAAAATGTGCTTCGCGCCACAACGGCGTGCATTTTTTGGACATCCTGGTGTGTTTTGTACATTTTGACTTGGAAATGTGCTTTGCGCCACATGAGCCTACTTTTCGACCCTCCGGAACCACAAATCATTGGAAACCACAATGAATTGCGACTTTTCTACCTTTTCGCGCAACTTCTTTTTTCTGACTCTTTCTCTTCTCTGATCTTCTCTGATCTCTTCTCTTCTCTTCTCTTCTGACTCTTCTCTGACTCTTCCCACCTCTGCTTTTCCATCTGTCTATGTTGTCGGAAGTTTGGCTTCTAAACTTCCTTCGGTGATTTTATATTTTTCATGTCCTGTCATGTCATGACTGTGTACTATTCTGTTTTTATCTCATAGACCTGTTTTTTTAAACTTTGATTATGTTTGATTATTTTGTAGTTTTACATTTTTGTGAACAATGATATTATATTTGTGATTTAGGTATTTGTAAATTATTGTACACGGGCAGTACCCAAGCAAGCCGGGGGCGGCAGTTTGAAAAATGAAAGGTTTATGGTTTGAACCAGAATGTGTCTATAGAATGTGCTGCGGCACCAGCCGTGTAGTGTTGCAGAGACAATTCTTTGATGCGCAGTCATCTGACATTTCTGGCACTTGGCATCTTTTTTCTCTTGACATAGTTTTTTTTTCGACATTTCCTTCTCAACCCTTCTTATATCATCCGTTCTCGTCTCATCTCATCCCATGTCTTTTCACACTACAAAACGCCAGCTAGGGTCGTTTGGTATTAAGAATAACCGTGTCATTTTTTTAATTTTATTTTTTTCGTTTTGCAGCGTTCGGAAGTTGTTCATGTCAAATGCACATGTGTATTTTGTAGTTGTATAATTATGTTGAGGTAGTTGAAACATCCAAGATAAATCTCATTTTCATTGTCATTGTGTAGTTGTATATATGTTGAGGTAACTGGAACATCCAACATAAAATGTCATTTGCATTTTGTAGCTCCTCCAAACTTGAACAAACAATTTGTAGTTTGTAATGGGATGGGGATTCATTGGGATATCAATTTGAAATCCTTTTGTAAACTGACTCTTGCGGGGCTGGGCATGCGAGGTCCAATCAGCGCATCTTTGTAGCCCGTCTTTATCCTTTTTTGGCTTGAACAACGCTGGGACAAACTGCACAGGGTGACATAAATGTGGAGGGTTTCCTTAAACCGTGGCTGGCTGTCTGCAAAAAGGAGCGTCCGATTGCATACATCTACAACAAGGCTGGCCCATAAAAACCCAGTCATCCTTCGATATTAGTAATTGTTTGTAGGTAATCTTTTATATATCTCTATGATTTTATGCTCCGCCGCTTTGTTGGCTCCCAAAGTTGCCAAAATCAACCATTTTGAAAAAGAATTCAAACACAGAAAAAGTCACCCATAGATTTCCCAATTCTATTGGGACAGACTGCAAAGGCTGACAGAATGTGGACGGTTGCCTGGAACGCTTGCTGGCCCAAGCGAACCCGATCCCGCGTTGTAATCCAAATTTGGTCCAGCAAGTCTGAAGAAGAATCCAAATGAAGGACCAATTAACCACCAGACTGTTGGATTATGTTCTGCCAGACTCGGCACAGGCGGGCATAAATGCGGATGGTTTCCCCAAACCACGGCCTCCCCCTTATTTGAACCGGGATATTTTTTCCTCGTAATCTACCATAATATTATAAATTTCCACAATCAAGGTAGCTTTGGGGTTTATACATTTGATATGGGAACCTGACGGTCCACGGGCGTGGTGATGGTGGTAGTGCTTATGATGGTGGTGGTGGTGATGATGGTGATGGCGTGGTGGTGGGGTGAACGGTGTGGGGTCCATAGTTGGGGTGGGGGTCGGGTGGGTGGGGTGAGGGGCTTGGGTGTGGGGTGGGGGTGTGGCGAAGGGGTTCCGTCGGGTGGTGATGGAGTAGGCTTTCCTTCATAGCATTGCTAAAAAGTTTTTCCAAACTTGTGGCAGACTGCAATTCAATATTCGGTTTGCTCTTGGGGTGGTTTGCAAGGATGATTCTCTCTCACTCTCTCTCTCTCTCTCCCCGTCCCTCTCTTAGTACCAGTCCAAAGCAGGGATTGCGACCAGGGCAACAGCTGGGTCGCTGGGAAGCTATGCTTCAATAACACACTTGAATGCTAGTCGCGCTGAATTTTCATAGCGAAGCCAACCTAAATGTGCTTGAGTCTTGTGGTTACTTTAGCTTTTCCAGGGTACAAACCATGTTGCGTAAAGGAAGTAGTTTCTGGAAACCCTTTCGTTGTAAATGGTCAATCTGCTGTTCCGTATGCCTGGATCATTTGTGTTTGTGCCTTTTGGGATCCCAGCTGGCTCGCCTGCTCGGTGAGGCTCCAAAATGATAATTATTTTACAACTACTCACCCAGCTGGTTTCGATGGTGGCAGTGGCTATGGTGACGACGGCGCCGATGACGGCGGCGCTGACGACGGCGGGCTCGATGGTCCTGATGGTGGAGACGACGGCGGGCTCGATGGTCCTGATGGCGGAGACGGCGGGCTCGATGGTCCTGATGGTGGAGACGACGGCGGGCTCGATGGTCCTGATGGTGGGGCCGATGGCGGGCTCGATGGTCCTGATGGCGGAGACGGCGGGCTCGATGGTCCTGATGGTCCTGATGGTCCTGATGGTCCTGATGGTGGAGCCGGACCTTGATATTGGTTGAGAATTATATAAATAAATAATAAATATATATATATTTATTGATGTATATATATATAATTCGACATACACACATACATGTATATTATGTGGAAATTGCACAAGATGTTTTGTAAGCGTTGTAATGTTTTCAGCACATTGATTTTAAGGGGGCAAACGTTCGGATTCAGACTCCAATCTCGACCACGGGAGCCGTGCGAAAGCTGACATGGCCGAAAAACATGACCCCGTCTGGCGATCCAAAGCTTGAGGAGGTTGTATGTTGTAGCATGGCGAAATTCCAGTAGGAGCACCCAATAGTACTAACCCAGCCAATTCTAGTGAATTACACATAAGGGCACCAAATTTCGCATGAGGTTCGACGTTACGATCTCTCATTGACTTGGGTTGCACAGGTGCATCGCAGTAGCAGGCCCACCCCCTTCACTCAACTAACTATATTCGTTATAAACCCTTTCCCACACGCACGTGCGTACGCACGCCCGCCCGCCCGCCCGCCCGCACGCCCACACACCTCGCCCGCATGCACGCAGACGGCACGCGCGCGCGCGAAAAAACACAGCCACATGAGGCGGCACGAGGTGGAATGAGGTGATTCCATCATTTAAATTCATTCGTTCAAAATCGGTATCCCATGTCAGCACCTGGTAACTAGGAACATCAAGTGGAGACGAAGAACTTTACGAAACGACAGTAGGAACTTTACATCTATCCAGATGATGCGCACGCACACCTCAATCACTCATTCATATCTCAAAGTCACTCACATGTCAGTTCTTTGTTGTTCAGTCAATCATTCAATCCAACCCTCAGTAAATTGCTTACCCGGCTTACCCGCTCTTCCACCATTCCTTCCGCTTCCGTCGCGTTGTCCTTTGGAACTCTTTGGAAGTGACACCGAATGCGCAAACACGCACGCCTTCTTTTCCACCGCAGTGTCGATATGTGAATCTGTGACCGTCCAACACGGTAACTCGGTGAAGCCGTTGCTTGGGGGGTGCATTCCGGTCGGTAAGTGGGTAACAAGTACAAACATATTATATGGGTCATCACATCTTGCATGTGGAACAGCAATCTACCTGACTCATCCCGGATCGCATCCCGAAAGAAGTTGACAGGGTTGGTAGGTGTTGGCCCATCCATTTCATAATTTCATTTCAGTTCTAAACCGTTTGAGAGAAGTAAACGGCAAATTTATGTGCATGTTCAGGCTTTGTGAACTTGAGTTTGATCCAATTGTGGCCCAAAGGGCCTCTGGCATGTCACCTATCCCACGAAAGAGTAGGGATAGAGACAGTGTGAGCCTCAAGGGTCCATTCGGTGCCAGTGTTTGCTGGTGCCCTTTCAAATCTTTCAAATGAGACCTAAAGGACGGTCATGCCACACGGGATAAGAACTTTACAACTTTGCAAAGTAGCAGGAATTGAGGCTGAATTTGAAAGCCCCCCCCGAACAGTTTTTGAGCAGAGAAGAAAATGCTGCCATGGAAGATCACATAAGCCTTGCTTGACATGTCGAAGTATATAGCAACTCTGTTTACTTGCGTTATTTCGGCGCAAAGGGTATCGTGCAAGATGGAACATTGTCATTGGTAATAAGTTGCATTGTCCGGTCAGTGTGCTGCTAAACCTCGCTGGTTTGCCTCTCAACAAGTGACCAGAGGAACACATTTTTTTTGTTGCACGACGACCCGCTGCGGGTGCATCCACTTTGGCGTAGCATGCCAAGAATTACACAGTTTTCCAAGACATTTGTTGGTTATCTCAAGTTCTGGTGGTCAATACCCTTTAATACCCACAGCTCACTTTTTAAAACCAAATCTTTGTGCACCCAGTGGCCCAGGCTGATTCAAATGTGAAAATAAGATGATGAAGGAACAAATGATTTGGGTTTGAGTGTTGGGAAGCGTTTGTTCAGGTGGATAATTTCCTGAACTGCCACAGATGTGCCTCCAAAAATCGCACCATCATCTACAATTCCAACTAGGCAGGGTGCATAGCCAAGCGTAGAAATGTACATAAGACCAATAGCGTCTCTTTTGACCATAGTGTTGCGAGTACATGTTGTTTCACTTGTTTTCCTTCAAGTCCCAAATTTTATGTTATATAAGTATATATAAGTGTAAAAACTCCTGCAGTAAAACCCTATGCATAATACGTCATTGCAACTACCTTGCAGCGTTGGTTCAAAACAGATCCGAGTGCTTACCGGTTTGTGGTCTATCCCCATTGTATAGTAACATTGGTGGCTGACCTGATAAAATACAGGTTATCAGCCGTAGTCTCACCACTTTGCTATGGGGGCCCCAGCTGACCTTCCTCTCGCCGTTCCAGGGTCAGGTCCGATCGTCGCCGTGCCTAATGCAGCCGGGGGCGACTCCGAGCCCATGGATGATGAGACAATGTATCAGCCAGTAGTTGCATACTTCACGTTCATACAAAACAACCTTGCACAGATCACAAGTGGAAACACACTGCAAGTCATGAGGGAAGCTAAACAAAGGCACCTTCAGATAACTCACGGAGTAGTTGACTCAATTAAAAATGATTGGTCAAGTAGGTTCGCGAAGCAAGAGCAGGAGTATGAGCAAAGGTTGCAGGACGTAGAAGCAAAGGCAATTGTCGCGATAGCTGATGAAAGAAAGCGAGGTGATGAACTAGAGGTCAGGTTGAACCAGGCTCGGGCAACACATGATGCTAAGGTTGAGGAGTTCAAGGTAGAGGCAAATACCAAGCATGACCAAAAGATTGTGGAAGAAAGGCAACGTATCACAAAGGAATTCGAGGCCTCCGATGCACAAACAGTGGAGCATGCTAGGAACGCCATAGCTGCCGCGAAAAAGCAATATGAAGAACAAGCTGCAATTGAGCAAGCCCGTTTCATTCAGTTGAAGGTAGAATTTGAAAACTACAAGCGGGAAATGTCAGACAAGATCAATGAAGCAGCGCATAAAATCTCAGCCTTCAGGATCAGATTGACGATTTGCAGGATCAGCTGAACCATGTTGCCAAAGTGCAACCAGCATCCGTGCCGAAAGCATCCGCCCCGAAAACTGAGCCAGCCACCACCGCTGGTGTGCCCGTCTTCAATATTGCAACTCCGAGAGCACCGGAAGCATCCGCAGCAAAAGCTGAGCATGAGCCGATTCCAGAAATCAAGTCGCCTGGTGTGTTGGCACAAGAGGCCAAGGCAAAGCTGGATGAGCTACTCAAAGGTGGTAGCACTCCTCCTAAGTCCTAAGCCAGCTGTTGGCAACAACAAGCCTCATTTGCCGACGCAGTCAGGTTTTTTTGACTCCAACTGAGCCAGTCAAGACTCCCCCAAATGATTCCCCAAAGAGTATAGGCAGACAACAACAGATGATGGGAGCTTCAGATCTTATTGAATTGGTAAAGGCCTTAACCCAAAGGGATGAAAAGGATAAGCCAAAGACTAAGGAAGCTGAAGTCATCAAGTTGAACAAGATGCCAGCACCAGAATCATACAGAAATTGGAAGAACCATGTCAGGGATGCTGTTCTGATCGTCCAGATGAGGCTTGGGCTTGGCTGAACGAGGTGTACGACCAGTCTTGCACCCGTGAAAAGCTTGGAAAATTTCTCACGCTGGATACAAAGTTATCAGCAGCGCTCACACGCTCAGCCGGCGGAGATCTTGCCACTAGGATTCTGAACTGTAAAGAGCAGCAATCCTGAAAAGGTGTCCAAGTAAGGGGACGATATGTCTTGCTTATGTTTGAGGACTACTTCAAGACATCAGAAGAAGCAGGTAGCCTTTACAGAGTAGAAGATCTTTTGGGTGTTGTCAAAGTAGGTGACACGGTACAGGACTTAAGAAGATTTGTCAACAAGTGGGATGCTACTCTAGCTGGTACGGCATCGACCCCCGAAGAAGCCGTGCTAAGGGACATTCTCTTGCGGCAGATCCGTCCTAGCCAGTTGCTGAAGTACGACATTGAAGTGTTTGATCGTGCATCCGAAAAGGCCCATGAGAAGTCTTACAACTTCCTCCATCAGTCGATGAAGAACCTGATTGACAGGGAACGATTGAGGGAAAATCGCAATCGCATTGCGGAGAAGAACAAGGCCGGTGGTCCAAAGGACACGAAAGCTGAACCCGCCAAAGCCGATGGTCGTGGCAAGCCCAACCGAAAGGGTTCTCCGAGTCGTGGTAGGTCTCAAGATAGGAGCAAAGGTGACAAAGTTTGCTATAAGTTCCAGAAGGGCCAATGCGATAAGGGGAAGAAGTGTCCATTCAAGCACGTTAAGGATGACAAGTCACGCACTCAATCCCCCAAGAGAAATAGAACTCGGTCGCCTTCAAAGGGTAACAAGGATGATATGGGGAAGAAGATGTCAAAAGAAGAGATGGCAAAGACCCCATGCACTTATCATGCCCAAGGTAAATGCAGGCGAGGTGACAAATGCTTCTACAAGCATGACGACAAAGCTGCTGCCGCCACCAAGGACACGAAGAGGACCAACTCTCCAGCACCGAAAAAGAAGGGAAAGGAATCCAATGCTGCTCCATGCTTGATCGATTCTCACCCCAAGTTTGCATGCATTGCAAAGAAACAGCCGAGGGCAACCTCGAGCTCAGGAGGATCAAGCGTCAGCATGAAGCGTGTTCGGTTCCGAAAGATCCCACAGGTGATTGAGGTGAAGGCAGTAGGTCGTCAAGTCCCCGTCAAACATCGTCCACGAGAGTTCACAAACGTGTACAGAACATCCGATGACGTTCCAGTCTCGTCCAAGGTAGAACAGCATGAAGCGCAGGTGAGAGCGAGACAGCTCCAGGAAACTGTGAAGCTTCATGATTCCAATGTTGCACCAAGTTGTGGTATTTGTTGTTGGAATGAAGACACGTGTGACATCACATGCAAAGAGTGCAGGTTTGTTAGCGGTCCCAAAGCTCTTAGAGATGTTGGACGTTTTCCATCCATTGCCACAGCCGCGCCAAAGGCCGGTGTTAGTTGGTTGGTTGATTCCGGAAGTGAGTCCGACTCAGTCTCTAAAGGTATGCTGAAGGATGTCAGCGCAAAGAACTGCCGTGCAGCCGAGCATCCGATCTCGCTGGTCACTGCAAACGGATCGACTGAGGCGAGTGAGGTTGCTGATGTCAAGTTGTCCGCACTTCCAGATCCTGTGCAACCGTATGTATTGGATCACACCCCAGCTGTGCTTTCAGTAGGGCTAGAGCTTCGTCTGGCCTGCCAACGGCAAACCGATCCTAGTTCGCCCGGACGACAAAGTTGTCCACATCAAGATCGAAGGTCATGTCCCGGTTTTGGATGACAGTTGCAAGGTCTATTCCAAAGAGCAAATTCAGAAGGACAAGCACTTGAAGAAATTGTTTGCAATGCCGACCTCGCAGTCGAGCTCCAAAGCCAAGAAGAATGACGCCGAGGACGAAGAGCAGTTGGATGAGCTAGTCGCTGATGATGCCCAGCAGGAATACATCCGAAGCCGCAAGACTGAGGATCTTCTGGCCGAAGCTGCAAGCACACAACATCAATACACACATTTCCCCAAAAACCCATTTTGCAGGACGTGCCAACGGGCAAGAATGATGGCCCCACAAGCTAGAAGGAAAGGTGGTCAGAAGAGGATTGAAACAGAAGTATTTGGTGACCACATTATCGGGGATCATGTCATCATCAAGAAGAATGTAGAAGAGGGTTTCAAGGGGGAACAAGTTGCACTGGTGTTGAAAGATTTGCACACTCAATACAGGTATGTCTATCCAAGTCAATCAGAAGATGCACAAAGCAGCGTGGATGGTTTGAATCATTTCATTGGGTCAAAAAATGATGTTCAAGTTGTGTACACTGACAACTCACCTGAGTTGATTAGGGCCATCAAGGACTTGGGATATAGAATATAGACATCAGACCTCAATTGAATATGTTGATTCCTCAAAGTCATTTGCAGAGCGCGAAGTTCGCCAGATGTTGGAAGGTGCCAGAAGCAATCTGCTCCATTCAGGTCTTCCGTTGGAAGATGTGGCCCCTTGCCATGCAGCATCATGCGACCGCAATCAATGCAAGCCCCCAGCTTGATGGCAGTGAATCACCATGGCAGCTCAGGTTTGGTGAAGGGTTCCCCGCAATGCACATTCCTTTTGGTGCCAAAATGTTTTTCTGGAATAACCCCAAAAGGGTCGACAACTCCGCAGGTAAGCTGTCCCCAACATCAAATGAAGGGATTTTCCTTGGGTATTACATCCAACCATTTCATGATTGGAAGGGTGAATACTTAGTTGCCAAATTGGAAGCTGCTGATTATCATGTCAACTGGGGTGCACTGACAATCCAAAGAACAAAGAAGTTGGAATTACCATCCGAGGGTTTCATCTTTCTTTTGAAAGCTCTGATTGACTCGAAAGCACCCAAAGCCGATCGCCTTGAAGATCAGGTGATCCCGCAGACTCCCAAGGTCGTGCCTCTTGAATCCAGTATGCATCCGCCACAGGAGGAGGAAGAGTATGAGCCAGGGACGCCTCTACCGGCCGACAGTGATGTCGAGCCAGATGCACCTGCAGAGCCCGTATTCCCTGATCTCGTACCGTCTCCAAAAGGTGAAGTAATTCCAGATGGTTTTCACTGGGATGGTCACCGGATTGTACATAACTACATGGGTTCAAAACGTCCGGAAGGGATCGACTCCGAACTGTGGAAGATGTTAGAATCAAACGAGCGCAAGAAGATCATTGAGGAGGAAGATGCAAAGGCACTAGCAGAAGCTCAGGGGGGCAAGTCTGCACCATCCGGTCTGAAGGGAAAGAAGAAGAAGTCTTCTCCAGCCCAGCTTGAGGCAACTCAATGCTCTCCTGCCAAGGCAATGCTAGTGGGTGACAAATGGGAAATCATTCCAGCCGCATCCAAAAAGTTTTCCGTGCCAGCAATGCCAAACAATGCTGCACCTGCCGTAGAAGAACATCGGCCAAAGCTTCGTGAACTTGTGAAAGAGAAGATCAAGGAACTTGAGTTCAAAGTTGCACTCGAGCTCTTCGCTTCAGTTGCTAGGCTTGTGTCAAAAGATGAAATAGCCCGCAACCCCAAGGCAAAAGCCGCTCTTGACAAGGAATGGGAAAACCTCCGTACCAAGGGTTTTTGGGATGAGAAGCGAGTCCGTGAATGCCGTGACATCGTAGCCGAGGCTCGTCTGAACTGCCAGAGTCAGATCCCCGCCGACAGTGTTTCAGGGAAACAACGTGCGAGATGACAACTCGGACCATGCACTCTTCAATAAGTTAGGCTCCTCACCAGCTTCCATGGAAGCAGCAAAGCTGCTAGACGCTTTTGGTAGCCAGCCGGTTTTTTTTCGAAACAGCAAGCAGATGCAATCCAAGCCTATATACAAGCCCTCTTCACAGGGGTGCCCACATGGTTATCATTGCCTCGAAACAGGTGGCCTAAAGACTGGGAAAAAAAAATACTGGCAGCCCATGGTACCAATGCTGCTGGCCTTATATGGTCATCTCTGACAGTGGAGGTATTTGGGAAAATCATCTCAATGGCCGTGTGGTGAAACAGGGTTGGAAACAAATTTTACCTGACATTTGGCATTCAATCTTTCACCATCAAGAACTCAACTGTCTGTTGGTTGTGTATGTAGATGACTTCAAAATTGCAGGGCCTTCAGCAAACATGGAAAAGGCCTGGGCAAGCATCAAAGCCGCTGTGAACAGTGGCGATCCCGAGCCATATGATCGATACTTTGGCTGTATGCACCGGGAGTTTGAGAACATCCGGTTGCCCTCACAGGCACACCCATTTGCATTCGCCTTTGAAGCCAAGAAGTCAGCAGCAGCACAGCACCGAACACAGGACTGGTGGGAGCACGATGAAACCAATCAGGTATGGATCCGTCATCATGTACAACCCCGAAAACGATTGTACCAGCCGGGTGATGAGGGGGAGAGTCTACATTGTCAAATTCAAGTCGTATAACTTTCTTTGACAAAAAGGTCACACTGGGCTATGATGTTTATACTGATGATTGGAAAACATCTAGCAATCAAGCAAATGAATTTTGGACAGGAAAAACAGTTTTCTGTTACGGACAGGACGGACCAGACAAGTTCAAGCAGTTTGCAATGGCAAGCAAAGCCAGACCAGGACCTCATCGCGATAAACGCGAAGCAAAGAAGGAAGCAAAAGCCTCTAAGTTCAGGGGGGTAGGCCATGCTGTGAAGTCAAAAGCTGGCGTCATGGCCAAGCCCGTGAACTTAGTGAGGTATGACATGAGCAACTTCCTTGAGTCCTGTGTAGAAATTACTTTAATCTTGCAAAGGTCAGTCCATCGTCTTTGAAAGAGGTGCCAACACCATTTACCGATGCCGGCATAGCAAGGCCAACACTCAGTGAGGATGAAAAGCCTGGCAAACTCCAGCCAGCGGCAAGCAAGATCTTGATGAAAATACTGTTCGCTGCGCGAATGGCCAGATTTGACTTGCTTCGTGCCACCCAGAGCTTAGCTTCACGAGTGACGAAATGGTCCATTTAATGCGATGTCGCGTTACATCGATTGGTGGCACACATCAACTGTACAACGCACCACTTTCTTGAGGGTTTCATTGGGGACGCATTCGACCAGTGCCAACTCTGGCTTTTCGCCGATGCAGACCATACGGGTGAACATGATAGCAAGAGTACATCCGGCAGCGCAATAGTCTTGGTAGGCCCCAACACTTATTACCCCTTAAACGCATTCAGTAAGAAACAAACAGTTGTAGCGATTTCTTCAAATGAGGCCGAGGTTGTTGCCACGAATCACAGTATGAGAGCAGAGGGTATCCCCATGCTGGCCCTGTTTGAGCAGTTGAATTTGTTCAAGAAACTTCAGGGTAAACCAGCTCGCGATGCCGCGAAGCCCAATGAAGATGCTGTGCTCACGAGAATTGACCCCGAAATTGATGACATACGTAATGGGAATGTTGACACGGGTTGCAGTGTTGCGGACATCAACTCCCTCAAGGCTAGTTTCCCTGAATTCTATCAAGTAAAGTTCATGGAGGATAATCGGGCTACTATCACAGTCATGTCCACCGGTTCATCAGCTTCTATGAGACACACGAACAAGACTCAAAACATCAACTTCAAATGGTTGAAACAACAGTTTGAGTGTAAACAATTCGATCTTCTCAACGTTGGTGCAAATTTCCAAGTTGCAGACACTCTCACCAAAGCCTTTACCCGACCAGCCCTCTGGCAACATGCCATTCATCTCATTGGCATTGGCCCGACAAAGGTGGACGAAGCAGCTCGCCTCGCCGTGACGCCGAACTCTACTAAGGTGCCAAAACTAGCTACGGCTGCCGGGAATCAGGGGGGCTCTGAAAAGACATTTGAGCCAGAATGTTGATCGAGTTTTGTTGCTCCGAAGATCCAAAGCTTAGTACCCAGAGAAAGTCCAGTCAATATTACCATTGCGTCATGGGTTACCGAAAAAGATGATGGTACCACCGACGGCTGTCGGCAACGACTAGCTTCCCAAGTCAAAGACTTCAGAAACGACTTTGATAACGGCACTTTGATTTTATATGCATCGTTGCCATGTGTCGGAGGAAGTCCCTGGGGAAACGTGAATGGTCTCACTGTTGAAGGACAAGAAAGAATCAAAGAGCAACAAAAACAGTTTATCAAACTTTTCAAGTCTTTTGTCAAAATTGTGGATGAAGTTCATGATGAATGAACTTTGATAGCTTTTGAACTGTCCAAGAACTGTAAGTATTGGAGATGGCCGATGGTTAGAAAATTTCTCATTGAACGTTTCATGTCCGTGCGCTATTTTGATGGTTGTATGATGGGAGTTCTTGGGAACACCGGTCGACACCGGTCAACCCATGAAGAAAAGTTGGTCCATTGCTGGAAACTTCAAAGAACTTTCCAAACTCGATTCCTTTCGTTGTGATGGCACACATGAGCATGACCAAAGTCGGGGTAAAGCACCGAGACTTGCTTAAAACGATACCTTCAAATTGACTGACATGCTTCATGAATGTTTCCGGGTAGCTGCGAGAGACCAAGCATCCAAAAGGAAAGCCTGTAGTGTCAAATTTGCCTGTCCTGTCAAACTGTCTGACTCGCGACTCGCAGCAAACCCGGCCGGCCGTGAGGCCGTGCTTGATGAGGCCACACGTGAAAGGAACAAGAGGGGTTGGGCCCACATTCACAACAGAATCCTGTACGCATTGGTGGTTCGCAACCAAGGTGAAGGGACCCTCGGATCTGACTTCGTGGAGGGATTGATGAACGAATGGTCGCCAGCTTCGGCTGTTCGCTTCTGTGGAAAAGACGTCCCCTTGCATGGTTGATGTCCTGAAGTTCTGCATTTTGCCGGAAGAACCCGAACTGGAGAGGGTGAGCCCGCCGGAGGCGACTCCGGGCTACGTCATTTGGATTTTAGTTTCTGACTCATCCTGTGCTCTCATTACAGGTCGCCGGCATACGCTGCGCAAGTATGACCTGGCAGAGCACTTCAAGGAGCGCAAGCCCGGGTATGTGTCAGAATTCATCCATGAAATGATGTGGGGCAAAACTGCAGGCAACTTGTGAAACGAGGCGTTGAACTGGCCGCGGACGCCCGCGCGCGCTATGGTGATGGTGCCCGTATCAATGGCATTTGTCCTGGTTCGGAAATGAGCGCGTCGGGGAGAATGGAGTCGCCCAGAAGCCCAATTGGCCATACGATGGCCCGAACGGCCATTGGCCGACGCTCCTAGCTGATTGTGAAAGACACCTGGATTGGTATGTCAACAAAGCTAAGGAATTGGGACTTCAAACGGACGGTCTCACGACCGTGCCCTGGTCGGCGGACTACAACATTCATCCCATTTTCGACGACTTCTCCAAGGCATTGGAACCAAAATTCTTGGACATGACCAGATGCCCGCGAGGGCAGTCCGACCCGCGATTCCCCTGGCTCCGGGCAACCGGATACGCTGACGGCATGGAGTCCAATATTGGCACTTTGTCAAGTCCGAGGAGAACCGTGTCCGTTTAGCTTCTTACTGGACAGCCACTCTTTTTGCGTTGGACTGTGGCTGGAATTGCAGCAGGGTCGGATTAGAGCTTGCTAGGTTGCCTGAAGAATCCTTTGAGCACCTCAGGAGGAATATGAATTTTGTCCTGGAGGCTTCGCCGGAATCTTACAAGGAGACCATCTCCCAGGTGACAAAGCTGGTGTTCGGGCAGTTGCATCCCTACGGGGACGGCTTTCACGGCCGAGGAGGTGAAGCTCCGCCAGCCTGACACGGAGGACTACGTGGATGTGAAGAACCTTGATCCCAAGATGTTTGCAACACCTCCGCCAGGACCACCTCCCAAACCGGCCAGCGGCGACGGTGCGCCCGAACCAGCATCAGTAGCGGCTCTCACGGTCACAACTGCCAACATCGAACTGAAGTCCAAAGCAAAAGCCGCACCATCAGCACCATCTGCGCCTTCGGGTCCGAGCTCAAGTGCATACCGGCCGCAGATGCCTGCGAGCTCGCAAAGGGAACATGTCGAAGGATACGTCAAGGCAGTCGGGATGGAGGACCATCTCCCCGAATACCAGTATACCATGGTGACCAACTCTGACGGACATGATGTCCCAGGTATCCTCTTCAACGGTGTTGCCTACGAGCTCGAATTGATCGGTGCCTCAGATGTCGAGTCTCTTGCCAAAGCTGTCCGTGTGGACAAGCGATTTGCCGATTTTGCCACCCGAGTGAACAAAGTTTGCAGGGGTATTGCGTCATGCTCCAAAGTCCCAATGGATAAAGACCTGTTCATTGATTTGGAAGATTTCGCAAAAGCCTTCCGCAAGGAAGCGCCCCCTGATGTGTTCTGCACAGTCAGCAACTTGTTCGGTGTAGCAATGAAGATGGATCGGCATGGCAAAAGCAGATTTCAGTTTCTCTGCGCTCGCATTGGTGAACTCGACTATGAAAATCATTTGGAGACCGTTTTTGTCCCAGTCAAAATCCGGGCCATCCAAGGTCACTCTGAAGAAGCCTTGAAAAGAGCCGGGGGACTATTCGCAAACTCCATTCAGGTCTACTGTGCTGACGTGTCACCGGAGCAAAAAGCCGCCTTTGCGGGCGTGCCCATCTGCGACATGTCAGAGGTCCCGACGGTTGCCTATCATCGCACGATGAGAAGCAACTGGAAGAGCATAGCCATGCAAGAACGGACTCTTGCCTGGCGGCGGAGAAACCGTGAATTCCGGCAGAGCTCACATCTACCTCTCAGACAAACGATATGGCGCTGATGGCTACCGCTCTGGTTTGCGTGGAAAATGCCCAGTCGAGATCAAGATCGCGCTGAAGCAGGCTGTCCAAGGTGGTGTTATCTTCGGGCGAACTGAGATGGACGGGATCATCACATCGGAAAGACTAAGAATACCCTCCCAGTATATCGTGAGCATTGCTGAGTATGACAAGGTTTTGTGGAGCCGCGCCGAGAGCAATCTCGAGCCCAGTGCATGGCAGGCGCCGGTAGAATCCTCATCTCCAACGTCAGGTGTTCGACTTACTCCGCGTGATGACAATGATCCCTCCAATGATGTTGGCATGGATGACACCAGCACAGGGCGACCTGATGCTCAGTCCACAGCAGATGCCAACCAAGCTGACGACAGAGTGCGCAATGACCAGCCACCCTCGCGGGTGCGCCATGTCTACGTTGCACCGAGAAATGCCGAGCCATTCACAGGAGAGTGTCCTCTTTGTCTGGTGGAGTTCGTCAGCGGCCAGGTCACCTGCACGACTTGTGGATACGAGCCCCTTCCAGTTGACGAGACCGGCCAAGTGAAACAACAGGCCAACCGAAGAACCAAGGTCTTCGGGAAAAGAATGAGGAAACTTGCAGAATTCGGTATGTACGGAAAAGTCAACGCCACCCTACTAGCCGCCCTCACAGGTGAGCAGGCTGATTCGCTTCGGAAAGAAATGGGGGCAAGAGGCATTACGAGCCTGGAGTCGTCTGTCCTGAGAGATTGCAGAGATCGCCACAAAAGGGCAAAGCAGCTTGGCTATGAAAATGTTGAAGACCGCTATGCCAGCGATGTGACTTTCTGCATGAGGATGGCAGAGGGCTGAATGACTGCATCTTTGATGACATGATGGCCTTCGCAAACTTGCCAGACCCACCTCGCACCAGGACCCAGGTATCAGCTGGCGTCGCCGCCAATGCCGAACATGCCAACTGTCTTTCCAAGTTGATTTACATGTCTCAGTCTGCAGGGGTTGAGTACAAGCAAAAGTGGACCAAGGTGTGGGGCTTCATGTTTGGGCGACATGTCTTCAGCGAGACCGAGTATATCGAATACATTGGACGCAAGAATTCCTACAGGCAACTTCTCACATGGTCTGGAATCGTCCAAGTTCCATTTGATGGTGCGCAAAGATTCCTTGACGAGCTGTACGAACGCAACCTGCCTCTGGTGATCGAGAATCTTGGCAGGAAGGAGAAGCAAAGTGTGGCTGCAAAAGCCAACCCTCAGGCCGAACGCAAAAGAAAGGCTGAGGAGGAGGCAGTAGGAACGTCCACAGCGGCCGAAGAAGTGACCAGCTCCGCGCGAGCGGCAGCCTCATCCGAATCAACACCATTCCTTTTGCCAGATCCCCCAACTCCCAAGAGCGGCGCAAGACCATTTCTGGAGCCAGAGCCCACGACGACGTCGAAGGCATCCAGCTCAGGTCGCCCTGATGCTTCATGGAGTTGGAATCGTGATCATTACGGTGCTTGCCGCGAGTGGAGCTGGTGGCGAGGGGCGTGGTATTACCGAGATGAGGCCGGCGGCCGTTGGATTTACTGGAACCGCTAGGTAGCTTTGATGTGTAGCCTTTTGAAAGATGTGGCATGGTAAATTGCCTTCCCTTGCTCAGCTACGTGGGTTTTCAGGCTTGAGCTTTTTAAAGAGACGTTGTAGTTGTAAATGCGACATAAATTTCCAAAAGACAAATAAAAACAATCCGGCTACCCGCGAGGGTTAGCTCGTCAATCGGTTGTTCAGTCTCGCCGCTATCTCTGCTCGCCTGAGGGGGGTGTAAAAACTCTTGCAGTAAAACCCTATGTATAATACATCATTGCAACTACCTTGCAGCGTTGGTTCAAAACAGATCCGAGTGCTTACCGGTTTGTGGTCTATCCCCATTGTATAGTAACATTGGTGGCTGACCTAAATACAATCAATAAGTTATATATGTCCACTTGTTGTTTTGCATGTGGGAACTTGTGTCAGCAGAGTCTAACCTGCAGCGTTGAAGGATCTGTTGAAATCAAACTTGAACAGTTGCCAATACCTCTTTAGGCAAATGATAGTAAATTATATATGTATGTTTTATTTTTGTTTCTGGTCGGTTTAATCAGGAATACTAAAACCCATTATGAAAATCTATGTGTGTGTATATATATACATGCCAATGTATACATATGTATATATATATACACCAACCAACCAGCAGAATCACTTGACAATGACAATGCGTATTGAATTCTGAGTAGCTGTGTAGATGGGCCATGTTCAAAAATAGAGGCGTGGATGCATTCATCGTTTGGAGGGCCTTTGAACTCGTGACCAGTTCCCCATAGGGGACGCGCGACCCCATAGGGGACGCGCGACCCGCTGAAGGCCCTGTGCCGAGAGAAGCGTCAGATAGTTTTAAGCACAGCTCAGCAGGCGACAAGAAGACCTTGCTGGCGATCCATGTCAATCCTGGCGAAAGATGCGAGTTTGGCCAGCCGATTTTGTTTGGGTTTAGTTTGGCTCACCGAAATGGCTCAAGATTGGAGATCTCGAAAACTAAACAGCTAAAACTTGTTGTAAGACTTATTGAATGTTTCCGGTCATCGTTCAACACTATACTCTCGCAGGAGCGGTGCCTTAGCCTTCGAAGGCACAAGAAACAGTCAGATTTATTTGTTCAGATGACGAGATCGCACTTATTGTTCCGTTGGGAATCAGGCCTGTGACTTTCAGAAAAATGCCTCATAGTAGCATTGCATCACCCAACTTCGCCTCGGATGCGGACGCATTGTGTTTCAATAAACAATTCCCCCAAGCGACGTCCCCATGTGATAAATTGGTTTATGGTCACCCAGCCAACTGTAGATATGTCAGGTATGTGCATGAAATAAGCGGATCACTTCGCCTTTTTTTGGCCATCACCAACAAAAAGCGAGCAGCTCTCGGAGTGCCAAGTCCCAAGTATCGGAATCAACGTGGGTTTTCACCCTTCTAGAAATGCGCAGTCGTGAAAACCCACGTTGATTGAGAATCTTGTCGGTGTATATGATGTACATATAAATCTGGTTGGTGGTTTGGATCATTTTTATTTTTCCATATATTGGACATGTCATCATCCCAACTGACTTTCATATTTTTCAGAGGGGTAGGTATACCACCAACCAGAAATTATCCGATTGCCTGTGTTGGCTTATCATCATCCACGAGCGATTTTGTTAAGAACCTGGATCAAATGGGTTTCTCACATCGAATTTGTACCTCTAAGTGGCATATCTACCAGGTGGGGTTAGAAGAAAACCTGACACATATTCTGGGCAAATTATAACGACCTCACTGCGACCTAACTGGAATCATGGTGAAGAAGGGGATCATCCCAAAATGGCCTCGTTGCAGGTTAGTGAATCATTATAATTTGCCCAGACATATCCCAAAACAAGTAGCTTCAGTAGTTTTATCTCGCACCTTTTCTAAAGACCAGAGTAAATGTCCAAAAAAGATAGACAAGGCAGATTTTACCAAATTCTATTTTTTTTTGGTTTCTGCTTGGTTAGTTACGCTTAGTTCACCCACAAATTGTAGCTGAACTAACCCAATTTATTCTACAGCCGGTGAAATAAACCACAAACACGATTCCTCAGATCAGCCATCAAGTTTTTTTTTTGTAAATAAAACTATGCTATAGAATCGATACATCTATCATAAATCCAACAGGAGCAAGTGCAAGAACACATATCTCCCAGTACTTGGTGGCTCATCGCACATACTAAGTATTCTAAGTAGGTTAGATCCCTGGTCATAAATATGTCATTTCTTGGGGATAACGAGGCTTGAGCCAGCTTTTTTCAACTCCACCTGTGTTTCACCGATCCACACTTTGGATGAAATTTCAGCAGCCTAAGTCACCGGCCCCCATGATCCAGGCGTCTCGGAGTTGTTGTGTAGTGCTTGCAGGTGCTTCCGTCACTCGCAGCGATTGGGATCATCTGGTGCTTCGAAATCTTTCGCATAGATCCCAATGGTGATCCGATGAATAATGGTGAATGGGGATTTCACCAATATTTCACCCACCATTAATGAACCAATATGAACCAATGGTTTAATTCGAATCAAAGAAGCCACCATTCTTCTCAGATTTCTCTCTGAAGCATTGGTTTTGGATACCCGGCCTGGTAAACGTAAACAGAACTATGGAAAACAAGCATTTTAATATGGGTAAATCACTTTTAAATGAGCAAATTTCAATAGCTGTGCGAAATTACCGGAGGGTAATTGTGGGTTAAACTCTCCATTCGAATGTTAATCATGTGAATGATGGATTACTATGGATTACTAATCAATGGTATGATGGTCAATAAATGTCAATCATGTTAGTAAAGCAAATACGGAGCCACCATCCGAAATGACATCCACCGATATAAAAGGTGGGATTGTACCCAATTCTATTTTTTTGCGGGGTCATAGAATTGAGAACATATGGTGGTTGTTGCCATGAACAATATGGGGAACACCCAAGAGACCTTAGAAACCTGAAATAGCAAATCACTTGCCTGTCTTTTTTTGGGGCTGCTATACTTGGATGTGTTTTTGGACGCACTTGGAGTCAGTGGGTAAAAACGAAGTAAGTCTGTTTTTCACCTATGGAATCTCCCCAGCTTTTTTTTGGGACCTTACGGGGGGGGGTGGCTGTGCAATCCAGCTGGTTTGATGAGGTCTGCGCAGCTGCAGGCACGGCAGTGGGGTGACGGATATGGAGCATATGGATCATTCAGCCAGCTGGTGAGAGTAAGCCAACGTGGGGATTGGATATTCTATGATTATTTGGAAAGCCGATTATGAGGTATCTGAAAATATGATAATGTGATTTTGCAATAATGGATGGAGTCATGAATGCAATAATTTGATAATATATTTCCAAAAATAATGGGGTCCAGACCTGTGATTTTGCAGCTGAAGGTGAAGAATCACCAAACACCATTGGGATGAGCTGGATGGATTATCACCACACTTTTGGCGATGAGTTTTGGTGTTTTTTGGCGACGCAGCCGCATGACGCACTAAAGTCACTAAGTTGGTTAAACTGGTTATTTCGCAACGTCGCAGGAAGGCAATAAACTCAATAAACCATCAAGGCTTTATTCAAAGCAACTCTACTTTTCCGAGATCCTGAGGTCCCGCCGTTGCATCGAGCAGTCACCTAATTCTGGCAGCTGGCGGTGCAGGTGGGATACAATGTGGATACGCAGGGGATTTAAAGCAATATATCATGTTAATTAAGCAATGTCATAAACCACCCATACTTTGATGGTTTATACCACCCACAAAAATGGTAAGTCATAGGGGATGGCTTAATATTGCTTCTCTCACACTAATATGATTTTGGGCGTGTCTGAAAAAGGGTACCTTTGTGCGGTATGCCCATCCAGATTCGTGGCCAACTCTATGAGATCATCCAGATTCGTGATCGAACGTACGGTGGATGTTGACGAAATCCGATTTTCCCCAGTTGATAGGTGGTGGTAAACATCCCATGATTTTGTTGGGGTTTCAACCAAGGTGATGCAGGATTTCGCTGGCCCATCCACAGTATTTCACCACAGAATCGGAGGTTTGTCAAGCCTCGCCCCTGTGATATGGATGGCGTTCTCTGTTAACGTTAGGCGCCACGGTTTATCTGTATACATGCTTGCGCACATATGTGTGTATATATGTATCTATATATGTATCTATATATGTATCTATATATGTATCTATATATGTATCTATATATGTATCTATATATGTATCTATATATGTATCTATATATGTATCTCTATATATATATATTATTGTCTATCTAGGGTTTTTTTTTCAGGGTAGATGACTTCTGCAGCTACAGAGAATTTCCTCCAGGGGTTGTGGCTGGTATCGCAGCTGACGCCCTCATAGTGGTGGGAGCCCTGAGACATCCTGGGACGGGAGTAGTTCCGGCCCCTCAACGACTTAGGAACTGGATTCAATCTCCATATTATGAATGTGGGCTTTGTACATGCATGTATAAATTATATAATGGATGTATATGGGCATATTACTTTGTTCATCTTGGCGCTCAAGAGCCGCAATTAATCTTAGTTTGTAAATGTTTGCACATGTCTATATTCTTCAAATACATGTCTATAAAATATGGTGCGCGGATATACCTCAGGAGTTCTCAGCAAAAAAAATCGCATGGACTCCCCAGTTATTAAAAAAAACAATGTTATGGTGCCCTGCAACATTCTGGGCTTTCGATTAGATAAGACAAGGAGAGCATCAGGGAGAAGGCCGGGCGGAAATTTCTTTGGATTGCTGGTCATTAAACAATTTCATAGTCGAAAAAATAGTTGATATAGTTATATAACTGATAGTTATATAACTGATAGTTATATAACTTGTCATATAACTGGTCACTATAATTTCATAGTCTTGTGTTTGTTGAAAACCGCCTTCGGTTTCACTTATTTACGACAGATAGAGAGCTGCAGCAAAGCAAGGGACAGAGAAATTCTAGGGTGCCGCTGTTTTCGTGCTGGGATGAAAGTAATTTTGCAAGGGTAAACCCGACAATAATTCCGAATAAGAAGGGCATGAAATTTGAAACGCCCCGGTAAAACAAAAGGGTGAATGGATGTAAATGGAATTCTAAATGTGATATTCCCAAATTTTCCCCAATTGGTGAGTATATATACTCCCAAACTAATCATCAACCAATCACCATTTATCAACTTTATCAACTATATCACTATATCAACTATGTCAAGTATATCCCAATATGTTTATCAACTATATCTGTTTGTGATGGGCTTTTGAAAAACCATTGGAACCTTCCCCTGCCGGTCCCGTCCCCTTTCTTCAGGCCAGGCCTTCAATTCCACGGCCGCTGACGCCAGGCCCAGTGATGCCCCAGTGATTTTTGTGCGAAGTGAGCGAAGTCATGGGGATTTAAGATGATTTAACCATCACACATATTGGGATATAGTTGATATAGTTGATATAGTTGATATATAGTTGATATAGTTGATATAGTTGATATAGTTGATATAGTTGATATAGTTGATATAGTTGATATAGTTGATATAGTTGATATAGTTGATATAGTTGATATAGTTGATATAGTTGATAAAATCGATAAAATTGGTAAATTGTGATTGGTTGATGATTAGTTTGGGGAAAAATGCTCACCAATATCTTGGGGAATATATATATGGGAATACCACAATCCATAAATGGGGAATCCAGTTCTCAACCAAAACACCGTTCAAGTGGGTTTTCACATTTCACTACATGAAGTGGAAGGGTTCTTGATGGATATGTCTACATAGTTGGAGGTCAAAAACAAAGAAACACACCTGGGGGGCACCACCTTTGGGAAAATCTGATATCGGGAAATACTGCTCAGAAATGACCAGCAACTGATTTAAATCCGATCGTTTTGGGTTGAACATAGACCTGAATGCCGCTAACATGGGACCCTATGGACACCTTTGGCCTCGAAAAATCTGTGACCTACAGGTGAAAGCTTCGATTGGCTCGCCATGCGCTTCTTGGATTCCCTGAGGCTGGTCACACCCCAGAAACACCGTGGTTTTTAGAAGTTCATCCGCCCAATTGGGATTCATTCCCATATGACGGGCTTGCAACATCCAAAATTCAAATTGTGGATATGGCTTCAATAGCAAAGCTGGCAGAATTGTATAGAATTGTTGACACTTGGGTACTGGAGTGTTTTGTTTCATGCCCTCAGAAGTGCCACTTCGCGGAGAAAAAAAAGCCTGCGATCCAGGGCGATGGCAGCATTTGATTTGGTGCTGGCAACTTGGAGTCGGAAAATGGGGGATACCCCCAGGTATGGCCAGATTGAGATAGATTAACCAGTGGATTTTGGGATATCCTATTTTGGACAAACCGACAAAAGACTAGGGTTTTTCCCACATATAATTGGGTCATAACCGTGGTTGTCTCTGAAACTACATACCAACTGGGATGCACATCTATAGACTTCCCAGAATTGATTGAAAGGAACATGCACAGGACCCCCCTCAACATTTGGATTGTAAACCCTTGGTTTCTTGCGAATTTCTTCAAAAGACCCAGTGACCACTACCTTTCAGAGCAATTCAATGCTGTAGGGCTTGGTCGATCAGGTCGATATCTGGATCATAACATGTGACTCTTAATCAACATAGAAACGGAAAGCCCATCATTTATCGATTCTCCTTCCGGTCAAAAAAATCGGAGTTATCACATTTCTCTATGTTCAAAGTGGGCTAGAAACTGCCCTCCCGATTTTTCAGATCCAGTTGTGAAGCTCCGGTTGCGAGGTCTTTTGGCCGGAGCATGCTTCCCAGATCTCCGTTTGGGTGCGGTGAGCCAGAGGATTATCCTTTGACTGGATCATGAGGATAGAACTTACTTATATATAACTTATAACAGTATATATATATATAACATATATATATATAATTATATATATAACATATATATATATAATTATATATATAACATATATATATAACATATATATATATAATTATATATATAACATATATATATATATATATATTTGTATGTATATATATATTTAATATGAAATATGACTGATATACGCATTGTAATGGTGATCATTGACATTTTCCCTCTTCCCTTTTTAGTCGAAAATCCTCTATTGGCCTATCGTTTGGACTCGTTTGGGGGGCCGCTCCCTGTGGAATGCAGGTGGAGCCCATTTCGGTCCCTTGGCAACTGTGTAGCTCATTATCGAAAGATCTCTTGAGGATCTCTTCAGGAACTATTCATCTTCAGGAACCATGGTAATATTATGGTAACAAATGACGATCTTGCGGACATATTGGGATCATAACAATGTTTTTAGACAAACCCAAATCAGACCTGACGAATGGGTATCATTAGGATTTTACCCAGCAAACATAGGATATGATTGATGCAAAGATATATTCAGGTGATGGATCAAAAACCAGCAAATTTCCATGGGGATAACGATTCGTAACCAGCTTAAGCTATTTTGGGGTGAACAGAAGGGTGCATATCAATGGGATTTTAGCCAGCAACCAATGGCTACAATTGATGTGAGTTTTTTTTTTTTTAAAGACATGTTCTCACGCAGAAAGCGTAAGCTCTAGCCATGGTAGTCTGTTTGGCGGCCATGCCATACCGATGATATACTTGGATGAACTTTGATACAAATGCGGGCAAGCGGCTTGACCACATTTCAAAGGATCTCACTCATCAATAACATGGGGATATGCATCAACAAAGATTGGGATTTACCATCTGGTTATTTAACAGTTTGCCATAGAAAATCACCATTTTTAATAGCTAAACCGTCTATAAATGGGCCATTTTCCATGGCTATGTTAAATAGCCAGATGGTAAATCATATATGATACGCCACACTGCTCTACCTCGCTGCTGGTCCGGCCGATCATGGATCAATCTGGCGAGATATGCTTGGTAGAATCTTAGAACTAAATTATGCTGAAGGCCATGTGGTTTACCACAATTATCATAGCCATCGTGAAGATGTCCAAAGAGAGGGGGAAGGGAGACATAAACTGAAACCATATGCTTTCTGACTAGAATCTACTAGAATGACAATGATGATACCTGAAGCTAGGACAGACATATCCGCTTCGCAATTTGTGTGTCTCCAAATCAAGAGATTGCACCAACTGCAACATTATATGTATATATATATATGATATGATATATATATATATCACATATATATATATAGCGATATCCCAATCCCAGAATCCCTGTTTGAAGGAAACATAGAAACTGGAAACCCTTCGATTTTGGGCTAATTCTTACCATGGTTTCAACCTTGAAAATTCTATGGACTTTCGGATCTTGGGACGAATACCCTCCGGTGTCATCAGCTCCATGGCTTGCTAGAATCCCAGCAGTTCGATGATTTCCTAGCTCTAAACATTATAAACCTCCATTTCTAGAGATGTTACTATATGTTTCCATGGTTTTCCTATGGATTTTCCCATGAAAATCAGTTCAACAGCTCCATTTATGGTGGATTTCCCACATTTTTCCAACGTTTCCCATGGATTTTCCCAGCAACCGTGACGCTATAGGTGGGCGATGCAGCCCGCCTCGTCATGGGGAAAGCGACCACCGGGGATGATGCAGCACTCGCGCAGGGACCTCAGACGTCAGAGGGGCGATAGATTATGGGTTGTACCCTCTGGTAAACGTTTACATAAGTATGGAAAATCACTATTTTTTATGGGTAAACTATATATAATGATCCATTTTCAATAGCTATGTTAGTTTACCAGAGGCTATGGGTTGTAAAAAATGGTTCTAATGGGTTGGGTTTTACAATGGGTTCTAGAACCTCATAATGGGTTTTACCAAAAAAAACACCGTAAAAAATCAACAACATATTTTTCTGACCATGTTTGATGGGTTCTACTACAGATTATGGGTGTTTCACCATTGTTCAACGGGTAAATTTCACGACCTGGGACATGACTGGGATGATGTTCATGGATTCGGGGTTCATCATCCCATGGCCAGATTGTTGTTCGAAGAATGGTTGGTGGTTTGGAAGATTTTTTTAATGACTTTCCATATATTGGATTTTAATGGATTATAGTGGTTTAATGGATTTTAATGGATTTTAATGGATTTTAATGGATTTTAATAGATTTTTCCATATATTGGGAATGTCATAATCCCAACTGACGAACTCATATTTTTCAGAGGGGTAGGTATACCACCAACCAGTAATAACGGTTCTAAAAATGATAATTGTTATCTCACAATGGTTCTAACAATGGCTCTAAGATGGTTGTTATAATTGAAGAACAATGATGATCTAACTTAAGATCTAAATGATGATTTAAGGATGCGCCCTTTGGCAATTTAACATAAAGCTATGAAAAATCACCATGTTTAAGTTCGGTAAATCATCATTTTTATCATGTATCTCATGTAGAAACGGATCATTTTCCATAGCAATGTTAAATCACCAGAGGATAATAAGAATGGTTCTAATGGTGATGTAAGCAGCAACAATGGCAAGTTAACATGATCTAACCAAGACCAACAACCATGCAGGGATAATGGGGAAATCATGAGATATATAATGGGATATATAGTGGGATATATAATAATGGTACATACCCTCTGGTAAACGTTTACATAACTATGGAAAGATCCACCATTTTATAGCTGGGTAAATCCACTATTTCAACTGGGCCATTTTCAATAGCTTTTTGTATGTTTACCAGAGAGTTTTTGTGGATGAATTGCAGTGACCTCACTGAGAGGTCACTGGTTCCCAAAATGGCTGAAGAATGGACTGCCGAATGAGCGAATTGATACCATTTATGAGCATCATTGGAACAGATATACCTAAACTTGGTGTTGGGCCCCATTTGAAACTCCGTGGAACAGCATCATCGTTGCAGGATTGACCCCAACTTTCACGCTTTCAGGATGAGTTGACTCAACCACCAAGTAGGGACACCCTGGGGATTTTCCCTATGTTTTCTTGGTGAATACTTTTTAGCGATTGTGATTGATATCGATAACCATTATATCATATTATGATATATTATGTATATTATATCATATCCTTTTATATCCTATCTTGTGTCTTGCCTAACCTCTGTAACAGTCGTAAAACAATTTCTTACTAAACATGCTTCAAATGGAGCACCAAAAAATTACGTTTTTTTTCACGGTTTTCTTCGTGCACCAAATGGTGCCCCAGTTCATGCTTTTCTTTTTGATGATTTTGCTTCATACACCAAATCGTGCTCTAGTTCGAGCTTTTTTGTCGTTTTCTTCGTGCACCAAATCGTGTTTTTTTCTGGTTTTCTTCGTGCACCAAGTCGTGCTTTTTTCTGGTTTTCTTCGTGCACCAAATCGTGCTTTTTTTGTGTTTTCTTCGTGCACCAAACCGTGCTTTTTTCTGGTTTTCTTCGTGCACCAAATCGTGTTTTTTTCTGGTTTTCTTCGTGCACCAAATCGTGCTTTTTTGCGGTTTTCTTCGTGCACCAAATGGTGCCCTACTTCGTGCCACTGTTACAGAGGTTAGGCAAGACACAAATCCTATCTATGGTTGGCAAGAAAACCATGATATCTCACCATTCTGTACGAATGGTGTGTGAAAAAAACCGGGTGGCGGACTCGTAGCCTGTTTTTCAAGGGAGGTCCTGATGACACGAGCAACGGAGCGTGATGCCAGACTCGGTCAAAAGGGTACAGCCACAAGGGGATGATTTGTGGTTGGATGAACACATCGCACATGAGATATGACTTGACTACTGAGTTGGGAATAACCCGTGGTTATTCCTGTAGGAAATTGGCTGGATTTACCAAAGATTTCTTTTTCTCCCCAATCATCTAGCCCGTGGTTTTCCTATAATTGTCAATGACTGGTCTGCTGAGGGGCGCTCTGGACCACATTCCCAGTGGCGTGGTCTGGCGGCTCAGTGGGCAAAAGCTGCAAACTTCAGAAGTTATTGTTGGTTTGAACTACTGTGGTTAAAACACTAATAAACTACCCATTTGGGACTGGTTTATACCACCTATTTATGGTGATTTGGGGGATGGTTCATTATTGTTTTACTTGAACACATTATAGACTCATAGACTATAGCCATCTAACATGGGCATATAATAGGCATACAATGGGTATTTTAGTGGCTATATAACGGCAAACAATGGGTATGTAATGGGTATAATGATTTGGTTTGTGGTTTCACACCTATTTCTTTGCTTTTCAAGCATAGAAATGGCAAACAAACAACTTGTGGGATCCATCAACAACACATGGCTGTGGGTCAAAACCATGTTTACCAGTAGTACCGCACAAGGCGGTGGCGGAAGTTTCAAAAATATGAAACCTATAGGAGAGGTTGGTTGTTGTGAATCACGGATGGCAGAGCGAATCCATTGATGGACCGAAAGGTGCTTGGAGTTGTGTTTTTTAGAGTGGTTGCAATGGTTGCAGTGGTCACCTCACCCACAACTGCTAGATGTAGTGTGGTGTAGTGCAGTTGTAGTTGTAGTTGTAGGGTGGAGTAGTGGAGTTGTAGTTGTAATGTGTAATAAGTGAGTGTAGCTGCAGTTGCAGTTGTAGTTGTAGGTGTGGTGTGGTGTAACTAGTGTATTGTATTGTAGTGTACTGTAGTGTTGTGTACTGTAGTGTGGTATGGTGTAGTGTAGTCTAGTGTAGTGTAGTAGCGTAAGGTAGCGTAGTTGTAGTATGGTGTAGTGTACTTAGTGTAGTGTCGTGTAGTGCAATGTAGTGGTAGTTACAATTGTAGTTGCAGCTGCGCTTGTAGTTGTAGCTGTAGCGTAATGTAGCGTACTGTAGTGTAGTGTAGTGTACTGTAGTGTAGTGTAGTGTAGTGTTGTGTAATGCAGTATAGTTGTAGTTGCATTTGCATGTGTAGTTGTAGCGTACTGCACTGTAGTTAGTGCAGTGTAGTCTAATGTGGTGTAGTTGATATTGTTGGTGTAGCTGTGGTAGTTGTTGTTGTAGTGGTAGTGTAATTAGTGTGGTGTAGTGTAATTAGATGCAATTAGTGTAGTGTAGTGTAATTAGTGTAAGGTAGTGTGGTTTATTTGTATTTGTAGTTGTTATAGTAGTGTAGTGTAGTGGTAGTGGTAGTGGTAGTTGTAGTTGTAGTTGTTGTTGTCTATCTACCTGTCTGTCTATCTGTCTATCTGCAATCTGCAAGCTTGAAAGCGAAGCAATTCTGCGAGACTCTTCAACTTTTGAACTTGATAACGTCAAAAAGGACGCAATTCTGCGAGACTTCTTCAATTTTTGAAGTTGGCGACATCAAAAACGAAGCACTTCTGCGAGACTTCCTCAATTTTTGAAGTTGGCAACATCAAAAACGAATCCTTCAATAATGGAAAGTTGAATGCAGAGCTGTCCAGCCCATGTCTCTCGAAAAAGTGATGCCAGGTCATACAGTACGAAGTGCTGCACCTT
This sequence comes from Cladocopium goreaui, assembly GCA_947184155.2. NCBI lineage: Eukaryota > Dinophyceae > Suessiales > Symbiodiniaceae > Cladocopium > Cladocopium goreaui. Next base: position 78,506 of record CAMXCT020000122.1, on the reverse strand, counting down.
CACAAGAGCCTAACCCACCCCCCCCTGTCTAAAGTACTGCGCCTGCCACGAAAAAGTGAGGCCAGGTCGTACGAAGTGCTGCACCTGTCACGCAAAATCATCTTAGCAAACTTGATGATCTCATGCTCCAAAAGGCAACACCTCTCAGGAAATCAGCGCCCTGACCCCCTAACATCTCTGATGAACATGTCTCTTGTACTGCGCCTGCCACACGACATGCATCTTTGCCGATCCTCTTCAAATGTCCCATGCCTGCCATCGTTTTTGGAAATGCTATAGAACATTTTTTTTGCTCACTTTTGACACGGTGCACAATCCCTTGCGCCTGCCACGCGAAACGACATCTGAACGCCCAAAAATGGTCCGAACCTGCTGTGTTTTTAACATTTTGACTTGGACACGTGCTTCGCGCCACAACAGCGTGCACTTTCTCGACGTCTCAACTTCTAAAAGCGATCTGAGCATAGTACGTTTTTAACATTTTGACTTGGACATGTGCTTCGCGCCACAACAGCGTGCACCTTCTCGACATCTCAACTTCCAAAAGCGGTCCGAGAATGTTGTGTTTTTCACATTTTGACTTGGAAATGTGCTTCGCGCCAAAACGGCGTGCTCTTTTTCGACATCTCAACTTCCAAAAGTGTTCCGAACCTGGTGTGACTTGGAAATGTGCTTCGGGCCACGACGGCGTGCAACTTTTCATCTCTCATTTGACCACATGGTTCCGCACCCGCCGCTTTAGCAAGCCTACTTTTCGACCCTCCGGAGCCACAAATCATTGAAAAAACAGAGTGAGTCGCGACTTTACCTTTTCGCGCGCCTGGATCTTCTTTCTTCTGACTCTTTCTTCTGTGTCTTTCTTCTGACTCTTTCTTCTGTCTATTTCTTCTGACTCTTTCTCTTCTCTTCTCTTCTCTCCTCTCCTCTCCTCTTCCCTGCTCTTCCCTGCTCTTCCCTGCTCTTCCCTTCCCTTCCCTTCCCTTCCCTTCCCTTCCCTTCCCTTCCCTTCCCTTCCCTTCCCTTCCCTTCCCTTCTCTTCTCTTCTCTTCTCTTCTCTTCTCTTCTCTTCTCTTCTCTTCTCTTCTCTTCTCTTCTCTTCTCTTCTCTTCTCTTCTCTTCTCTTCTCTTCTCTTCTCCATCCACTGGTATTGTATTTACAAAGTTCCCCTCGGTCATGGACAGTTTATGCAACCACAAAGAAGCAGCTACAAAATGGGCTGACGGCGAGAACCCAAAATGTGCCTGCTTGGCCCTCCGACAACATGCAACCTCTTCTCATCAACCTGATCAACACCTGGTTCTCGATGGAAACAGCCTACGCTTCGCCGATGCACCCTCTACATCCATTGCTACGGGTTCACTTCAGAACAAAATCTTCCCACCCGCCAAGGAAATATATACATCCCTTCGCTCGGCTTTGTAGTCATGGACTACCAGAAACTCACTCCCTTCATTACCAAAAACACACCTTGATGAACTCTGGCAACCGTCCATCCCCTCTTCTCTGACTCTTACCACCTCACCACCTCTGCTTTTCCATCTGTCCATATTGTCGGAAGTTTGACTTCTAAACTTTCTTCGGTTAATGTTTATCCCCCCCAAATATGGCATAATAGGTATTGACCCATCCTTATATTTATCACTGATCCATCACCATAAGCCATATCATGCGGTCCTTTTCGGAGCGGGTCTTGGAGAAAAGTCGGTGAAAATTCTGCAGATGGTCCCAGCTGTGTTCGGCGATATAAGACAAGATAAGATGCTCCAATTTTTTTAATTAGATGATATAACCATTATATATCCATCATATAGCCACTACATTACCGTTATTAATTATATAACCCAAAAAATACATAACAAAATAACGATATCGTTGGGCAAATCCCGATATACAATCTCCCGATTTCCCCAGAGTTTCATCCTCCGACTTCGGCTGAGGATCATGTCTTTGTGCTTTGGAAGACCAACAAAGGGCTCACAGCCTTGGTCAGACTGATGTCATCTGTCGGTGAGTTTCCTGGGTCCTTCAAGGCCCTGGAGTTGATCATCATGACCCGACTGTCTAAGGCATCTCTTTGTATCAGAACGTCTGCATGATGGACGCGTCCTGGTGCGGAATCTTGATCATCTTGATGCTGTGCTGTAAGGGTTTTTCGGGTACAATGCGGCCTCTGGAGGTGAGTAATCATTTTTTTCCTGTTCGCTAATACGTGCCACCCTATATTGATCCCTGGTTTAGCAACCGACCTATTCATTCGGGGGGCCCGCATGGAGAGATTTAACCGTCTATTTTGGGTGCACGGACTGAGCTTCATTGCCGCAGCCATGGGTTAATTATTGTGTTCAGTTGAATGCAGTTCCGAAGGTTTCGGATATCCAAAGTGATTTTTTTTCCATTTTTTTACTTTTTGTTCCAATCATCAGCCAGTGTTTTTCTCATGAGCATCAGGTCTTCGACTGAATGCCGGGATGCCATTGGTTCGAGTTTAGCCCTGATGCCGGGCAAGGAACGAGTGAATGTGGTGTGGTTCAAATGCACAGATCTGCGATGCCATGATCATGCAGCTTTGAAAGCAGCCCATCAAGGCCCTCTCCCCGTGCTCCATGTCTACGTCTTCGACCCCTTCTGGCACGCGGGAAGAACGCGGCTCTGCGGCTTTCCCAAAACGGGCGCGATCCGAAATCGCTTCCAGATTGAGGCGGTACAAGACCTGGCAGAAAGGCTGCGGGAGAAAGGACATGTGCTGAATGTGAGGTCGCAGTTGAGCACCAAGCAATGCTTTGAGGAGCTCTGTCAGGACCGTGGTATTTATACTGAGTATTTTTGAAGATGGATCCCTTTCAGCGAAAAATACCACTGTTGGTTGTTTATTTTTTGTTGTAGGGTTACACTAATAGGGATAAGGATGGATAAGGTATCAACTAAACAGTATTTCATCGAGGGGAGCCTGGCCAGTCAAATCTCAATGAAATTCGCCCTTTTCTGGGCGGCGAGAGGTTCGCGAAAGGTCTAAATACACCTATATGACATTATATGACTAGATCTATGTGATATAGTAATATAGTATTCATGCTTGGCAGTTAGAGTTGCATTCATACAACCATTGAACAAGAATTTTGGGAGTTTTTCTCAGATAGGAATGGGTTTTAGTATTGGAACTGAAACACCCGCCCATCCTCTCATGAAACATGAGATCAAAATCATTTTGGTAGGCGAGAAATCCGCGAAAGGTTCGCGGAAGGTTGGCGAAAGGCGAGTCTGCAAGGATCCCACCTTGGCCCAAAATGGTCTAGTTTGTCTTGCAATGTTGCCACTGCAAACACCCTCCAAAGTCTAAGCAACTTGTGTTTCCGTTGTCGGGCAATCTGTAAAACGACTTAGGCGAATGCTTCCACTTCCTCGTTGGAATTAAAAGTATTGTTTCCAATGCAATCCTCATGTAAACCTCTAGTGCGAAATATGCACACGAAAACATGATAACACTTCCCTGTCCCGATTTTGCTGGGACGCCATAGGGCGCGAAAGGGCAGCGAAAGGGCAGTTTTTTGAGGAACCATAATTTTGAACAACCCCAATATAATATCATTGGTAACATCCAAATTTTAGCTGGTTAAAAGACAGAAAACTAATTGAGGGATAGATGCAGACTGTCCTAGGTGGAAATCCAACTTTTTCCAACTTTCTTGGATGTTGATGGGTACAAATCCCAATTTTTACTTATTATAACTCAATTAACTCACCATGTTTTGCTGGTTAAGTCCTTGCTGTTTCCATCACAGGACTATTCCATCAACTCGGTCTTCGCATTTCGGGAGATCTGCAGTGAAGAGCTGCGTGTAGAACGAGAGGTCCGAGAAGTGCTGAGGAAGCACCAACAAGGCTGGGGGAAGACCTTAGATGTGGACCCTTATTGCACACATTACTCCCATATTATATATATATTAATATTATATACATATATATATATATATATACATACACATATACATATATGTATATACATATACATATATGTATATATATATATATATTTATAATATATATGTATATATACACCCATATATATATATATACCCATATATATATATATACCTGGGGTATAATATGATATTATTATGTTTCTTGTCCACTTCCCATGCCCGTGATGCAACCCCCCAGGTACGCTTGGTACGCTTGCATCACCCCACTTGAAACCTCATCATTTGGTGAACACCTCTTGTTTGGGGGGACCCATACGGAACGATGCTGAATTTTACCACCTGGAGCTTTTGTACCACGTTAAGTAGGCTTATTATCGGGTTGATATATCAGCGATATACTGTAAATGAGGTGCAATTTTTCTCACTTACACTGGGATTCTTTTCTGACTTGACCTGACATTCTTTCAACCCAACTGAGTCACTGAGTCTGGGCTCAAACTGATCAACTGACCAACCCCTTTCAAGTCGTTTCTTTCATCAAAAAACAAGGGGGGGCCTGAGAACCCAAAAGCAAAACGACAGCAAACAAATTTGAGTAATCAAAGGAAGTTTAGGGGGAGAAACTTCCGTGTTACGGACTTTTAGAATGTCAGGGAAAGAGTTAGTCAGTTAGTGAGGGAAAGAGAGTTAGTCAAAGAAACAGTTAGTCAGGGAAAGAGTTAGTCAAAGAAAGAGTTAGAAAGAGTTAGTCAAAGAAACAGTTAGTCAGGGAAAGAGTTAGTCAAAGAAAGAGTTAGTCAAAGAAAGAGTTAGTCAAAGAAAGAGTTGTCAGGGAAAGAGTTAGTCAAAGAAAGAGTTAGCAAAGAAACAGTTAGTCAGGGAAAGAGTTAGTCAAAGAAAGAGTTAGTGAGGGAAAGAGTCAGTCAAAGAAAGAGTTAGCAAAGAAACAGTTAGTCAAAGAAAGAGTTAGTGAGGGGAAACAGAAAGAGTTAGCAAAGAAAGAGTTCGTCAGGGAAAGAGTTAGTCAAAGAAAGAGTTAGTCAAAGAAACAGTTAGTCAGGGAAAGAGTTAGTCAAAGAAAGAGTTAGTGAGGGAAAGAGTTAGTCAAAGAAAGAGTTAGTGAGGGAAAGAGTTAGAGTTAGTCAAAGAAACAGTTAGTCAGGGAAAGAGTTAGTCAAAGAAAGAGTTAGTCAGGGAAAGAGTTAGTCAAAGAAAGAGTTAGTGAGGGAAAGAGTTAGTCAGGGAAAGAGTTAGTCAAAGAAAGAGTTAGTGAGGGAAAGAGTTAGTCAAAGAAAGAGTTAGTCAGAGTTAGTCAAAGAGTTAGTCAAAGAAACAGTTTGTCAGGGAAAGAGTTAGTCAAAGAGTTAAGAAAGTTAGTCAAAGAAAGAGTTAGTCAAAGAAAGAGCTAGTCAGGGAAAGAGTTAGTCAAAGAAAGAGATAGTGAGGGAAAGAGTTAGTCAAAGAAAGAGTTAGCAAAGAAACAGTTAGTCAGGGAACGAGTTAGTCAAAGAAAGAGTTAGCAAAGAAACAGTTAGTCAGGGAAAGAGTTAGTCAAAGAAAGAGATAGTGAGGGAAAGAGTTAGTCAAAGAAAGAGATAGTGAGGGAAAGAGTTAGTCAAAGAAAGAGTTAGCAAAGAAACAGTTAGTGAGGGAAAGAGTTAGTCAAAGAAAGAGTTAGTCAAAGAAACAGTTAGTCAGGGAAAGAGTTAGTCAAAGAAAGAGTTAGTCAGGGAAAGAGTTAGTCAAAGAAAGAGTTAGTCAAAGAAACAGTTAGTAAGGGAAAGAGTTAGCAAAGAAACAGTTAGTCAGGGAAAGAGTTAGTCAAAGAAAGAGTTAGTGAGGGAAAGAGTTAGTCACAGAAAGAGTTAGCAAAGAAATTGTTCCCTGAATGTAAATGGGATTGCAAGTGGTGCTGGTGGATGAGTTGCCGATGGAGTTTTGAAGGAAGTCTCGCACGAAATGCGTTTTTGAGAGATAGCAGATGCACGAAACCCTATGTTTTTCCATACGAAGTCCGTCCCCGAACGTCGATGATCTACCTCTGCGGTGCGACGGGTGCGAGACGGTCTCGTGTGTGGTCGGATCATTCTCGGATATTCTCGGATCATGGTCGGATCGGTTCCGCAGTGTAAATGGGGTTTCAACTGTTTTTCGTGCATGTGTGGTCGACAGAATTCCATTGTGATTTGCAACTGTAGGATCGTTCCCGCATTGTAAATAGGGTTGCAAGTGGTGCTGGTGGATGAGTTGCTGATGGAATTCCATTGTGATTTGCAACTCTAGGATCGTTTCCTCACTGTAAATGGGATTGCAAGTGGTGCTGGTGGATGAGTTGCCGATGGAGTTTTGAAGGAAGTCTCGCACGAAATGCGTTTTTGAGAGATAGCAGATGCACGAAAGCCTATGTTTTCCCATACAAAGTCCGTCCCCGAACCTCGATGATCTACCTCTGCGGTGCGACGGGTGCGAGACGGTCTCGTGTGTGGTCGGATCATGCTCGGATATTCTCGGATCGGTCTCGGATCGGTTCCGCATTGTAAATGGGGTTTCAACTGTTTTTCGTGCATGTGTGGTTGACAGAATTCCATTGTGATTTGCAACTGTAGGATCGTTCCCGCATTGTAAATGGGGTTGCAAGTGGTGCTGGTGGATGAGTTGCCGATGGAGTTTTGGAGGAAGTCTCGCACGAAATGCGTCTTTGAGAGATAGCAGATGCACGAAACCCTATGTTTTTCCATAGAAAGTCCGTCCCCGAACCTCGATGATCTACCTCTGTGGCGGAAGTGATTTGTCAGCAGATTTTCTCCATTTTGGTGCTAGTGATTTTCCTTCTAAAAATCCTTTTAAAAAGTGCTTCAAAATCGTCTTTTTTTCGCTCTGACGGCGAGATCCGGTTTTGGAGCTACAATTTCCGACGCCGTTGCGCGTAGTTCTATTGTGTTTTGCAACTCAGTCTCTGCAGATCGCATTGTAATGGCTGCGTCAAGGTTGCTTCGTGCTGTGGCTGCATTCGTAATACTATTGTCTTTTGCCGCTGGATCTCGTAAATCGTCTTGGAGTGGCTGCATGAAGGCTGCGAAATAAATTTGTCAGCAGATTTTCTCCATTTTGGCGCTAGTGATTTTCCTTCTAAAAATCCTTTTAAAAAGTGCTTCAAAATCGTCTTTTTTTCGCTCTGGCGTCGAGATCCGGTTTTGGAGCTACAATTTCCGACGCCATTGCGCGTAGTTCCCTTGTGCTTTGCAACTCAGTCTCCGCAGATCGCATTGGAATGGCTGCGTCAAGGAGTTTTGAAGGAAGTCTCGCACGAAATGCGTTTTTGGCGCTAGTGATTTTCCTTCTTAAATCCTTTTAAAAAGTGCTTCAAAATCGTCTTTTTTTCGCTCTCTGGCGTCGAGATCCGGTTTTGGAGCTACAATTTCCGACGCCATTGCCCGTAGTTCTCTTGTGTTTTGCAACTCAGTCTCCGCAGATCGCATTGTAATGGCTGCGTCAAGGTTGCTTCATGCTGTGGCTGCATGCGTAATACTATTGTCTTTTGCAGCTGGACTTCGTAAATCGTATTGGAGTGGCTGCATGAAGGCTGCGACAGTGATTTGTCAGCAGATTTTCTCCATTTTGGCGCTAGTGATTTTCCTTCTAAAAATCCTTTTAAAAAGTGCTTCAAAATCGTCGTTTTTTCGTTCTGGCGTCGAGATCCGGTTTTGGAGCTACAATTTCCGACGCCATTGCGCGTAGTTCTCTTGTGTTTTGCAACTCAGTCTCCGCAGATCGCATTGTAATGGCTGCGTCAAGGTTGCTTCTTGCTTTGGCTGCATGCGTAATGTCTTTTGCAGCTGGATCTCGTAAATCGTCTTGGACTGGCTGCATGAAGGCTGCGAAATGGATTTGTTAGCAGATTTTCTCCATTTTGGCGCTAGTGTTTTTTTGTTGCACGTAGGTTTAGAGCAGTGTGAAGTGTGGGGCATGAAGAGTGCAGTGTGAAGTGTGCAGTGTGAAGGAAGCAGTGGGAAGTGAGAAGTGTGAAGTGTGGAGCGTGAAGTTTTAAGTTTGGAGTGCGAAGAGCGCAGTGTGAAGTGTGAAGTGTGAAGTGTGAGGTTTGGAGTGTGAAGGAAGCAGTGAGAAGTGTGAAGTCTGAAGTGTGAAGTGTGGAGTGTGAAGTGTGGAGTGTGAAGTGTGGAGTGTGAAGTTTCAGTTTGGAGTGCGAAGAGCGCAGTGTGAAGTGTGAAGTGTGAAGTGTGAGGTTTGGAGTGTGAAGGAAGCAGTGAGAAGTGTGAAGTGTTAAGTGTGGAGTGTGAAGTGTGGAGTGTGAAGTTTCAGTTTGGAGTGCGAAGAGCGCAGTGTGAAGTGTGAAGTGTGAAGTGTGGAGTGTGAAGTTTGAAGTTTGGAGTGCGAAGAGTGCAGTGTGAAGTGTGGAGTGTGGAGTGTGAAGTTTGAAGTTTGGAGTGCGAAGAGTGCAGTGTGAAGTGTGGAGTGTGGAGTGTGAAGACTTTGCTTCGTCTCTCGCTGCAAAAATCAAACGGTTGTCGAGGGAAGGACACGGTCGGGACAGGGTGTCTTTGAACTATAGGTCATTTATGTTTGGGAAACTTCCGCCGCCGGCTTGCCCGGGTCTATGTTACTGATAATTGGTTTATTTCTTTTTCGCCTCTTGCCAGCTTCTTTTTAGAAGATAAACATTATGGACGCATTCACTGCAAATTTCATTTTTCCCCACCTGCCAGGTGAGGGGTTGTTAGATCTTATCAGAGTTGTTCTCCTCGGCTAGCTGTCCTCCTCGTCCTCGTCCTCCTCCTCCTCGTCCTCCGCCTTCTCCTCCTCCTCCTCTGCCTCCTCCTCCAGTTTCTCCTCGATCATGTCTGCATCAACTTCCACCTCAACTTCCGCCTTGCCAACTCTTCGCCAAGCTCTTTGCCAACTTCCCAGCTCAGTGTGCACCGCTGGACCTCAACCTGGGACCTTCCCAGCTCAGTGTGCACTGCTGGACCTCAACGGCCAGATAGAATACCAGAAGATATGCCAGATAGAGTGTTAGAAGATATGTCAGATAGAATGCCAGAAGATATGCCAGAACATATTGCAGAAGATATGCCAGATAGAGTGTTAGAAGATATGCCAGAAGATATGCCAGGTAGAATGCCAGAAGATATGCTAGATAAAATGCCAGAAGATATGTGAGATAGAATGCCAGAAGATTTGCCAGTAACAAAACGTATAAAAATGTCATGGTGGGGATAACTCGAAGTAAAGTAATTTCAGCTCTGCGCGGAAACATTGAGTGACAGTGTGCAATAGCCAAGCAAGCTCATTTGAGCACGGTCATGCGACGGCTGCTGATTTCCAAATCAACCTCTCCTTTCCTTTCCCTTCCTTTCCCATCCTTTCCCTTCCTTTCCCATCCTTTCCCTTCCTTTCCCTTCCTTTCCCTTCCTTTCCCTTCCTTTCCCTTCCTTTCCCAATCTTTCCCTTTCTTTCCGTTCCTTTCCCGTCCTTTCCATTCCTTTCCCTTCCTTTCCCTTCCTGTCCCTTCCGTTCCCTTTCTTTCCCGAATGCGTAGCAAGGGTTCCCGTTGACCACACTCCTCACTCCACACTTTACACTCCACACTACACACTCTACACTTTCCACTCCACACTTCACACTCTGCACTTTCCACTCCACACTCCACACTCTTCACTTTACACTCCATACTGTACACTTTACATTTTTCACTCCACACTTTACATTTTACACTCCTCACTCCACTCTTTACACTCCACACTTCCCACTTTACACTCCACACTCTACACTTTACACTCCACACTTTACACTCCTCACTTTACGCTCCACACTCCACACTCTACAGTTTCCACTCCACACTCTAGACTCTACACTTTACACTCCACACTCCTCACTCCTCACTCCACACTGTATACTTTACACTCCACAGTTTACAATTTGCACTTTACACTCCTCACTCCACTCTTTACACTCCACACTCCACACTTCCCACTTTACACTCCACACTCTACACTTTACACTCCACACTTTACACTCCACACTCCTCACTTTACGCTCCACACTCCATACTCTACAGTTTCCACTCCACACTCTAGACTCTACACTTTACACTCCACACTCCTCACTCCTCACTCCTCACTCCACACTGTATACTTTACACTCCACAGTTTACAATTTGCACTTTACACTCCTCACTCCACACTTTACACTCCACACTTTACACTCCACACTCCACACTCTACACTTTACACTCTACACTTTACACTCTACACTCCACACTTTACACTTTACACTCCACGCTTTCCTCTCCACGCTTTACACTCCACACTTTACACTCCACACTTTACACTCCACACTTTTACGCTCCACACTCCTCACTCAACAATTTACACTCCACACTCTACACTCCACTCCACACTTTACCCACTGCACACTCCACACTTTACACTCCACACTCTTCACTCCACACTTTACACTCCACACTTCCCACTTTACACTCCACACTCTACACTTTACACTCCATACTCCACACTTTACACTCCACACTCCGCGCTGTCCACTTCACACTTCAGACTGGTAACAGGGGAAATATGTATATACAAGACAGACTGTTCAAATAAACTATTGCAGAAAATTGTTCTGAGTGACTGCATATCCATTAACATACGTGTGAGCATTCGGGTTCGTGGGCTGCATCTTGTTCTTCTCCCCACCCATTTCCAGCCACTCCCTTGCACCCACGCCGTCCGCAGCCGTCCGCGCAATTCTCCGCACCCATTTCCTGTCCGCAGCCGTCCGCGCAGCCAAGCTCGCTCATCCCCAGCGGCTTCTTCTCCCCACCCATGTCCAGCCACTCCCTTGCACCCACGCCGTCCGCAGCAGTCCGCGCAATTCTCCCCCATCCATTTGCCGTCCGCAGCCGTCCGTGCAGCCAAGCTCGCTCATCACTAGCGGCTTCTTCTCCCCACCCATTTCCAGCCACTCCCTTGCACCCACGCCGTCCGCAGCCGTCCGCGCAATTCTCCGCATCCATTTCCCGTCCGAAACCGTGCGCGCAGCCAAGATCGCTCATCACCAGCGGTTTCTTCTCCTACCTACCCATTTCCAGTCACTCCCATGCACTCAGGCCGTCCGCAGCCGTCCGAGCAATTCTCAGCACCCATTTCCCATCCGCAGCCGCTGTCCGCAGCCGTCCGCGCGCCAAGCTCGCTAATCACCAGCGGCTTCTTCGCCCCACCCATTTCCAGCCAGCTCGCTCATCACCAGCGGCTTCTTCTCCACAACCAGTTCCAGCCACTCCCTTGCACCCACGCCGTCCGCAGCCGTCCGCGCAATGCTCCCCCATCCATTTGCCGTCGGCAGCCATCCGCGCAGCCAAGCTCGCTCATCCCTCTCCCCAACCATTTCCAGCCACTCCCTTGCACCCATGCTGTCCGCAGCCGTCCGCGCAATGCTCCGCACCCATTTCCCGTCCGCAGCCGTCCGCGCAGCCAAGCTCGCTCATCCCCAGCAGCTTCTTCTCCCCACCCATTTCCAGGCACTCCCTTGCACCCACGCCGTCCGCAGCCGTCCGCGCAATGCTCCTCATCCATTTGCCGTCCGCAGCCGTCCGCAGCCAAGCTCGCTCATCTTCCTCCCCAACCATTTCCAGCCAGCTCCCTTGCACCCACGCCGTCCGCAGCCGTCCGCGCAATTCTCCCCACCCATTTGCTGTCCGCAGCCGCCCGCGCAGCCAGGCTCGCTCATCACCAGCGGCTTCTTCTCCCCACCCATTTCCAGCCACTCCTTCGCACCCACGCCGTTTGCAGCCGTCCGCGCAATTCTCCCCATCCATTTGCCGTCCGCAGCCGTCCGCGCAGCCAAGCTCGCTCATCACCAGCGCCTTCTTCTCCCATTTCAAGCCACTCCCTTGCACCCACGCCGTCCGCAACCGTCTGCGCACTTCTCCGCATCCATTTCCCGTCCACAGCCGTCCGCGCAGCCAAGCTCGCTCATCACCAGAGGCTTCTTCTCCCCACCCATTTCCAGCCACCCCGTTGCACCCACGCCGTCCGCAGCCGTCCGCGCACTTCTCCGCACCCATTTCCCGTCCGCAGCCGTCCGCACAGCCAAGCTCGCTCATCACCAGCGGCTTCTTCTCCCCACCCATTTCCAGCCACTTCCTTGCACCCACGCCGTCCGCAGCCGTCCGCGCAATTCTCCGCACCCATTTGCCGTCCGCAGCCGTCCGCAGCCGTCCGCGCAATTCTCCCAACCCATTTGCTTCAGCAGCCGTCCGCGCAGCCAAGCCCGCTCATCATCAGCGGCTTCTCCTCCCCACCCATTTCCAACCACTCAGTTGCACCGTGCGCAGCCGTCCGCGCAGCCAAGCTCGCTCATCACTAGCGGCTTACTCCCCCACCCATTTCCAACCACTTCCTTGCACCCACGCCGTCCGCAGCCGTCCACGCCATTCTCCGCACCCATTTCCCGTCCGCAGCCGTCCGCGCAGCCAAGCTCACTCATCACCAGCGGCTTCTTCTCCCAACCCATTCCAGCCACTCCCTTGCACCCACGCCGTCCGCAACCGTCCGCGCACTTCTCCGCACCCCCATTGCCCGTCCGCAGCCGTCCGCGCAGCCAAGCTCGCTCATCACCAGCGGCTTCTTCTCTCCACCCATTTCCAGCCACTCCGTTGCACCCACGCCGTCCGCAGCCTTCCGCGCAGTTCTCCGCACCCATTTCCCGTCCGCAGCCGTCCGCGCAGCCGAGCTCGCTCATCACCAGCGGCTTCTTCTCCCCACCCATTTCCAGCCACGCCGTTGCACCCACGCCGTCCGCAGCCGTCCGCGCAGTTCTCCGCACCCATTTCCCGTCCGCAGCCGTCCGCGCAGCCAAGCTCGCTCATCACCAGCGGCTTCTTTTTCCAGCCACTCCCTTGCACCCACGCCGTCCGCAGCCGTCCACGCCATTCTCCCCATTTGCCGTCCGCAGCCGCCCGCGCAGCCAAGCTCGCTCATGCGGCTTCTTCTCCCCACCCACTTCCAGCCACTCCCTTGCACCCACGCCGTCCGCAGCCGTCCGCGCAATTCTCCGCACCCGCCAAGCTCGCTCATCACCAGCGGCTTCTTCTCCCCACCAATTTCCAGCCACTCCGTTGCACCCGCGCCGTCCGCAGCCGTCCGCACAATTCTCCGCACCCATTTGCCGTCCGCAGCCGTCCGCGCAGCCAAGCTCGCTCATCACCAGCGGCTTCTTCTCCCCACCCATTTCCAGCCACTCCATTGCACCCGCGCCATCCGCAGCCGTCCACGCCATTCTCCCCATCCACTTGCCGTCCGCAGCCGTCCGCGCAGCCAAGCTCGCTCATCACCAGCCGCTTCTTCTCCCCACCCATTTCCAGCTACTCCCTTGCACCCACGCCGTCCGCAACCGTCTGCGCACTTCTCCGCATCCATTGCCCGTCCGCAGCCGTCCGCGCAGCCAAGCTCGCTCATCACCAGCGGCGTCTTCCTCACCCATTTCCAGCCACTCCGTTGCACCCACGCCGTCCGCAGCCTTCTGCGCACTTCTCCGCACCCATTTCCCGTCCGCACCCGTCCGCGCAGCCGAGCTCGCTCATCACCAGCGGCTTCTTCTCCCCACCCATTTCCAGCCACTCCCTTGCACCCACGCCGTCCGCAGCCGTCCGCGCAATTCTCCGCACCCATTTGCCATCCGCAGCCATCCGCGCAGCCAATCCTACCCACATTTCCATCACTCCGTTGCACCCGCGCCGTCCGCAGCCGTCCGCGCAATTCTCCCAACCCATTTGCTTCCGCAGCCGTCCGCGCAGCCAAGCTCGCTCATCACCAGCGGCTTCCTCTCCCCACCCATTTCCAGCCACTCCGTTGCACCCGCGCCCTCCGCAACCGTCCGCGCACTTCTCCGCACCCATTGCCCGTCCGCAGCCGTCCGTGCAGCCGAGCTCGCTCATCACCAGCGGCTTCTTCTCCCCACCCATGCATTTCCAGCTACTCCCTTGCACCCACGCCGTCCGCAGCAGTCCTCGCAATTCTCCGCACCCATTTGCCGTCCGCAGCCGTCCCTTGCACCCACGCCGTCCGCGGCTGTCCGCGCAAGTCTCCGCACCCATTTGCCGTCCGCAGCCGTCCGCGCAGCCAAGCTCGCTCATCCCCAGCAGCTTCTTCTCCCCACCCATTTCCAGCCACTCCCTTGCACCCACGCCGCCCGCAGCCGTCCACGCAGTTCTCCGCACCCATTTCCCGTCCGCAGCCGTCCGCGCAGCCAAGCTCGCTCATCACCAGCGGCTTCTTCTCCCCATCCATTTCCGGCCACTCCATTGCACCCGCGCCTTTCCCTTCCTTTCCCTTCCTTTCCCTTCCTTTTTCCTTCCTTTCCCATCCTTTCCCTTCCTTTCCCTTCCTTTCCCATCCTTTCCCTTTCTTTCCCTTCCTTTCCCTTCCTTTCCCTTCCTTTCCCTTCCTTTCCCTTCCTTTCCCGTCCTTTCCCTTCCTTTTTCCTTCCTTTCCCTTCCTTTCCCTTCCTTTCCCTTCCTTTCCCATCCTGTCCCTTCCTTTCCCTTCCTTTTTCCTTCCTTTCCCATCCTTTCCCTTCCTTTCCCTTCCTGTCCCTTCCTTTCCCATCCTTTCCCTTCCTTTCCCTTCCTTTCCCATCCTTTCCCTTCCCTTCCCTTCCCTTCCCTTCCTCTCCCTTCCTTTCCCTTCCTTTCCCTTCCTTTCCCTTGCACCCACGCCGTCCGCACATCACCGTTCAAACCAGCTCGCTCCCCCACGCGGTTAAACAACTAAACGAGAACCCAAGCATCAAAGATGCTTTTGGGAAAAAGCAGCTTCTTCCACAACTAAATTGACAAGACAAATCAAAACATCACTGGCTCCTTCTTCTTCCCTATCCGTTTCGCCATGGCACGCGGCATTCTGCTAAACCCACGCTGCTTCAGCCACAACAGCACACCCAATTTTTACATTCGACCCGTTGTTCCCGACCCAAACAAAAACGAAAACAGGGAAAAGAAAGAAGGCAAAGACGTTGCAAACATCGAAACACGGAGAACCCAAAAACGTTTCTTTCCCATGAGTGTCCTATTGCCGAGCGTTTCGCATCCATGTCACGCGTCTTATTACAAGCTATTTGCACGATTTCCTCTCCGTCCAGCATGCTGTCTCGCTCCCTCCCAGCGAAGCTCTCCCCAAGCAATTATTTCCACGGTTTTGTTATGTCCAGCATGCTGTCTCGCCCCCTCCCAGCGAAGCTCTCCGCAAACATTTCCGACCCATTTCCCGTCCGCAGCCGTCCGCGCAGCCAAGCTCGCTC
>CAMXCT020000122.1:25000-63169 GCA_947184155.2 Cladocopium goreaui | reverse complement strand
CCGCGCAGCCAAGGTCGCTCATCACCAGCGGCTTTTTCTCCCCACCCATTTCCAGCCACTCCGTTGCACCCACGCCGTCCGCAGCCGTCCACGCAGTTCTCCGCACCCATTTGCCGTCCGCAGCCGTGCGCACAGCCAAGGTCGCTCATCACCAGCGGCTTCTTACTCCCCACCCATTTCCAGCCACTCCGTTGCACCCACGCCGTCCGCAGCCGTCCACGCAGTTCTCCGCACCCATTTGTTGTCCGCAGCCGTCCGCGCAGCCAAGGTCGCTCATCACCAGCAGCTTCTTCTCCCCACCCATTTCCAGCCACCCCCTTGCACCCACTCCGTCCGCAGCCGTCCACGCAGTTCTCCGCACCCATTCCCCATCCGCAGCCGTCCGCGCAGCCAAGGTCGCTCATCACCAGCGGCTTCTTCTCTCCACCCATTTCCAGCCACCCCCTTGCACCCACGCCGTCCGCAGCCATCCGCGCAGTTCTCCGCACCCATTTGCCGTGCGCAACCGTCCGCGCAGTTAAGGTCGCTCATCACCAGCGGCTTCCTCTCCCCACCCATTTCCAGCCACCCCCTTGCACCCACGCCGTCCGCAGCCGTCCGCGCAGTTCTACGCAACATTTGCCGTCGGCCAGCCGTCCGCGCAGCCAGGTCGCCCCCGCATCACCGCGGCTTACTGCTCACCACCCATTTCAAGCCACTTCCGTTGCACCACACGTCCCGCAGCCGTCCACGCAGTTCTCCGCACCCATTTGCCGTCCGCAGCCGTCCGCGCAGCCAAGGTCGCTCATCACCAGCGGCTTCTTCTCCCCACCCATTTCCAGGCACTCCGTTGCACCCACGCCGTCCGCAGCCATCCGCGCAGGTCTCCGCACCCATTTGCCGTCCGCAGCCGTCCGCGCAGCCAAGTTCGCTCATCACCAGCGGCTTCTTCTCCCCACCCATTTCCAGCCACCCCCTTGCACCCATGCCGTCCGCAGCCGTCCGCGCAGTTCTCCGCACCCATTTGCCGTCCGCAGCCGTCCGCGCAGCCAAGGTCGCTCATCACCAGCGGCTTCTTCCTTTCCCATCCTTTCCCTTCCTGTCCCTTCCTTTCTCTTCCTTTCCGTTCCTTTCCTCCCTTTTCCTTCCTTTCCCATCCTTTCCCTTCCTTTCCCTTCCTTTCCCTTCCTTTCCTCCCTTTTCCTTCCTTTCCCATCCTTTCCCTTCCTTCCCTTCCTGTCCCTTCCTTTCCCTTCCTGTCCCTTCCTTTCCCATCCTTTCCCTTCCTTTCCCTTCCTTTCCCATCCTTTCCCATCCTTTCCCATCCTTTCCCATCCTTTCCCTTCATTTCCCTTCCTTTCCCTTCCTTTCCCTTCCTTTCCCTTCCTTTCCCTTCCTTTCCCTTCCTTTCCTCCCTTTTCCTTCCTTTCCCATCCTTTCCCTTCCTTTCCCTTCCTGTCCCTTCCTTTCCCTTCCTGTCCCTTCCTTTCCCATCCTTTCCCTTACTTTCCCTTCCTTTCCCATCCTTTCCCTTCCTTTCCCTTCCTTTCCCTTCCTTTCCCTTCCTTTCTTCCTTTCCCTTCCTTTTTCCTTCGTTTCCCTTCCTTTCCCTTCCTTTCCCTTCCTGTCCCTTCCTTTCCCTTCCTTTCCCTTCCTTTCCCTTCCTTTCCCTTCCTTTCCCTTCCTTTCCCTTCCTTTCCCTTCCTTTCCCTTCCTTTCCTTTCCTTTCCCTTCCTTTCCTTTCCTTTCCCTTGCACCCACGCCGTCCGAACACCACCGTTCGAGCCAGGTCGCTCCCACGCGCGGTTAAACAACTAAACGAGAACCCAAGCATCGAAGATGCTTTTGGGAACAGACATGACCGGCCCGTTGTACATCTACACAGCGCTTGGCGCAGCTGACAAGCGATGGCTGCAGGTACCTTGAGTCTCTTCTGGGGCTTCGAACTTTACCATCACGATGATCTGACCTTTGATCCCAAGCGCCCGAGGGGAGCTTTCAACTCCTACACTGCCTTCCGGAAGCGTGTTGAGGAGGGAAGTGCTGTGAGAGCCAGTCACTTAGAGAAGCTGGGGCTGGATCTTGGGAGAAATTGTCTCCCCCGAACTCCCTGTGGAAGTTTGAGAAGTTCCGGTAGCAACCCCAAAAACGTTAGAACAAGTATAGAAATTGAACCGTGTTAGTTGAATATACTAAACCAAAAACATCCAAAAACATCCAAAAACTTGAGGACTCCATCCTTCAAGATGGCTGCCGTACATTGGAGCCGTGGAGATGCCGAGGTGAAGTGACAGCAAGCCCAGTGCCAGTTATAGCATGTTATAGCCATTAAATGCCATTCATGATAGGGATTTAACCAACAACAATGGTGATTTTTAATAGGGATATGAATGGTGCTTTAATGGTGATTTAATGGTGATTAAGCCTCTGGTAATGGAATATGAATGACTTGTTGGTGGTGACTGGAACCATGGAATGGATTATGACTTTTCATTAATATATTGGGAACGTCATCATCCCAACTGACGAAGTCATATTTTTCAGAGGGTAGGTTAACCACCAACCAGATGATAATTTATTGATAGCCATGATTTATAATTGATGACAATTGATGGTTGCAATATGATAATTGGCTATACTTGATAATCAGTTATATTAATGATTGATGGTTGTAATGAATCCTAGCCATGATAAAAAACCTCATGATTTTCATGTATAGCCAGGAAAATAGCCATTGATGATTGTAATATAGACTTATGACTCAGTTTGATAGAAAATATGCTGGGTTTTTCTAGCAGTTGTACCCTCTGGTTATTTGTTACATAGCCATGGGAAATGACCCAAAGAAATAGATGGTTTACCTATTAATAGCATGGTGATTTTCCATGGCTATGTTAAATAACCAGATGGTAATATAAATACCCTGTATACTGTAGCAATTCCGACTCAGCCGATGCCAAACATATCTTGGACTGGAAATGATGGGGAAAAGCCTCATCGAAAAAGCCCACTGAACTTCCTGGTGGCACACCGAACTCGGCGTCTTTGGGGGGGTTACAATCGAATGGGAATCTACAGTGAGATCTATCACAGTGGCAGGTGTGGCTTGAAAAGCCCCAAAATCCCCAAAGTTGGATGGTTTAAAACACAAGATGCCTGAGTTTGTGGGTCTAGATGAGCGTTGGGATAAGGGGCTTTTCTAAATACCAAGCACTACTTGTTTCAGCAGAACTGAACCAACAGAAAAGGGAATCTATAGTTGATTTACATCAAGTTGCTTGAGAACTTGGCGGATAACTGCTGGGTCTGTGATAGACATATCGCACTTGTTTCGGGGCAACATAAACCGAGAAACATCCAATTGGCCCCCAGGACCTATGGATTCGAATTCAATCATCTAAATGGGTATGGGTCAATACCTATGAAAATACCATTTTAATGGGATGAACATCCATAAATCCCAGCTATTTTGATGTGAACTACAGGGGTACTATTGGTTTTGACACACTGCCAAATGTGGTCAACACTAAATCCCAATGAAACAGCTGGTGACCTCACCCATTCTGTTGGTTACATCACTTGGGTTTGCTGAGTCGATGATCTGTTTTTGCAGGTGGAACTGATCGCTTCAAGCTGCGACTGACCACGCTTCATCCGACTAAGTAAAAACACCCCAGTTAGAACCGGACCAAAGCTGCAACTGTCCACTTGGCTTGCTTCATGGTGAAATAGCTGGACTTGACTGACACCGAATTTCATTGGGGTGAACAACTTGTAACCGAACTAAGCCATGAATCCTTGGGGTGTCACTTAAAGCAGCCACAGCAGAGGTGCCCAGCCTGCAAAAAGTCATGGGCTCCGCGTATCGCGCAGATCTGGATCCTGGAGAAGAGCAGGATCCGCGAGCCGATGCTGGGCCGTGAGTCGTCTCGGTGTTTTTTTCTTGGGGAACACCGGGAACACCCGCCATGAACCTGCGGATTACCGTCATGTTTTCACATACACATATTAGTCTATGTTTATAATGTGCATATATGATCATATATGTATATATGTGTAGGTACACACTATATTTAGGTACACATGATATTTATGCACGCAGGATATGTGTTTCGGAACCTCTTAAATCTTGAGGGAATACTTCAAATGCATAGATTCAAATCACCACACGCCAAAGAGCCCCAACCTTGGATGGCTATCCTTAGGAAATCCGCTGGGTTGGTGGAGAGACTGCGGCTTTGCAACGCGTACCTCGGCTGTTTTTTTTGCAATCCAAGTTCGAATATTTGAGTATTTTTTTTTTCTCTCTCTCTCTCTCTTTCTTTTTATCTATCGATCGATCGATCTATCTAATCTAATCTAATCTATTCTATTCTATTCTATTTTATTCTATTCTATTCTATTCTATTCTAGCTAATCTATTTAATGTATCTAATCTATCAAATTTATCTAATCTATCAGTCATTAGGTTTATTTCAATATAGATTGCATGCACCATGCCAGTTTCAACGCACTCCACAACACATTCAGAGCTTTGTGCATCTCTTTTAGTATTTGTATGTTACCAAAAGCTATTACCGAATCAACCCAATAGATTGAGGTACGGTAGACTCTAGAGTGGATTACCATTTTGAATATAACTTTTGCCGCAGATCATTTTACAGAGTTTTTGTGGCATCCCATGGCTTTTCGTTTTTGGCATCCTGCCATGCGCATGGGTCAGTTGCTATATCTTGCGCTATATCTTCTCATTGGTGAAATCCATACTTTGCTCCAAGATAGCCAGGCTGGGCCAGGCCATCAAACCGCTCCTGCAGGTGCAGCAATATCTCTGGGACGAGGATTCTTTAGGCCTGGACTATGTGGGTGCCACCATGACTATGGACCCAGCCAAAAGCTGCATGCGTGACAGGGCCATGTCCAAGTTTTCACCCTGGCTGGCGCATGGCTGCCTTTCTCCCAGGAAGTTGTATGAAGAGACTGGGCAGAGTTAGATTTCGGGAATTTCTGAAGAATTATATGGGACTTATGGGAATTATCATAGGGGAATTAGTTTGAATATAGTGAACATTTGTATGCCACTCTCGAAAAATAGGGGTGTCATAGGATTTCTGCGAACCTTATACGAAATTTGGGGAAGTGTCTGGAATTTACTACCAAATCATGGAGATTTGCGGCTGTCAGTGCTCATAAACTTACGCTACCTTCTGGTAAACTAACAGTTTGCTATTGAACATTGCCATTTATAGTTGATTTACCCGTCAAACATGGTGATTTTTCCATAGGCATGTGCTTTGTGCTTTGACGTTGTCACTACGGTCACGACGAAAAAGTGTGTTCAACTTTGATGTGACGGCCGGTCTTGGGGACACTACGCTACTCTAAATCATGGAGATTTGGAAATGGTTTTCCATAAACAAAGACACCTATATAGTCAGCTCCAAAAGATGCAGAGAAGCAACATCCTACTGAAATAATGATAACATGTTTTTCGACCGTGTTGGGGTTATCTATGCGGGATTTTCTATCAGATCAGATTTCACCATCAAAGAATGGGGGCGTCCCCAAATTTCCATGAGTGGAGGATCAGCAGAGGGGTATACGGGTGTGCCCTCCATTCCAAAAAAACACTGGTAAATGACGGTAGATGGCGTAGCAAAATTAAAATAACCCATCTATTTACCCAAAAAGGAAATCATCGGGGCAGAGAACACTTTGATGTTTGACACACCGGCGAGCTAGGAAGGTGTTGCAACATGTTGCAACATGTTGCAACATGTTGCAACAGCCTATGTTGGACACCAACCATTCTGGTTCGATCTTGGTGGCGCTTGGGGTTCCAGTTCCATTTAAGTATGGAGATATAACCATAACCATCCAGAATCCGAGTGATAGGGGCTGGTTATATCCCGACTTATCCGGGTGATCTTCGGGGGATTCAGTGGATGACCGTGACCCCTGTTGCGTGGTGGGTATAGGTTGATTATAGGGAGTCCTTAAGCTTGAGATATTGGGGATTAGCATCCATTTTTACTGGGAATCCCGTTCTTAAGCTACCAGTAAGTGGAATGACAGGTTGAGTAACCCCCATACATATCCTCATATTGTTGATTCTATTCCCCTCATATCCCATTTAATCCCGTCCGCATATCCCCAAGTTGAAGTGCAGCTCCCGTAAAAACATCAAACTCATACAGTGACCACCATTTGGCAACCAAATTGGCCAATATTTTCAGCCTGTTCATCTTGGTCAAGAGAAAACACAACCTCCAAAGACTTAAGACATGGCTGGCCACTGGGAAATCCCCTCCAAAAATGGAGGCTTCTATATACTGTATAATATATAATATATATATATAATATAATATATATAATATATATTATATAATATATATATAATATATAATATATATATATAATATGTATATATAATACAATATATATATACATATATATAATATAATATATATATATATTTATATATATAATATAATATATATATATAATATAATATAAATATATAGTATATATATAATATAATATATATATATAATATACATATATATATATATAAGAAAAAACACATTGAAGTAAGATGGAACATTTTCGACACCGGATATTTGTCCTGTTACTTCTCCTGAAGGGCGAGATTCTTCACCGGCGCCATATGCCTGCGGTCACCAGGTCCCCAGTCTCCCTGAAACTTCGCAGCCTTCGCAGCCAGGAAGTGAAGCGTTACGAGCGGGAGAGAAGGAAGAACAAGTCCACCTACTGGATCACTCACGAGTTGCTCTGGCGGGACTTTGTTCGCTTCGGCAGTATCTATGCAGGCGATGGGAAAAGGGTCGGAGTTTTTCTTCAGCTCCTGGAGATGTTTGGGTTGGATTGACTTTCACATAACCAATAGCAGTTGGTACTTAATTGGAAACTTGCACTCCCGACAGGAATGGTCAATCATCCTTGCATGTCCGTGAATTTACGGTAGTTCTATGATTTATGTTCCCGAGTTTGACTAAGACCCCCCAATCGTTCCAGATTTTCTTTGGTATCTTAATGAGGCATCTATTTGATGAGAATCGGGTAATCCTTCCCCCCCAATATCAAAAAACCACTGGTTGGTGGTTTGGAACATGAATTTTATGACTTTCCATTCAGTTGGGAATGTCATCATCCGACTTTCCATTCAGTTGGGAATGGAATAATCATCCCAACTGACTTTCACTCCATCATTTTTAAGAGGGGTAGGGCTCAACCACCAACCAGAATATCAAAGAAACACCAATGGAAACCATGGTTAAGTAACGGATTGATTCATTTGGAGTCCCTGAATTGCCAAAGCCGTGGCTTGCTGAAAAAGGGTGGGTTTTTCGTCATTTTACAGGGGTAGGTTTCTCTAACCCCCTCAAGAAAATAGAAACAACTAAAATCTCATTTACCACCTTTATTTGAACTAGTTTTTTTCTGTATGGTACTTTTCTGCATCCTTTTGTGCCTCTACACCCAACTTCCTCAATGTTGCTGCCGAAACTCTGGCGAACTCAGGGACGTCCATCTTCCTCATCGGAGGTCCTCAGAACGTGCGGCCGAAGTGGTCCTGGTCCAGCGATCGCGAGCGCCTCAATAGGCGGGGAAAAAAACCGCTGGGGTTTCCAAAGTGATTTTCCAACAGTTGCTGATGGATTTGCTAAAGTGGATTATTAATAGGATAAATTGGAGATTACCCTCTGGTAAACGTTTACATAACTATGGAAAATCACAATTTTTAATGGGTAAATCAACTATAAATAACCATTTTCAATAGCAAACTGTTTGTTTACAAGAGGGTAATAGGATAATCCGGGATAATTAATAGCTTGGGATTATGACAAACTCGCTTGGGAGAATGAGATGATGAAAATTGGACAAAGGGACCATACGAATGTATTATGAGATAATGGACGTGAATGAAATTATGACTTCATACTTAACAGTCCTGGATTTGCTGAAGACGATGTTTTATTTTCCCCACGGGAAATCCACCATGACTGGGGAATCTATAATATATATATATATATACTATAGGGAACGAATATGTATATATATATATATGTATTTTTGCTTCCAGACCAACAACTCCAGGAATAGCAGTGATAAAAAAAGCTGCTGTTCGTCGACATTTTTTTTCGCTGAATGGTTGGTGACTGGTTGATGATTAGAGTTTTTTTGGCGACTGGTGCAACCATCATTTTTAAGGGGTTTGAACCAACATAGGTGGATGAATCATCGGTAAATGATGCTTGGCTCATGGTTTATTTGTTTGGTCATTAACCTCCTGTTGGTTGATGATCATGATTATGATTAGTTCTCTACTTGTTTTCATGTGCAACAAAGACTAATAGTATGGGGTTGAACATCTATCAAACATGTGGGGATATAGTTGATAAATGATGGTTGGAACCTGCTTAACTGGGTATTTAATTGAGTTTCTGGGGAGTTATCGGTCATGCACAGGCTTTTTTGAGCATCAAACATATGGGAAAGTAAATGATGGTGTTCAAGACCCTTGTTGATGATCATAGAGGTTATGATGGTGATACTACCCGATCTGTTGGTTATTATTAAGTGGCCGTGGCCCATGAGACCAGAACCCTTATCAACCAGCGTGATGGAAAGACAGAGGGTTTTGAACATTGCTCATATGGGGGTAGCCAAGAAATTCGGGAATAGACCCAGAATCTCATGAAATTCAGAGTTTCTAAGTAACCACGATTTTGGACACACCGATATGACAAAATTCGAGGGCATGGATATTTACCAGCAACCAAGTTGGGGTTCTTTGGCCAGGAAAATGGACATCTGTACCAACAAACATGATGATCTTTGCCAACAAACAGGAGCATATTTGCACCCACAGTGATCAAACGAAAGGTCACAGGCTGAAAAATAATCCCAACTGTGACAACCCCTGTAGCCAGCTGCATTCAGAAAGTGCCGCGTCTTGTTGCCAGGTGGATCGAGGGAGAGACGGGCTTCCCCTTCATTGATTGCTTCATGCGTGAGCTGAAAGCCACGGGCTACTGTAATCACATGGGCAGAGAGACCGCAGGCTGGTTCTTGATCGCAGACCTGGGTCTCGACTGGAGAATGGCCGCGGTGTGGTTTGAGTCCGTCCTGTAGCTTGGACTGAGATCGGAGGTGGTCCATATCCAATGTGGAAGGGAAACTCCATCATTTATAGATGACTTGATCGATATTTCTGTGTAAAACATGGGGAAATCCCATTTTGACTCTTCTCAGAGGGGAAGCTGTAAGAGCAACTGTGGATGTTGTGGACGCTTGTTTTCCCTCACCATACTCGTGGTTCACCCCAGGAATCGTAGGTGGGTTACAACCCCAGTTATGACCGGACTAACGCTACCTGCCTAGTGTAACTGGTGTCAGACTGGAGTGAACCAGCAAGTAGTGGAAGATGGTGAAAGGAGTGCTTCCATAACCATCGCTCTGACCATACTGCGGCTGTGTCTCAAAATTAGGACCCCCCAAAACCCCTGTGATATTTTGATATATTTTGAACATTTAAAAACCGCATTTTCCATGTTTCTCTACCATAACTTAGGGTCATGGTCATCCCCTTGTCCCATATATGGCTCCCAAGGATCGACTACGAACCCACCGCGAATTGGTACAACTGGACCTATCGCTGTCTCCCAGCTGCGTCCAAGGTGCCGATCGATCGCCTGAGCTCAGTGGAAATCCTGAAATGGGGTACGCAGCACGACCCGGATGCCACGTACATCAAGCGTCGCTTTTTCGCAGACCAAAGCATAGCGGCATAGCGCCAGATGCGGCGGGAGTCCAATGGGTCGAGAAAGGCATGTCTGAGCTTTTTTCTGAACAAATTCTAATGGGAAAATGAGGTTTTGAACCAACCAACTGTATATATATATATATATATATATATATAATACATACATATATAATATACATATAGTGTTATATTATATAGTGGAATTTTGGAGTACCCCATTTTTGGACAGACATTCGACTTGGGGGTCGTCCTTTTTTGGGTACAATTTTGAACCCGACCATGTTGGGGTGGTGCCCCCCCCAGCTATATTTGTGGGTTTGTTACCTCCATGAACTGAATATATACCCTCTGGTTATTTGTTACATAGCCATGGTATAGATGGCCCATTTATAGATGGTTTCCGTTCTTAAAAATGGTGATTTTCCATGGCTATGTTAAATAACCAGATGGTATATATATATATATATATATCAGATATACAGATATACCTACCATATGTCCTAGTAAATGAGGAGTTCTAAACCAACATCCGCTTTCTCGAACGGGGTGGTTTCAAAAAGTAGATCTGGGAAGGTTCACAAAGTGGGGACTGGGATGTCCTGTATTGATTGGTTTGTTGGGCTGACATGTACGTTGTGGCTGACATAAATGTAGCGACATATTTGAGATATGTGTATATTATGTAATGTGATGATATGTGTATAATATGTATATTACTATGAACATATTGATCCCGTTGTAGCCATGTATACAGATCATCCATTTCTTTGTTGGGCTGCTTTTCCACCTCATTTTTCTCTTTCCATTTGTTCAGCAACTTATCTGTTGTACATTTTTCTCTCCAAAAACCATGCCAAAGGATGATCCAACAGCAATGTTGTCGTACGACGTGGTGTGCCATTCCACGCGCATGCCATGTTGCCCGGAAATGAGGGTCCCGATATATCTTGGATGCCAAACATGGCGAACGGTTGTGGGTTTCCAGCTAGCCTGGATCCATCGCAGTCATCCAGAAGTTCGATGCCCCATGTGCGGCTTCCACACCCCAAACTGAAGATTGCTCAAGCTGGCTTTGTTCAGGGGAGATTTGCCCCCAATTTGTAGCAATGAACAAGTGGGAAACAACAGATACAGTATTGAATTTTGAGGTGGCCCTGGCGTGCTGACAAGAACGTAATGCCTCACAAATCGAACAGCATGCGTCAACGATTTTTTTCGAGTCTTTGGTTGGTACTATCCTATCCCAGTACGTTGTTGGAACAGATCTCTTGTAGATGGATGTGTACGTGTATATATATATATACACATACATATATACATAAACATAGGTATATAAGTATGTATATCTATGTATACATGGTGTGGCATGGCACAACGTTCAGGTTGGATCCCGTCACTGTCCTCCCTTCCCGGCACCGTGGCGCGGGAGCCCTGGCGCCTGGGCCTCAACGACAGCGACGGAGGAGTTGCCTCGGACGGGCTGCGGGCGCTGCCGAAATCGGGGCAGTTTAGCGTGTCGCAGGGGCCGCTGGAGGCGCTGTGTGTGTGTGTGTGTCCACAATAAGGAATGCTACAAGGAATAAACCATAGGAGAATGGTGATTTAACCAACAGATTCATGGGTTTATAAAGCAACAAACATCACTGGGGGGCACCACCTTGTATCATGTATATCTGGATGAATTATAAGAACCTCACTGTGATGCCACTGGAATGATGATTAGTAAGGGTTACAAGTCAGCCACATTAAATTATATAATATTCATTCATATATCCATGTAGTGACGATCAGTGATTTATTATTCTGAAATTGTATAATATGGCGTATTCTTCCAATATTGATGTCTATCAACCACTAGGGTATCAGCCAATTGGAACTTTACACGCGTAATGGTAATGATGCAATGCCATTCATTAGTATAGGTTATATACATACATACACACAATTTTTGCGTTGGACGCATATATGCTATATATACGTATATGGTAATCCGCCCCGGGTTTAAAGACACACCATGAAATTTCTGATCTATAGCAATTTGGCTTAAGTTGGTTGTATGCCTCCTCCCGGGTGCCCCCATTGTTGCGATAAGTGGCCTATCACTGGTGGAGGGGTGTGCACGGTGTGCCGGACATTGGACCGGCTGTCGGCCTTTTGCAGAGGGCCTCAATTGCCTGCGGCGGCCCAGGAGGGCATCCTGGTAAGACTCCGAACCTGGATAGGGGAGCTCCAGGACTACAGCGAGAACTACATCGGGGGTACCTCCTCCGCACCTCCGGGTGGAACAACCTCCACCTAGGTCGGCCGAAACCCCTAAAGAAGAGGAGATTGAGGGGGCGACGCCAAAAGCAGCAGGGCCACCACCCCCTCCACCAGCAGAGCCAGAGCCACCGAGGGCCATCCCGACGGAGGAGACCGAGCCAGAGCCGAAGGAAGCATCATCATCTTGGAGGAGCCGCCCAAAAGAGCCTGAAAAGAAGAGGAGCCGTTCACATTCTCGTCGAGCCCGAAAAAGATCCAGGAAGACCAGAAGCCCAAGGAGAAGCCCTGCTCGTTCACGGCGGCATTTGGCCAGCCCTGTGCGGCCCGGCGGGTCGGGGATTGAGAACCCCTGGGAGGACAACAGGGAGGAGCTGCCACGTCGAAAGGTACGTCCTCGGTCTCCCTCCTATAGCCCGCCTCGGGAGAGAGCTCGGGGAGCCACTCCTAGCTCACGGCCGGTAGGGACCCAGTGGAGAGGGCCCATCCGTGCCAGGCCCCGTGAGCCACCGCCTGGACAAGGACGCCATTTTCAGAAGAACAAGGGCGTCAGCAAGCGCAAGAGGAACAGGGAGTTTTGGCGAGGGGCCAGACCCCGAGGGAGGCGCAGGTAGATGCCTCCTAAGCTGCGGCGTCCAGCTGCTGCAAAGCCCAAAGCAGCTGGCAGGCGAAGAGTTGGGCGGAAGAGGCCAGGAGCGGCCGTAGAAGAGGACCCTGAGGGGGAGAAGGGTAGTGTGATTGATTGTGCTGCCCTCTCCTTGGAGCAATGTCGCGCTATGAAGGAGTTGGAAATTATCGATGGGAGTTACTGGGAAGCTCCTGTGAAAGCCGCCCTACGGGTGAAGGAGGTCAGGATGAGAGACGGGCAGCTTTACCTACAGGCTCAAGCCTTGGGTACTCAGAACGAAGACCTTTTGAAGTTGGCCACAGGACGACCCAACCAGACAGTGGAAGTGCACCTCTGCCCACGGGATTGTGCGGGGAGTCCCCACGAAGAGGGCCTACTACATGCCAGGAAGGTCCGTCTGTTGGGCCCGCATCGAGAGGGATGGATGAGCAACTTGGTGCCAGATGGGAACGCTGGCCCGCCAGAGGACGAGCTGGAGGAGTTGAGGAGAGACCGGGATCGGGTTGGCCGGAGGCCACAGCGGGAGGACGATCGAGGGGGCCACAGGGTCTCCGAGTCGCCTCCTCGGGACAAGCCCAAAGACAAGAAGAGGAGAAGCCGAAGCCGCCGCAGAAGATCCGACAGGTTGAAGCTCGAGGCCAAGAAGGACATCAAGGTGGTGCTGGGTTCTACGGGCGCCGACCCCGATCCCAAAGTGAGGAAGAGGTTCCGGCGAAAGGCCACCAAGCTGGCCCGCAGGAAGTCGAAGGAGTCCAAAGGGGAGTCCAGTGCAACGACGTCCGAGGACAGCAGTGTGGACTCCGGAGATCGGACGATCTTTGGGTCGGCCAATCGGGTGCACTCCATCGGTCGCAGATTACCGGGAGTCCTCCTGACCGCGGCGTTGGAAGAGGCTACCGACGCACTCGTCACCCACGAGGGGGGGGTTTACGATCCCCAGGAGGGCAGTCTCCCCCCTTTGTTCAGCAGGTACCACCGCCAGCAGCTGGCGACCCGGATGAGTCCGGCCATGGGTCGAGAAAGTCAGACGCTGTCCTACATGCTGGACTTGGGACTACGAGGCCGGGTGGTGGAGTGCCTGGATGTGGGGGCGCAACGGCTCAAAGCTTTAGAGATGATGATGGGGGGCGCACATTATACAGTAGCGCAGCAGATCGAGCTGTTGCCGAAGGAGGGCAGCAGCATGTCGACCGTGCCCGAGTTCACAGAGGCGTCGAAGAGAGCCCGCGAGGAGGGCCGCGCCAGACTCGAGGCAAGTCGCCCTTTTGGGACCCGGAGCACAGGGGCCGGTCGGTCCGAAGATTGGTCCAAAGGGTCAGGCAAGAAAGGAGGGCCGAAAGGCAAAGGCGGGAAGAACGAGGCTCGAAAAGGCGAAGGCGACAAGCAAGGAGATTCGAAGAAGACCAAGGGAGGATGAGGGGACCTCCTGGCGGCTTACAAGATGGTGAGGAGATGGTTCAAAAGGTTGGAGAGGATGAGGGGTCCCCTCAGTCAGTGGGGGGGACCTTGAAACAACGTGTGACCGGGGAAGGTAAGGGAGGGATGCCACTTCACGACTGGCAGCGCGTTCCTCCTGCGCCCCCTGGGGATGCGGAGTGCCCGAGAATTCAGGGGTGGGTCGCTGGTGGGGGGCCAATTCACGATTGGCAGCGCTCCTCTCCAGCGGAAGGCCCTCCTAGTTTCACGCAGAAGCCTGCGGCAGATGAGCGGGTTGAGGAGGCCAGTACAGGGCCTTGCAGACCGGCTGCAGCTGCCGTGAATTAACAGTCGGCTCCCTTCACGAAGTTGGAGGATGCGACGACTTATTTTACAGGTGGCAGCGCTGAAGCTGCTTTTTCTTTCAGTGGCCGCTTTTTCTCAGAACTGGGTGAACCTATTCTAAAATCCCTCCAGCAACTTACCTGGAATCGCACTTGCAAGACCATGCCCATGGCACAGGATGTTTTATTTCCTATGCCCCTGGGGGATTACCCTGGGGTTCACCCAGACAAAATGCCCTGGCTACATGCGATTCTTCTGGGCCTGAACTCTTTTTATGGAGTTGGCTGGACCTCCAACGCAGAGCCGACTGCGCTGCAAAAACAAGTGGCTGCTTCAGTGCTGGTTTATTTAGATCGGATGTGGGCCTGGACGGAGGTTATTCCGGTTTGTTCTTTTGGTGACCTGTTTCGGGTGAAGGGAGTAGATTACCGAGGGGAAGAGATTAAGCTGGCACGGTCGTTTTCTTGGCAAAGTATTGCAGCGGCTTTCCCCCCTGAGGTGGCTTCGTTGAGCATGGAAGATTTTTGTACTGGGGGCTGCCGGAGTTATTTAGGGGACTTTGAGAAGTTTTTACTGCCTGAGGACCAGCGACGCTTGGGGCGCCCACCACGAACCATGGTGGCGGATGCCGACTGGCCAGAGGTCTGCGCTGGGCTGCTCAGGATGGGTATTTGTGGCATACTCCCTCAACATGACCTTTTTCATGTAGGTGGACGGCCTATTCTCAATGGTCTATTTTCTGTCTCAAAGAATGAGTTTCAAGGATCCATCGAACTGCACAGATTGATCATGAATTTGGTCCCTCTTAATGCCATTTGCCTTCCGTTCAAGGGTGAAGTAAATACACTACCTACGGTTGCTGGGCTTAGTGCTTTCTACTTGGAGGACGGGCAGGTTGCTACCCTTGCTAGTGAAGACATCAAATGTTTTTACTATTTGTTTCGGATCCCTTTGTCATGGCAACCCTTTATGGGCTTTGCACGGGAGGTTCCCTCCTATCTGTGCCCTCCCGAGTGGAGGGGTGGACCTTGCCACCTGGTTTCCCGGGTTCTCCCAATGGGGTTTCTCAATTCGGTGGGCTTGGCCCAACATATCCACAGGAATGTGGTGCGTTGGAGCCGACTTCAAGCTCCTATGGGTGGGGGAGCAGAGCAGGAACTGCGCCGTGATAGGCCAGCCCCTTTGACCTCAGAGATGTTTCGAATCTACCTGGACAACTGGGATGAAATCCGTAAAGTTGATGGGGCGTTAGCCCAGGAAATCGAAGGTCAGCCATCCCCACAACAAGTTGCCCTTCGGAAGATGTATGCTGACCTGCAATTACCCCGGCACCCGAAAAAGAGCGTTCAAAGCGCCACCAAAGCTGAGATCCAGGGTGCCCTCCTGGATGGGGAGGAAGGGGTGGCCTATGCCAAGCCAGATAAAATCCTCAAGTATGTGGGGTTGGCGTTGCATCTGGTTCAGCGCGGGGCTGCGACACTTCGTGAGGTGCAGGTGGTAGCTGGTGGTTTAGTATACATTTCAATGTTTCGACGCTAGTTACTGGGGGGTTTGAATGCGGTATGGCACCACATCGAGTCCTTGAAAACGGAACCCCCTGTAGTACGCCGGCTGGTGCCACGGGAGGTAAAGGGAGAGATTATGCGGTTCCTCTCCTTGATACCCCTGGCTCAAATGGACTTCAGGCTTCGAATGGAACCCCAGGTCAGCGCGAGCGATGCGTCAACTACTGGTGGAGGCATCACCGCTTCAGTCGGCTTGACTAGCTATGGCTGCCATGCACAGGAAGCCCTGGTGCGGGGAGAGATAGAGGAGCCCTTTGACACAGTGGAGATCCTCACAATAGGACTTTTCGATGGCATCGGGGCTTTACGAGTAGCTTGCGAGGTACTCCACTTACCTGTAGCTGGCCACATCAGTGTAGAGTGCAACCCCGCCGCCAATCGGGTGGTGGAAGCTGCCTTTCCGGGAAGCCGTACGGTGTCCCGTATCCAGGACATTGACGAGACTATGGTGCGTAGCTGGGCTTGTGAGTACCCCTCAGTAGGGGTGGTCTTGGTTGGAGCCGGACCTCCTTGTCAGGACGTGAGTGGTCTCAATGTGGACCGGAAAGGTTCCCAGCATGGCACTCGGAGTTCCCTCTACAAGGAAGTGCCTAGAGTGGAGGACCTGGTCAAGAAGGAGTTTCCTTGGGCTCAAGTTCATTCACTGGTGGAAAGCGTTGCGTCCATGGACGAAAGAGACCGAGCTGCGATGTCGGCCGATTTGGAACGGCAACCACTGCGGGTAGATGCTGCGGGAGTGAGCTTAGCTAGGCGACCACGCCTTTATTGGCCCTCCTGGGAAGTGATGCCTGAAGAAGGGCTTACGCTTCACCCACCGGTGGGGGATGGGTGGGCCTCATATACCACGGTGGAGCTGACAGCCTCCATCAATGAGAAGGATTTCCTTCAGGCAGGTTGGTTTCTGGCACCGGGGGTCAAACTACCCACTTTCACTACCTCCCGACCATCACCCAAGCCGGGGCGCCGTCCTGCAGGACTTCACACTTGCGATGAAGCAACACTTGCTCGTTGGCGGCAAGACCAACATCGGTTTCCTCCTTACCAGTACAAGGCTGAGAACTGTATCCACCACAAGGTGCAGGGTGTACGGGTAGCCAATATCGCAGAGCGCGAGGCTATCCTGGGATTTCCTGTGACGTATACGGAGCAGTGTGTCCCCAAGCAGCAGCGCCAAGGGGCTTTTTGGGAGGACACTCGGAAGACCCTCCTGGGCAACACCTGGTCTGTCCCTGTGGTAGCCATCCTCATGAAGCAGCTATTCGAACGGCTGGGGGTCTGCCCCTATGTGTCCCTACAGGGCCTGGTGGATCGTTGTGCACCTGGCAAAGGAGAACGATTGCAGACCGTCCTTCAGCGCCCACCTCTTCGTCGTGATGTGGCCCTATGTCAGCCCGACACCGGCTTGGCCCGGCGGCTGGTTCACCTCGTCTCCATCAAAGGAGAGGACCTTATGCTGCAGGGGGCGTCTGAGCCCCTGGTTAAACATCAGCGCCTGCGCCAGACCGTGCCAGCACGACTCTGGAAGTGGCGCGAAGTGGCCGGCTGGCAACGGCAGTCCAAAGGGGACCACATCAATGTGTTGGAACTACGTGCGGTGCATACTTCGGTCAAGTGGATGATCCGGAAGCGTAAACTCTTCAACTGTCGGGTGATTCACCTAGTGGACAGTTTGGTGG
Organism: Cladocopium goreaui; assembly: GCA_947184155.2. Taxonomy (NCBI): domain Eukaryota; class Dinophyceae; order Suessiales; family Symbiodiniaceae; genus Cladocopium; species Cladocopium goreaui. The sequence goes on along the minus strand of CAMXCT020000122.1, from coordinate 45,514 downwards.
TCCTCCACTCGTTGAGCCGAGGGCGAAGTTCGAGTCGCAAACTGCGGCGTACCCTGATGCGAATCAATGCCTTGTTGTTAGCGTGCAATCTCCATTGCGTGTGGACCTACGTTCACACGGCTCAAAACCCAGCCGACCGGCCTAGCCGGCGGCTCAAAGTGCGCAAATGGGGAAAAGTAAAAAGCATCTAGAAGGGCGCACGCAACAGCAAAGGCAAACAGTTCGCAAACAAATGGGTACGCTAAAAAGTTTGACTATACAACCTCGCACTCGTGCACGTTACGACAAAGCCAAACAGAGGTTTTATGCCTTCCTGGATGATAATGGCCTTGATCTCCCCGCTAAAAGGACCCAGTTAGATGGGCTTCTCTGCGACTACCTTGAAGAATTGTGGGCAAAAGGGGAGGGGCGTGCTCTTGCTTCGGATACGTTAGCTGCTTTACAGGATGCTAGTCCTCGTTTACGTGGGAGTATCCCGGGGGCTTGGCGCTTGTTACGTACGTGGCACGCCAATGAAATCCCTAATCGGGCTCCTCCTTTCCCAGAAAAGGTGGTCCAGAGCGTGGCTGGTTATTTTGTTTTCCACTCCAAACATGCTCTTGCTCTCTCAGTCCTGTTAGGCTTTTATGCTGTCCTACGCACAGGTGAACTGCTGGGGATCCGGAATAAGGATGTTACAGTGGACCTGCAATCTTCGACTGCCGTTATCTCGCTGGGTTTAACCAAGGGTGGTAAACGTTCAGGAGCGTCAGAGAGTACTACTGTAGCCGTCACAGAAGTGGTGCGTCGCTTAGCCCAATGGAAAAAATGTACTTCACCGGGTAGTCTGCTTTGCCCATCTCCTCAAGTGTGGAGAAAAGAATTTTCCCAAGCTCTTTCTGCGCTTTCTCTTGATTCCTGGGAATTCCGTCCATATTCCTTGAGAAGGGGAGGTGCTACTTTCTGGTTTGGGAAACATGGTTCTTTAGATCGCATCCTCCTGCAGGGGAGGTGGCTAGCCGCCCGTACGGCAAGAACTTATTTGAATGAGGGGCTGGCAGTTTTAGCTGAATTAAATATTCCTAATGCAGTGTTGCGGCCGTTTCACACCGTTTATCTCAATGCGCTGAGAACGCGACTTCCCAAGTGGTGAATAAAGTGCTAGAGTTTTGGCCAATTGCTTGAGCTTCCTCGTTCCGAGAAGGTTGGGGGGACGTGGAGGTTCCCGTTTTTCTTTCTGTTTTCTTGGAATTTTGATGTGATTTTGCCTAAGGAAGGCTCGGAGAGTAAGGAGTTGTTTTTGTTCTCCTTAAGTTACCTGTGCCTACTACCTCGGTTTTGCGAGGGACGTAGGGGGTTGCGGGGGGCAACCCTAGTCCTTTGGTTTTGCGAAGGGTTAGAGTTGTCGGGGCCCCTCTCTCTATTTGCAAGTTTGTGGTTTTCATTTTCTTTAATTTCTGACAAGATGGGTCTTGCTTGTGCTCAGAAAAGAAAGGGTGCTGTCTTTATATATATGTATATATATGTATATGTAAATATATATATATATTCATATCACGGATGGTAAGTGGTTCATAAGCCATTCGTATATGACATATCACATAAGGAATATCCGCATGCGGGTTACATACTTATGGTCAAACCACATCTGACTGGTATATACTGGCAAGCTGAGTATAACTAACTAACTAGCTTAAGTGTAGCCCCAAAAAAGTATGTACAGTATACTTTAACTACATTCGTATTAGTCATGTACATAAATACATGTAGAAACAAACTATGATTGTGGATATTTTTCATATACCCTCTGGTTATTTGTTACATAGCCATGGAAAATCTTCATTTTTTTTATAGCTAAACCATCTATTTCTATGGTCCATTTTCCATGGCTATGTAACAAATAACCACAAGGGTAACTCTGTTATTTCGTGTGGTGCATCCCTCCGGGGATGCAACGGGGCAGTGGCCCTGTGGGGATTCATACAGAAATGGCTGGTGGTTAACTGGCATGGGTCCATTGTCTCGTGGATGGACGACATCGCAAAGCATCAACCCGGCCTGGTAAACATACAAAAAGCGAACTGGAAAGATCCACCATTTTTTCATGGGAAAACGAACACTATATATCGACTGGGCCATGGCTTCAAGTTCGCAAACTGTTATATAGTTTACCAGAGGGTAATCCTGGTAATCCTTTGGGTGCAGAATTTTGACCTATACCCACGTTCCGGAATCTTTCGTGTCATCCATAGATGTCCTTTTCCCATTGGTTGGTTGATGAAAATAGAGGGGTTTAAAGAAACCCCTTTAACAACAGGTAAATGATGATAGATGGTATACCAAAGGGACAATGTTGGTGTCATCGTTGTACAAATCCGGAGATTACGCGAAGGCTATGCGAGGCTACAAAACACTGACAGGTTGAGGGAGCTGCAGAGGTAAGCTACTTGATGGCTACGCGGGGTAGTTCCTTTTCGCAAACAAGGAGAAAAAACGTGGGTCAAATGGGGCTTCTCCGTAGCAAAGGAACACAATGGACAGAGTTTTCTTGGACCGGCGAGCCGCAAGTCTTTGGTTTCCACAGAAAAGAGACGACTAATGACTTGGATGACCAAAATGGGTCCCCCATTTTAAGAAGCTCCTGTTCTTGTTGCTCAAATCTCAATTGTTGGTGGTTACATCACCATTTTTGCTACGTACCCGCATGTTTGCTCCTCAATTCCCAATTTTTGCTACTCAAGCACCATGTTTGCTGCCAACTCCCCTCATTTTGCTACTTAATTCCCCATTTGTGCGACTTAATCCCCCATTGGTGCGACTTACTCCCCATGTTTGCTGCTTAATCCCCATTGGTGGCGAGGCGTTGATATCTATGGGCTTTGATCAAAAAGATGCGGCCATGGCTTTGTACCAAACCTGGGAGGACGCTGACAAAATGGGGCAAAAAGATCGGTTTTATGAATTGAAGGAATCGCAGATTTTGATTCATACCATTTCATACCCATACTTATATATATATAATATTCGAATTGCTGTTTGGGATTCCTCAGAAAAGATAGATATCCAGTCAGTCCCTGGCGATTTAGCGGCATCGTTTGTTTTTTCTTTATGGCATCCTGGGAGATTTGGTCCAGGATGCGGATGCGGCTGCAGCCTTGCTACTGTCCCGGAACGGAGCTAGCGAGGCCAAGATGGACTCAGACGCCTGGAGAGATTAAGTTGGTAAACATAACATAGCAATACATAGCATACCCTCTGGTAATTCAGCATAGCTATTGAAATGGCCCATTTATAGATTATTTACCTATTAAGAATGGTGATTTTCAATTGCTATGGTTATATAAATTTGTTCCTTGAACTGTTTGTGTGAAAGCTTGAAAGCGTTTTTGACTGCCTGGGACTTTAGGCTCCAGTCTAAGGGGTTGGGGTATGAGTAGTTGTGCCAAGTGTCACCAGTGTCCAGCTGCTGAAGCTGACAGCTGGTGCCTTGGCTGCACAGCGTGGGAAGCTCTTCAAACTGAGCTGACCGCGCGGTGGCACACTCCGGCGGTGCGAGCCTTGGCCAACGACGCTGTGGTTAGCGCTGTGAAATTGGTCCGTGCGCTCCGCAACGTGTCGTCTGGCCTTAAGAGCGCTGGGGATTCCCAAGCTGCTCGGTCCCAACGCGAGGAAGGGAAGGCTGAGACCACTCGGGATCGTGCCCCCTTGCCGCGCAGTAGGGACTCCGAGGCCGCAGTCCGGGTGAAAGAGCCACCTCCGAGCTCAGAAGGCTCCCAGGACGAGAGTGAGGAAAGCTCTCATCAGCCAGGTCTTGCCGCTAAGAGCGACCCGGCCAGACGTCCACCAGAGCCGGCAGTTCCACCAAGATTGCCGCCCCCTCCAAAAAGGCCGCGTTCAGAGGAGAGAAGGCCCGCCAGGGAAGAAGGACGTGAGCACAGGACATCCCGTGAAGCAGAGCATCGAGAAGAAGGACATCATCAGCATCATCATTCGGAAGGTAAGAAGAAAGAGAAGAAGAAGTCAAAGAGGGGACACCGCGCTGGTAGGAACCACCAAAGGGCATACTGTGCGCTGGAAGACCCAAACATTCGCATCCATCGCAGGCCTCCGGGCCAATTCTGGGATCAGCCCGACAGGGTCCCAGATTTAGGTGGACGCCACTCTCATCGTTGAGGATGACAGAAGCAGAAGAAGTTTTTCAGGAGGCTGAGAACATTGACACTGATACATGGGACAGTTTAACCATTGTGCGGGGGCAGGTCGTCGAGGTGGAGATGGACGTCTCAGAGGACCCTGCAGAAGGCAGCGAGTGGGTTGGACTCCTAGTGCAAAGGGTACAGCTTGCCGTGTCAGGAGAGATGTTCCTGACAGTCCGGAGCTTGGGAAGCAACTCCAGTGCTCTGGCAAAATGGTGCTCCTCGGCGTTCAATCGTCGGCGAGGAACTTTGCACCTTTGCCCCCCCACGTGCTTGGGTGGGGCGGACTTCACTGCCCATACTGGGAAGATTCGTCTCTTCGAGTTCAACAACTTCCATCGCCCCTACCTCACTTCGGCAGTCAACAGGATGGTCAGGAAATGGGAAGCAGAGGTTTTCGAACCCGAGGAAAAGGGTGCAGACGACACTGCGCCAGATGGCATCGACATAACAGGCTTTCGCGACCCAGGGGCAGAGGGAGTTATTCCCCCTCCGGCTGGAGCTGGTCGTGGAAAGGAGACTGCTGGTCCCCGTCCAAAGACCGTGCCCCAGGTAAAACGGAAAGAACGAGAAGGAGAACCTGGCAAACGCGAGCCTACTCCGGCAATAGACAGGGAGAAGCTGAGGAGACGGTTGGAGGAGACCCGGGCGCGTCTTACAGGCACACCCCGTCCTGGTGGCGCTGGCAAACCGGCCGAGGCTGCACCGGATGGACCAGATGGCAAGGACGAAGCGGAGTCCTCCTCTCCGGGGTATTCTGCCTCTGTAGTGGAAGAACCCAATAGAGCCCTTCTCGTGGGCAACGAGTTGGGGGCGCTGGAGGATCATCGTCCGCGCAGCCCCCGAGAGGATGGTCCGCGAGAGGGCAGAGAGAAAGGCAAGAAGAAGAAGAGAAAGAAAGAGAAGGAGGCAGAAGACCTAGGAGGAGGCGTCCTGGCCAGGGCGGTTTTAAAAGGCACTTCTACAGGAGTCTTGCAGAGACAACTAGTGAAGAGAGCAGCAGAAGCAGCAGCGAAGAAACTCCCCAAGAGCAAGGGAAGCAAGACGAAGAATTCAAAGAAAGACATTCAGAAGCAGCTTCTACAGATCCTTACCTCCCAGAGGAAGAAGAAAAACAAGGAGAGGAAGAAGAAGAAGCGTCCCCCCGACGGCCCTGGAAGCTCAGGAGGGTCGGGGAGTTCGGGCTCTCAGACAGGGAGCTCGGAGAACAGCTCCGGGGAGCCTGGAGCCGGTTCCAGCGACTCGGAAAGTGCCAACCTCGACACTCCTCTCAAGAAGAGGTCGAAGGAGAAGCCCGGGAGCGTCTTGGCGATGCTTATCGACCACGCTCGCCAGAAACTGGACCAGACGTCGCAGGTGACCATCCAGCCGCACTTGAAGGACGACCCCACCAGGGGGATTCGCCTGAGCAGCTACTTCGCCATCGTGGTGCGCCCCCAGCTGGGCCCCATCAATGCTCAGGTAAGAGAGTTGCACCACTTGAGCAACGCCATCGATGCCCTGAGACAGGGGGACCTCGATCTACTCGGGGATCTCCTCGCGTCTCGATTCATGGCAATCCATCAATCGATGCTGGATGGCAATTGGACCTCAGCCAGGCACCTCGAGCTTCTCCCGCTGGAAGACAACTCGGCCGCCGGCAGTGGGATCCTGCTCGAAGCCCGGAAGTTCGCCAAGCTCTCGGCGAAGCTCCAGAATCAAGATTACTGGACGGCGAGCGGAACAGGCCGCGGAAAAGGAGGCAAGGGCAAAGCTGCTTCCTGGGGAGATTCACAATGGCAAGGCGGAGAACAGAAAGGAAAGACGAAAAAAGGAGGGAAAGGAAAAGGAAAGAACAAGGGAGGCTGGCAGGGCTATCAAGGAGGAAGCGCAGAAGGGGATGCCACAAAGCAGAAGGAGAAGATCCCCGAAAAGTGAGCCCTGCTCACGGCCTCACATCTCCCGCGCCGGCATCAGCCGTGCAGCTGGGGGAGCAAGGCCGCACAACTCTCGCGCTGGCATCTGCCATGCAGCTGGGAGTACAAGGTCTCACAACTTCCGGGTTTGCACCTTCCGTGCATCAGGGAGTACAAGCTATGGGAGGAGTTGCACCTTCCCAGCAGATGAGTTTTCTGGACTCGCTGGCTCAGTGCGATTGTTTCAAGCGCACAGGAGTCGTGTTGTGCTGGTGGGTCTTGGCTGGGGTAGCTCTTCCCGTGCTGGACAGTATCACCAGTGAGATTAGGGACAGCTGGTTGAAACCGTGTTCCGTCCCAACATCACTGAATCGCGGGCGTGCCCGTGGTTCGACTTTCCCCATCCGGGAGGGAGATTTGGGGGATTTTGCATGTGTTTTTAGAAGCCTGAGCTTTGAAGCCGCGGTTACAAGCGAGCGAGTCGAGGCTCATTGGGCAGACGCATGGCTCTACTTGGCCCTTCGGAGCCTTAACGGCCTCTATGGGACCGCGGCTGGATTGGATCCGGGCCGCTGGACACTTAGTGAGCGCCGAGCGGCTTCCTCAGTGAGGGCTGCCGTTCTCCGAAAAGGAGAGGCGGATATCGCCGCGTCACCTATGACTGCTGAGTCATGGCAAAATGAAATGAAGGGGCGCCAGGTAGGATACAATGGGGAGGAGATCACCACATGTCACAGCTTGACCTGGGAGCAGGTTATTCCTTCTCTCCCCCCAGAGACGCATGGAGGTTGTATTGAAGCTGTTGATTGGGTTAATACTAGAACCAGGGAATTTTTGCTGAACCCCAAACTGCTTTTGAAAGACCCAGCTGAAGTTCAGCTACCGAAGATGCCAGGGAGAATTCATATTGATCCTGCTGATAGAGTTAGGATTGCTCAAGAATTGGTGCGGCGCAACATTTGTGATTGGATCCCATTATCTCAGGTGTATCAGGTGGGGTCTACTCCTATTTTAAATGGATTATTTGGTGTTGCAAAGCCTACACTTCTGGAAAATCGACTTCCTGTACTGCGCTTAATCATGAACTTGGTGGGGTCAAATGCAACACAGCTTCAACTTACCGGGGGAACTTCAACATTGCCCAGTATCACGTCCTGGCAGAGCATTGTGGTTGACCAAGGGGAGCATTTAGAGATGAACCAATCAGATATGTCAAGTGCATTCTATCTGTTCAAATTGCCTGCAATTTGGAAACGATATCTCACCTTTAACGTGGTGGTGAAACCCGATGAAGTAGGCTGTTCTGGTTCAGAGCTTCTTGCATTGGCCTGTACGGTTATTCCAATGGGTTGGTTATCCAGCGTAGGTATCATGCAAGAGATCTCCGAGAATATCCTTAAAGCTCATCAATTGGACCCCAGAAATCAAGTAGTGCGAGGACGTGCTCTTCCCCCCTGGTTTTCAGACATTTTAGACCATGCATTTGTACAAGATCGTCATTGGTGGCATGTATATTTGGATAACTTCTGCACAGGGGAACGTATTGATCCATTGAAGCCCTCAGTTCGAGGGCGTTTGTGCCATGCTGCTGCCGAGCGAGCGTGGGAGAGCGCTGGTGTTCTCTCTTCTGAAAAGAAGCGTGTGTCGGCAGCAACCAGGGCGGTTGAGCTTGGAGCAGAGATTGATGGGACATTAGCTACCCTTGGAGTTTCCACTGAGAAGCTGGTGAAGGTGATTCAAGCTACTTTATGGCTGTGCTGTCAGAGGCTGATCAGTAGAAAAAATTTGCAGATTATCGCTGGCAGATGGGTCTTTATTCTTCAATTTCGGCGACCTGGCATGGCCTTTTTGGAAAAGACGTGGGTTTTCATTGGGGGGAAACAAAAGATCACTCAGAAGTTGAGACAACAAGTCCGAGCTGAGCTCCTGACGCTGATTGGGGCGTCCCCTTTACTTCACTGCTTCTTGGGGGGCAAGGTTAGCAATCAGGTTCTGGTGTCAGATGCTTCCGAAAAAGGAGGTGCAGTGGCATTTGCGGATGAGCTCACTGATGAGGGGAGAGACTTTCTGCAAGCCTCTCAAAAAATTGAAAGGTTCGGTGGCATCTTTCACCTTCCAATCCTGGTGATTAGTTTATTCAACGGGATTGGCGGGTGTTTTCGTTGCTATGACATTGCAGGTGTATGCCCAAGGGGGCGGATTGCTGTTGAACTGGACCCTGGAGCTAACAGGGTGACTTTGCGAAGGTGGCCAGGTACGTTGATTGTGAATGACATCCGGTCAGTGACACGAAGCGTAGTACGTGAGTGGAGCTTGACTTATTTAAATATTGAAGAAGTACATTTGTGGGGTGGCTTTCCATGCACTGACCTATCCGCAGTTAAGTTCAACCGCAAAAACCTGGCTGGCTCACAAAGTTCTTTGTACTGGGAAATCCCTAGGGTTGAGAAGCTGGTGTCTGAAGAGTTTGGGCCCTCTGTGAAAATCAAAAAGGTGCTGGAGAATGTGGCATCAATGGACAGGTCTGCTGCGGAGGAGATCACACAGGATTTTGGCTTTTTGCCTTATAAACTGGATTGCAGCCAAGCCGTACCCATGCGTCGGCCTAGATTTGCGTGGACAACAGAGCGACTGGAAGGCCTTTTGCCTGATGTACATGTCTCTGCTGGAGCTTATTTTAAAGAAGTCATTGCAGAAGCTGAATATCCTGAGGCAAAGCAATGGATTACACCGGGCTTTACCTGGGAAGGAGAGGCAACCGGTGCTATTTTTCCTACAGCCATGAAAGCCATTCCTCGAGACCATCCACCACCTCGTCCGGCAGGGCTGGAAAAATGTGATTGGGAGTGCAGACAAAGGTGGTTTGATGATTTTTACCGGTACCCCCCATATCAATATAGGGAGGAATTCCTTATCACAACTGCTACCACGTGGCGACTTTTGTCGGCTGATGAAAAAGAGTTACTTTTGGGATACGGTTTTAAACATACTTCAGTGGCCTGGTCAGCTTCAAAACAAAAGGTAAATCAGACAGCATACAGTGATGCCCGACACAGCTACCTGGGTGACTCCTTCAGCATCTACTCCTTCGTTTTATCAGCAGTGGCATGTTGTCGTGATTTTATTCCTTCTGTCCCTTATCAGTTGCTGGTTAAAAGAATGGGGATTTGTCCTGGTTTTCTGGCTCATTTTCGTAGCGTTGCCCCCTTGCAAAGAAGGTTGAGCTATGGTTCTGTGGAAATCCAAGGGGAGTTGTTTAACAAAGGTGTTGAATGGTTTAATCGCTTGCTGCTTCGACGTACAAACCACACGGGTTCGGATATTCGCGTGATATCTGGAGATATTATGAACGCAAAGTGTTTCCCTCGACAGTCAGTTTCTGCTCAGTGGTGGAAGTGGCAACCCCTTTTTAATCATAGATGGAAAACACGTAGTCACATCAACGTGCTGGAAATGGAGACTATTCTTTGGGGGGTCAGACAGCAAATTAACAGGTTCAAAGCAGGGGATGCTCGCATTTTTCAACTCACTGACTCTTACGTTTCAATGAGCGTTATTAGTAAAGGGAGAAGCAGTAGCAATCAACTTCAGAGGGTGGTACGGAGAATTAACGCTGAACTTCTTGCCCATGGCCTGCAGCTAATCCTGGCCCACGTCGAATCAACTGAGAACCCCACTGATGAGGGTTCCAGGTTGTGATGGTAGCCTACGTCCTCGCTGGGCGATGCAGCCGTGCTGAGAGACAACATAAACGTAAGGCTATCCAATTAGATGACGCCGCCTTGACGGAGAAGACTCAGAAAAGATACTATTTAGCCCTTCAAAAACTTTTGCCTCATGTGGAAAAAGCTCTACATGTCCATGACCTTGACTTTTACGTCAGTAACTGGGTTAGGCTTATGTGGACTTCAGGTGAGCCCATGTTGACTGTGGGCGATGGCTTGTCAGCCTTACACTTCTTCGAAGCATGGACCAAAGGGAAGGTGCCGCAGGCATGGAAGCTTTTCAAGGTGTGGCGCAGGATTGAGATCCCCTCGCGCGCACCTCCACTTACAAAACAACTTGTATGGTCAATGGCTTCCTTTGAACTTGCGCATGATCACCTGGAGATGGCCGCTTTGTTATTGCTATCATTCCACTGTCTACTCAGAACTGGCGAAGCGTTGAAGATCGCCCCAAATGATCTGATCCTTGGAAAAGACTCTGGCATCTGTGCTTTAAAAGATACAAAGTCAGGGAAACGCAATAGTGCTAATGAAGCCATCAGCATTACAGATCCTGTTGTCTTAGACACTTTGGCCGCTGTTTGCTCCGTGAAAAACCAGTTTCACCTAGAAATGCATCCCATTTGGTCTAGCAGCCCTGCTGCCTTCAGAAATAGATTCCGTAAACTCTGCACCATCTATGGACTCCAGCATCACAGTTTTAGACCTTACAGCTTAAGACGTGGTGGTGCAACATATTTCTTTCAGAAGCGTAGAAGCATGGATGAGGCGTTACTTCGCGGAAGGTGGGAATCTTCGCGAGTAGCCAAAACTTATATCATGGATGCTTTGAGTTATCTTCCTTCTATTCGGAGGACACCCTTGACTACCAAAATGCTGCAAGAATTTCATTTTTGAATGCAACGCGTTGCACGACGCTTTGCTTGGGTGCGTGGATAGAAGGCTCAGCAGCTGAAAAATTTTTCTTCGTGCTTGCTGAAAAGCCCTCAACCAGGAGGAACTATACATCCCATCCAGGGGATTTTTGTTTGCATGAATACCTCACCCAGGAGGTTGAGATAAATATGAAAGAAAATGGGTTAGGCCCATAACATATGTGGCGAGACCCGTGTCTCACGAGCAACGCCTTCGATGTTGGGCGGAAAAAGAGCGAAGAGCTTGAGCACAAATTTGTTCCTTGAACTGTTTGTGTGAAAGCTTGAAAGCGTTTTTGACTGCCTGGGACTTTAGGCTCCAGTCTAAGGGCCCTCCCAGCCCGTCCCTGGAGTCTTTGGATAGAAGGCTCAGCAGCTGAAAAAAATTTCCGTGCTTGCTGATCCAGGGGATTTTTGTTTGCATGAATACCTCACCCAGGAGGTTGAGATAAATATGAAAGAAAATGGGTTAGGCCCATAACATATGTGGCGAGACCCGTGTCTCACGAGCAACGCCTTCGATGTTGGGCGGAAAAAGAGCGAAGAGCTTGAGCACAAATTTGTTCCTTGAACTGTTTGTGTGAAAGCTTGAAAGCGTTTTTGACTGCCTGGGACTTTAGGCTCCAGTCTAAGGGCCCTCCCAGCCCGTCCCTGGAGTCTTTGGATAGAAGGCTCAGCAGCTGAAAAAAATTTCTTCGTGCTTGCTGAAAAGCCCTCAACCAGGAGGAACTATACATCCCATCCAGGGGATTTTTGTTTGCATGAATACCTCACCCAGGAGGTTGAGATAAATATGAAAGAAAATGGGTTAGGCCCATAACATATGTGGCGAGACCCGTGTCTCACGAGCAACGCCTTCGATGTTGGGCGGAAAAAGAGCGAAGAGCTTGAGCACAAACTATAGTAATACAACTATCTCAAACCAAGGCATGGTTTATATCAAACTACTTGGAGGTTTCCTAAGTCATGGGGGTACCCCTAAATCTTTCCGTTTTAATAGGAATTTCCATTATACACCATCCATTTTTTGGTACCTTCCCAGAGCCCAGGACGATGACGACTTGGCGCGTGCCGTGGCTCTGTCGCTGGGCGAAAACCCCGAGGCGTCCGGGCCGGTGTCGCCACCGTGTCTTGGACGGTGAAACATGGGGGTTGAAAACCAGAATTCACCATGGATCAAAGGGATTTGAATTAATTATGTGTAAACCACATAATATACATTTTTGGACAACCGGCACCCGGCACACGGCACCCGGCAACCGGCACCCGGCACCGACAAAAACAGTACATACTGTACTGGTAAACCAGCAAAGGATGGGTTTTCTTGCGGGGTTCAACCATGTTCAACCAGCAAAATCAGGGAAGAGACCCTCGAAAATCCCATGGTTTGACATATCTCCTGAGATCTGAATTCCCTTTGTTTGGCTCAATCCTTGAGGTCAACCATCAGTTTCACCATTGAACTCCTGTTTTGGTAATCTCTTGTTGGTATTTGTTGGTGAAATCCTCATTTTGATGGCTGGTTATATAAATGTTATATAAATGTGTTTCTTTAACCCCCATTTGCTCCTATCTTGCTGTAGCACTCCTCCCGATCAGATTCCTCACATTTGCTGCAAGCGCCACCCAAGGCAGCAGGGTTTTCGCTATGGCGTGGACTATCCCAAACCTATGATTCAGCCAGTCTCTCGCTTGCCAGTTGGGGTGAGATGAAGGTCATTTTCGGATGACAGTCTGTTGGGGGAGAGTGGAGTATGAAAAAGCTCGGGACACATCCTGAATCCCAATGCTTTTGGAATTTGTTCAACTTTCTGAGTGCAAAGGGCTTGCATCACACCTCCAAGTTACGAGGATTGGTTCTCTCAAAATCATGGCCCAAAATTCATGCTGCTGCCTCCAAAGTATCCCAAAGTGGGGTTGTCTGAAACTTTGGGAAAAGCCATAATTCCACTGGATTTTGCCATCATTTTGGATCAATATCAAAGCCAAGTCATGGTGAACTCCTGGAGCTAAGCCGAGCCAGGTGTCACTGATGAACACCGAGCAAGCCGAGGACGAGGCGCGGCAACATCAGAGTCGCAGGGATCAGCAGATCGCAGCCTCCAAGAGGCAGAAAGGCAGCAGCTCGGCGGCGAGGACGTCTGGGATGGCGAGTCAGCTGTAGCCATGGAAAAATTGGAGATTACCCGGCCTGGTAAACTAACAAAAAACTATGGAACATCACCATTTTTCATAGGTAAATCAACTATCAATGGGCCATTTTCAATAGCTATGTTAGTTTAAAGGTAACGTGAAAGACTCCGAAGAAGCGCAGATGTTGTGAACATTTTCCGTTTCGTTCTGAGCCAACTTTGAGGGGGAAGCCAAGTTTGACCCATACTCATTGTGGGTAGACATGAGAAGATGTGCTGTAGTTGCTCAGATGAATCTGCGGGAGTTTCAAAGCATTGAAATGCTGACACAATGGATGAGATTTCTGCATGGTGCCGGTAGTCCGAATGACCGACAATCAAATAGGAGTGGTCATGGCTCTGGTACCCTTCGGTTCAAACCCAGGCATCACCTATGACTTATGACGATGCAGCTATATCATGTGTATATACTATAAATTATACGCATAGATGTATATCTATATCTATAACCATATCCATCTCTATCTCTGTCTATCTGTTTGTCTATCTATCTATTTGTCTGTCTATCTATCTATCAATCTATCTATCTATCTATGATGTATGCACATTTCGGATTTCCCAACTCAGGTGGTGGGCAGAGTTTTCAGAAACCCAACTAGGAACAGGTGGGAAAATGCTGGTGCTGGTAAGGGGAATTACTTCAAAAAAAAAGCCTTGCGAGAATGGGAATAATCCATGAGAATATCCTGGGAAGATAGTTCCCAAAATTCTTGCCACTTTGGAAAGTGTTGGAGTTATAATTTGCCCAGACAATGCATGTGCACTTGGCCCCCTGGAGAGGCCAGAAGAGAATGGCCTGCGGAAACTCCCACGGCGGCAAGGCCCCAAAACCGCCGCGGCGGCTACGAAGGAAGTGGGAGGAATTGGAATCGAAGTGCCTTGGACAATAGATGGGTTACCGGCTTTGCTCCACCGGTGATCACAATTGGTGCTTGGCTGATGTTGGCTGCTTCTGACAGAGTGTTGTTCCCAAATCAAACTTTATGGTTTGGTTTGCTCGAGAACATCCATAGAACAACCAAGTTTTTCTCACCATGAAATCTAGGCTTTGTGATGTGAACAAAATGTTTCCATGTGATCCACCAATAGCATGAAACACCAGATATATTGGGATCCTCAACCTCAGATTTTCTGTGAATTCCTGGACACGGAGAACACCCTGGGCTTCGTATAGCTAAAGGCGCTCCTTGCAGTTGTGACGAAGACACATTTCCTTCTCCCCCTTGGTCGGTTAACCGTGCTTAACCTGAAAATAGCCGCTATAGCCGCAGATGTTGAGTCACCTGCCTTCTTTTCCTACAGGTGCCACGAGCACCAAAGCTGAGAACGACCGCAGCGAGCGCACTCAGAACGGTCGCAGATGGGGAAATCGTGCCATGGGTGGTTAGACCGATGTAGTTGGCAAAATGTTTGGCCCATGTTCCCATGGAGACCGACGTTGATACCCTTGAAACAAAAGGCAAAAATAGATGCGAATTTATGTCTCTGTCTATCCATCTATCTGCAAATGTATACATACGTATATAATATATACATATATACATATATACATATATACATATACATATATACATATATACATATATACATATATACATATATACATATATAAATATACATATACATATATACATATATACATATATACATATATACATATATACATATATACATATAGACATATATACATATATACATATATACATATATACATATATACATATATACATATATACATATATACATATATACATATATACATATATACATATATACATATATACATATATACATATATACATATACACATATATACACATATACATATATACATATATACATATATTCAAATATACATATTTACATTTATACATTTATACATATATACATATATACATATATACATATATACGTATATACGTATATACATATATACATTTATACATATATACATATATACATATATACATATATACAAATATACATATATACAAATTTACATATATACATATATACATATATACATATATACATATATACGTATATACGTATATACATATATACATATATACATATATACATATATACATATATACATATATACATATATACATATATACACATATATGTAGAATACATGTATCATGTTGTTTGCAGCAGAGAGCATAACAATGGCACTGCAATCACAGTTCATAATCCCATTATTTACAATGCTTCATTGTTACCAAAAGTTACCACTTGGTGCAGGATTTTGTCCTTCCACAACATATATATATATATATATGTATATATATATACACGTACATACATATGTCACATACCATGTTGACGGATTTTGGGTTCAACCTATGATGGTTTGTCCCATGAATAGAGGTGCCCAAAGTTGTTTGTTTTTTCCCCTCAAGTTGGCAAGGCTAAACGATTCTTAGTCTCAGGGTATCATCATTTTTTTAAAATCAATGTTTGAACATGATCATGTCCTGAAAATAGATGTTGAAGTTGCTTGGGGTAGAGACAAATGCGGCAGATACTTGTTGCTTCTCTCCTAGGGCAAGGAAAACGGTTGCCCTTCGTACGTTTCTAAACAGGGAAGCCGTTAAACAGTTTGCATCAAGGCCTCCGCTTTGACTAATGGCATCTCTCTTTCGCTGTGTGTAGGGCAACTCCCACAACATGCAATGCCAGAGCTGGTCTATGCTCTGCTGGAAGCAGGATTTGTTTTTTGAAAACAGTAAGTCTAAAAAAGGTAGTTCATCTGAATAATCTTGAGGTTGCATCTCAGCCAACCTGACCATAAGTTCAGTCACTGTGCCAGACACTGTCAGTTGGACTCTGCTGTTGCGGAGAATGCTTGTGGCACACTTTACATGGATATTTTATTTGGCAACAACCCTCTCAGAATAAGATGATTGGAACAAATGGAAAAACATCAGGAAACCCTATACAATACTCAACCTTCCAGCAACTCATGATCAGTCGGTAGGTTTTCGGATGCCCCGTTTTCGCCGAAGCGTCGCACGCGACGCGAACTTTTAACCGGCTTCCGACAAGAAAAACAGTCGAGACAAAGGCGCTTTGCTGATGGGATTTGCAGATGGATATCCTCTGGTAATCAAACGTGGCAATGGACCTTCCCATTCCATGCAGCCAATTCATCTGAAAAGTGGATATTGCATGTACATTTACATGTGCACGAGTATGTACATTATATGATATATATATATATTATATATATATATATGTATAATATAGATACATTATATATACACACATTTACATATATATATATATATGTATATACATATACACACAGGCAAGTCATCGCACGCCTGGCGCATTTCTTTCGTGCTTTCGTCGAAGGTGGAAGACCTGCAGCGTGGCACCGTGCTGCCCTTTGCGCACGGGAAGCAGCTGCCCATGGAGGACCGATGGAGATGGGGTAAAACAATGCCATAAACCATCCCCAGTCATCACCATTTTTATAGGTGGTAGTTTTGCTATTCCCATTTTTGCGTGGTTTATGATATTGTTTTTCCCACATTATATCGAACCAATAACTAATGGTTAATGATGCTAATGGGCTTATAAAGCAACTTAATACCTAGGGGGCCACACCACATTGCAAGGGTTTAGATGTAGGTCAAGTAACTATAGTAACAATGATGGTTTCATGTGTTTAGATATATAAAATACATCGAACTCAATAGCTGGGGGGGCACCGCAGTATGACATATTGTAACTATGAGAAATCTTGGATTTGCATTGCTAAGTCGATGATCAAAGGCTTATGAATTCCCAATGGGAAATTCACTACGACTGGGGTATCGATTAAGGGAAGGTTTTTTGTTTTTTTTGGGAATTAGGGGCTAGCAAATCCAAGTATGATGACATTTCCACATATTTTTTGAACCGTGTTACCCAATTATGATGATGATGATGATGGTGATGATGATGATGATGATTATGATGATGTTGTCGTTGTCGTTGTCGTTGTCGTCGTCGTCATCATCACCACCACCATCATCATAGTATTCATGGGGATAATAATGGTTTGTAAACCAACAGACAGAACTGGGGGGCCCCATCCTGTACATCTTCATGACGCTACTTGGCCAGGACCTTCATCGTTTTGGAGCGGGAACTGCAGAACCAGGTAGCAAAAATCCATGGCTGCTACGGAACATCACCAATTTGATGGGGAATAAAAGGTGCCACAATTCCTTTGAAAGTTTCCGGATCTTGGATGATTAGGGCCACAATTGATGATTCTTTGCTTCTTTTTCACCAGATTCCAGGCTTAATATGTATAATATATATATATATATGTAATTATATATATATATTAGAGGATACTCTAACATTCCTTTTAATTCACCTCTTTCAGAGAAAGGTTCATGAATCCTGAATGATTCCTCTACTTCAAGTCTAGGCTTAGTACTGATACAGTACACATATATATATATATATAGAATATTTCGCACCCATCTCCTTCCCATTGATTCCTCTATTATTCTGGCATTATAGTGGGGAAGTACGGCTCATATATGCTTACATAAATCCCATATATCATCCCATAAATCCCAGGAATTTTCATTCAAATCCCACTATTACTCCCATCCCTCGTTCATACTGTGGATTTGTCAGAAATCCTGCACCAGTTGGTAACTATTGGGAACTATAAAACAGTGTAAATCATGGGATGACAATGGGATGTTTACCATCTAACTGGTGATTCGGATTTCCTCCATCCACAGTAGCATAACATATTAAACACCCATAATTACTAGGTGGTTTAATCCCCCTATTGGTTTAATCACACTATTACTTAAATAATTCCAATGGTTTCATTACTCCCATCCCCCGTTCATATTAAACACCCATAAATCCCCTGGTTTTTTCTGGGATCAATCCACATCACTTGACCCTGGAACCTGGAGGTCACGGCACTGGCCCCTCGGCTGCCTCTGTTTCGAACACCGAAGAGCTGGCGGCCATCAAGGTGGCATGGCGACATCAAAATTTAGAGGGCCACCATGATGGGATTTTATAAAGGTGAATTCATGGTATTTGTTGGTATTTTATTGGGACGTTAGTGACGTTGGATATTACATGTGATAACTGCCCCCCCCCAGTGATGTGAACGTTGGTTTAGATTCGCCCCAGTAACTAGTTCGTTATTTGCGCACCATGTTTACCATAGTGAAATTGGAGTTATAAACGCACCAACTGAACGCTATCGTGGCCGGGGGCCTCACTTGGCTGGGGGCCTAATCAAACTTGGCTGGGAAATCCGTGTGGCGCGGGAGGGTTTGTGTTTGTTGGTATAAAAAAACACTCCATGAACTAGTTCTACCTAATCTAATCCAATCTAATCCAATCTAATCTATAATCTAATCTAAATCTAATCTAATGAAATCTATCTATCTATCTATCTATCTATCTACCTACCGTAAACCAAACGATGAAGCTACTTAATTATGACTTAGCTAAGTATGAGGCACCACATTATAACATTGCAGGGGATGAACGCATCCAGAACTAGCTATAACTAGGCATATAGATAGATGGATAGATGTCTAGATGAACAGATTAACAGCAACCTTCCAGATACATATAAATATGATTAAATATGTATACATATGCATTTTGCAAAAACACTGTGCAATATATGATATAGCCTGATGTATCCATGATATATCATGATATGTCCATCTATCCATCTATGATAAAACAAACATAGGAAGGCAAACATCTCGCACAGAATCGTTTTTTCCTTTCCCTTTTTGAGAAGATTGCAGCAGGGTGCCACCTTCAGTGCGATTCCGGCCACATGGAGGGTTTGTTTGTCGATTCAGGACATTTCCAAGACATTCCAAGAACCAATTCTTGGCTTTTCCCCAACAAACCGCTATTTGATGCTGTTTTTTTCTACATTTGAGTCGACACAACCTGCAACACCAGGTGAAAAAAACATGCAGAACATCACCAAACCGACCGAGGTATGAACAAAAACACTCAAAATGCTAACTCGTGTAACTTCTAAACATCTTTTTTGGCCTGTAAGCTATAAGTTCGATAAATCATGTTATACATCGATATCTTAGGCATATCTTTGACATGAGTTATCCAACTTATAAGATAAGTTAACCCCACCTATAATCTAAGTTAGCCTTACTCAGAGCTCAACTTATAACTCGGGGGCACCACCTTGTAGGCTGTGAGTTCCTTGGGAAGGCGCAAGACATTTTTTTTTGTATTTGAGCCAACTCCGAATTCCCACGTGGCGCGTCGAGTGATGATTGATGGACACTTGTGGGCAATGCAGTGGATTTACCAACAGCTGTCGCGACTGCTCCTCAGCACGGGGTTTTGGGTTTATGTTTGCGGACGGTCCTCTCCGCCTGGGTTTGGGAAGGAGAATTGTGGCAACAAATAGACCGCCATCCTGAACCGGGAATATTTGCGGTTCCTGGAAGGCGAACCACAGCTCGGCAGGGGTAGGTCAACCGCCAACCAGGACATGTCAGCAAGGGACACCTTGGCAGAGCGCATGTGAACCACAAAGACCTCAAACAAAACAATGCTTTCCATAACCAGGAGTACGTAACGCCAGAGAATCGAGCACATCAAAAAGTGCCAATCGGAATGTCAATCAACAGTGCTGCAGAAGCATTGGCAGTGAATCCCGGAGGAATTTCAAAACTGATGGGAAGAGTCGGCAAAGTGGTGTGTACGAGTTTCGTTTGCTAGAATAAGCAGGCGCAACATCACTTCTTGGTGAATGGAGCGACATGGACACATCACTGATAGATTTCTGAACCTGGCCTGATTTTATCAGAGGTCGACGAATGGACGGGTTGTCGGTTGTCCACGGTTCTGAAAGAGAAGCTTAAGCAACAAAGAAATTGCTGAAAACCAGAGGGGGCGCAGCATTTTTCCCAAGATGTTTAAGTGATTCTCTATTCGTTTGCTTGTTCCACGGGTAGGTGTTGGATGGTGTTGGTTCAGGGCACGATCCAACTGGAAGACGGTCGAAATTCTCAAAACATCATAAAACAACTATATTGATCTATCTTGGGGATTCAGTAGTTTTTTTCCAACTTTCTTGATCATATTATATGGATCATCATTTGCTGCCATCTCTTGGCCCTCAGTATCACTGGGCTTACTATATTCTTGGCATTTCTACAGGTATGTGACGTGTAGTTTGTTTGGGAGCTTGGGAGATCATCTTGATAGGAATATCGCATCATATTATTCTAATGTCGGAGTGTGTATTTTGTTTAAAATATCAATCCTGGATCAATAACCGCCTAGGCTGTTTAATTGGGGGAAGTATGATATTATCACTATTTGGAAGGAAGCCCCATAAGTAATAGACCATGGTTTATTGATCCGGGGTTGACAATATTCAATATCCAATCTATGTCCATGCAGGTGGTTTTGAAGATATTTTGATTTTCAACCCGCCAATGACGAGCATAATTTTTGGGTTGAAACCACCAATCAGTAAATAGATTTGATGGGATATAATAGGATAGACGTGGCGAGACCTGTCATTTTGTGGGGATTGAATGGGACAAAATCAACAGTATGCAAAACAAGCCTGGTCT
>CAMXCT020000122.1:15000-20000 GCA_947184155.2 Cladocopium goreaui | reverse complement strand
TATTTTGGACATTGATTCATCGATTTACCCTCTGGTAAACTAAGATAGCTATTGAAAATGGCCATTTATAGTGGATTTTCCCATGAAAAATGGTGATTTTCCATAGTTTTTTGTATGTTTACCAGAGGGTAACATGGTCGATGCAGCCAGGGTCTGAGAAATGGGTATAAACTTACCCTGGTACCCTGGTGAACACCAACATAGATATAGTATAGTTGGATGTTCATCCCCAGATGTATGTATATGTGTATGTATGTATATATATATATAATTGTATTTACATGCAACTTACACTAGGCTTGAATCCATCCCGACATATACATCACATAAGTGTGAATGTACATTACATTTGTGCAGAAACACAAGCACGCATCTATGTCTGTCTAAAGTGTTCTTCTATCAACATCAAGAAGTAACTTGTATCCAAGTTTGGCCTCTCTTCGCACCATAATAAGTGTAGACCCCGTTTCGCGTGGCACGAGGAGGCCTCGGGGAAGTTGAAATTGGTGAAATTCTCGACTTGATTTGCGATGCAGACGATGACCTTGGCCCCTTGACCCGGGCATACTTGGAGCTTGCCATGTTTTTTAACGGGGAAATTCACCGATGCTTACCCTCTGGTTATTTGTTACATAGCCATGGAAAATGATGGCCCATTTATAGTGGAAAATGGCCCATTTATAGATCGTTTACCTATCAAAAATGGTGATTTTCCATTGACAAACTGTTAGATAACCAGAGGATAGGACATCCCGGACATCCAAAGATTCTGGATTTGTGTCTGAAAATTGGGGATCGCCTATTTTGATGGCAGCGAATAGATGGGACAACAAAAAAACTGGTGGATTTTGGGCCCAATTTTCCAAGGTGAATGGATCCCTTTCTATGACATTGAGCAGAAGGACGGGTTGTTCGAGGGTTGTTCGACGCGGGCAAATCCCTGGGTGAAGTTTGATGTGATGAGTCACGGACTCTTTTTTTGGGGGGTTGAGCAACAAACAAAAACATCCAAAAACGATAGGAATGCCAAGGTGTTTGGAGATGTTTCCCAAATTTTTTGAACAGCTGACTTCATTTTGGTAGTCATCATGCTTGCCTTTTTGCGCCCGGTGCATGGAAACACTCCTATGAGGCATCCTGCAGGTTGGGAGACGACATAGTCCGCCTGGTTCGATGTTTTTCTCGGCGAATGAAACCTCCATGGCTAGTTCGGTGATCTTCCAGCCACGTTTGAGGACATTGGAGGATATATAATTAATATTTAAATAATCTAATTGAATCTAATCTTGATAATCTTGGATTTGCTTTCCGATGTTTGAAAAAAAAATCCATGTCCAGTACGACGAATCGATGTTGTGGGAATCCCAACTCTGTCCGTGGAGAATAGCCATGTTTTAAAGCTAGTGCAGCTAGTCCAACTGGGAGATACACCAGTGATTTTCCGTGATTACAAGGTGATACCCCAGTTCGTTAGTCAAGTTGCTTGGAAAAACTAGAAGTGAAGTGCCAGGTAAAAATGGCAGATATATACTTAATGGGGGCAACATGAACCACCAAACATCCAACTGGGAATCACCTTGCAATCGGTTGATGATGATACGGTTCTACTAGCTATAGTGAACGAACAACAAGCAACCATGGAAACTTATAGCAGCAATTCTTCAACGTCAATTCCTTCAACGCGTCGTTGTATGCAGGGGGCTGCATGGGTTATCAACCACATTAACCATTTAGATCATATTCTACCAACATGATTAACCATTCGTCACCATCATTAACGATCATTAAGGTGGTGTCTCCCAGTAGCTCCCGCCATCCACGTCCTCCACGTCCTCAGGACGGTGAGGTGACGTTGCAGAAACGCGAGGAGCTGGGCGAGTGTCGCAAGGAGTGCAGCACGGTGATCCATGCGTGTCGTATCCCGGCGCCAAGAAAAACAAGGAGAGACGGAAACGGGGAAAGCTGGGAAATTCAATGGAAATTCACCCATTAATATATATATATATGTAATATAACATATAATATAATATAATGTATTATGTATAATATAATATAATATAATATAATATAATATAATATAATATGTTATAATATATAATATAGTATAATATAATATAACATAGTATAACATAGTATAACAACATAACATAATATAACATAACATAATATAATATAATATATGATATAATATTATATATATTATGATATATTTAGATAATTAAATGGGAATATGTCCATTGGTTTTGATGGTGATACCTTCTGGTAAACTAAAATTAGCTATGGAAAATCACCAGTTTTGATTGATAAATCAACTAGCCAGATGGGACATGTTCAATAGATTTCAATAGCTTTGTTAAATTACCAGAGGGCATGCATGAATATCTGCATATGGAGTATATATATATATAACTGCTGTATCACTACTGTATAGATAGATGTGTATATATATATATAGTATATATATAATTATATATGATTATATATAATTATACATAATGATATAAATCACATATATATATATAAATACATGTATACATATGTATACAGATGTATGATGTATACCAACAAGATGATTTTTGATGATTTTGGGTCTGAACATTTGCAGGATTGACCCCCAATGGAGCCAACCTCATGGATTTCATGTCGAAAAAAAACTTCCTACCTCGCAGCAAAAATGGGGCAGTGTCCTGGTCAGCTGCAACCCCAAAAGAATCCAAAAGATATTTATATATATATATATTGTATATATATACACACACTGTATATTTGCAGCTGCAAGATGTGACTTCAGTCCGTGAGGGTTAACAAGCTGTAGTGATGTAACGCCAGGCTTCGAAAAAAATCTTCGTGGCAACATCGCTTAGAGGAACTGGTTTGCAACCCTTGTTTATAAGTTCTTAAGTGGGGTTATCCCACTTTGTATACATACGCATATATGCATATAATAATATTCTCTATATATATATATATTACACTCATATCTGCGTTGTCGGCTTGGCTATTCTCCTCCTCTATCCGTTGTTTATATACCTATCGACTCTAGAAATTTAACATAACCACGGAACATCACCAATAAGGTAAATCATCACAAATCATCTAAAAATGGACCATTTTCATCCATTTTTCCATATCAATGGATTGGTTTAAGGGAAAATCTACAGGAAACCATAGATTTTCCCATCAAAAGATGTATTTTTTTGGTAAATTTTCCCTTAAACCAATCCATTGACCATGACGTTTTCCATAACCAGAGGCTACTGGGACCCCTCCGACAGCCATCGTTTAGTAAGGCGCCGTCTTCGAGGAGTATCGTGAAGACCTAAGTGAAATGCGCCTCGGTGTCGAAAAGGAGGGGACTTCACGAGAATTTTACGAGCCAAATGAAAAGATGGGGATGGGTCAAAACCCTGGTACCTAGTGAACCCCAAAATAGCTGGTAAATGGATGTTCATCCCACTAAAAATGTATCTGTAGGTATTGACCCATACCCAGATAGGAAATGTTCAGGGGCTGGTAACCCATTTTGGCAATATTGGACATCACCTGAAAAAGTAGCCATGGCATTGACCATATACCGATTTTGGTTGGGTGATGTTCAATGGGTTTAATGACCCATGATGTTTGCAACACTATGAACACTCGAAGTGTTCAAAAGTTCAAAACCGTTTTTTTTTTTTTGCGGGGATGTGAGCAGTGGCTGCGAGACACCCCTGTTGGTTGATGATTAGGTTGGGGGTTATACTACCCTTTATACACCTATTGGGATTATCATCATCCATCCCCCTAGCCCTTATTTTGATATCAGAGGGGGATTCATTTTGCAATTGTTGTTTTTTAATCATAATCCATTTTAAGTGGGAATCCCGTTGTAATATGCGATAAATATGGGGATATCAATGTTTAAAAAATCAGATCTTTTAAACAGTTGTAACCAACAACATGAGATATAAACCTTAAGATATCTTAAGATATATATAGATATAGTTTTACGTGGTATTTCATATAGTATATAACTTATAACTGCCTGGTTAAACCGCTTGGAATATGGGTTTTTAGGGATTCGTTCTATGGAAATATAACCGATATCACGGTGTTTGGTTATGGCCTGCAAGGCCTGGGCTGAACCACCAGGTACCCTCTGGTTATGTCAACAGATTGCGAACTTGAAAAAAATGCCATAAAACGAAAGTTCGTGGATTTACCCAGCTATAAAATGGTGATGATTTTCCATATAGTTATGTTATAGTTTTCCATAGAAATAGTGGATTTACCCAATAAAAATGGTGATGATTTTCTATAGTTATGTAATGTTATGTTAGTTCGTTTACCAGGCCGGGTAACAAAACCAGGAGTTGGCACCCAAAAAGTCTCACCATTCACGGAGCCGTGTGGGGATTTCACCCTTATGGGGTTTTTTTCGGAGCGACGAAAAATATAACGACTGCCGCGTGTTGAAAAACAAGATGACACAAGAATGGCTTTGAACCATGAAACATGGGGATACATTTAGTCTGGTTGGTGGTTTGGAACATGATTTTTATTTTCCATTAAAAGTTGGGAATGTCATGATCCCAACTGACTTTCACTCCATCATTTTTCAGAGGGGTAGGTCAAGCGCCAACCAGTAGTTGATAAATGATGGTTGATGGTTCGTTGGGCTCACCCTTTCACCAAGGGGATTCACCAAGGGATTTGCTGGTTTGAGATGTTTGAGACACTGCGATGCTCAAGTGTCCCAGTGGATTTTAGGAAATTAGACACACTATATTGATATCGGTTATTTAACACAACCATGGAAAATCACCATTTTCAATAGGTAAACCATCTATAAATGGGCCATTTTCCATGGCTATGTTAAATAACCAGAGGGTAATATCGGTTATTAATGGCTATTATATCCCCATGATATCTGGTTAAATGGTTAAATCACCATTTTTCATTGGCTAAGCGACGAATTTCCGTTGTAACCGCCATGGCGCATCTCGACGCTAAGGCTCTTC
>CAMXCT020000122.1:0-10000 GCA_947184155.2 Cladocopium goreaui | reverse complement strand
CACTGGGCTGATTGGTGTGTCCAATGAAGGCAACTCTGAGGATGTTCGAGGTTTTGGAGCCGAATTAAAACATCCAAGTGATCTGCAGAGATGCAGCCGATGCATAAAAAGATGGCGCCTGCTGGTTGTCAGCTCACGGAGCCAGCTTTGGTAGTGGAAACCGGTGGAGATCCACCATGTCACCCTGATCACATCCCAAAAACGCACGTCTGCCTCGACGCGACCCAGGGCAGAACTCTTTTCGGAGCACGCCTTGAAAGATGGGTACCTGGATGCAAAGCCTGAGGGAAGATGAACCACAAACGACTTTTTTTTTTTTTGGTCAACCTGCTAGAGCTGGGATTAATGATCCGGAGAATGGAACATATGGAATAGTATATATCAATATGAACCGATCAGCCAGTATAGGTCGAAGCAATTTCGGGGCTTGGCCAGTGTGCCTTCTTGTACTAAATGTGTCTCCCCTGGATTGTTTGGGGCCTGCGAGTGCTGGCCTTTTTAAAGGCTTTCATATCCAAAATCAGGGGTCTGACCCATGAGCATGGTTTTTAGAGATGTTGAGAGCGAATCGCCACCTGTAAAAACATAACTGACATAACCCTTTTGAACGCTGGCTATGGACTGTGCCCTTGGAGGGGACCGCCACAATAAGCTAATGGCTTCCACAGGTCAAGCCAAACGAAGAGTATCCAAGGAGTTGGAAAACCGCTCTGCAACGCAAATCTTCAAAAAGGGATGATGATGAACACAGGACTTGTTTCCAAATCTCCTTTTTCATGAACTCTCACAGAAATTCACCCCCTGGTCATCCCTGGTCAATGAGAAAAGTCGCCATTGCTCAGGCCCAGCGTGGCCAGCTTTCAGGACTGGGATGGGAGACGGCAATGGCAGAGATCAAAAGCCGAAGAAGCGAAGAGTCAATGATAGTCAATGAAATTGGCCTATGACTTTTCATGACTCGACATTGTCGGATGGCCGTTCATTTTTTTTGCACTCAGAATTTGGAATTTGAGACATGCGTTTTTATATGTGGGGCCGGGGCCTGCAGATTGCAAACATTTGGAGAACAGCTGGCAGTTTTCTGTCACTCGATATTTCCATTGTCGCAGGTGAATGGTGAGCGCAAACATGTGTCACAAAACCCTGCAGGGCTCTTTCCGCCATGGTTGTTTCTTGTTGAAACGCTGTTTTAAGACAAAGCTATCAGATGCTCAGAGGTTACCACAGAGCTAGGTATGTGCCGGAGGCATTTTTGCGTGTTCAAGGAGGCTGGAGTTCCAAAAGGCGTCTCCAGGGCATGTACCGACAAGCTGTAGACATCGAGGAGGAAGAGGTGTTGGAGTTCAATTTGATCCAACGATTGACGTTCCTGGAATACCTTCCAGTGAGGTCAGGCATTCGCAAGTCTTCCAGCAGCCCGGAGCTCACTGTGGAGTGCGATCCTTGCTCGACAAGTACAGGACCCCAGAAAGAAAGCTGGGGTCGGCAGGTCAGTGTCAGCACCGATTGTTCCTCTGGGGCCACCTGGAGTCGACAGGAAAGTACAAACAGCAGATGTTTGACATTCCGCGACACTTTGGTCAATGCTGCTTCCACGAAGTCTGACAACTCGGCTACCCCGACAGACTTCGCAGACTTCGCCGATCTTGAGATTCTTGAGACTGGATCAAGCGGAGAGCTTGGTACGTGCGGTCAATGGTCTGTGGGATCAGCCCTGCATTCCCAGGGTGATTGCAAACCTTGTGCGTAGACCCTTCTCGCTTGACTTTCATGATGGACTGAAGTTGAGATAGTTGAGGGTCCTTCCATGTTTTCCAATGTTTTCCATTTGTGCGAGATTCTCAATACTTTTCATTTTTTCCATGGTTCCTTTGATGTTCAGTCCTGATCCATGTAGCTGAAATATGTTGAGATATGCTGGGATGAGAGTCCAGTGCCAGCTTTTGATGACATCTGTGACAGAATGTGTGGATCGCAGATTGTACCCTCTGGTAAACTAAAACAGATTGCAAACTTCAAAATGGCCCAGTCGAAATAGTGGATTTACCCATCTATAAAATGGGTGGATCTTTCCATATAGTTATGTTATAGTTTACCAGAGGGTAATCTACGTTGATCTATGTTGCTCTATTGTGGTTGCTAGCCGCCAGACTCGCCAGGTGGTTTTGGCGGCCGGGTGGCTGCACTCGAGGCGACTCATGTCACCTGGATTGAAAGATGTTCCCGGCTTTTCCTTTTCGTCGATCCACCATTTAGATCCATTTAGGGAATCTACCCTCTGGTAAACTATAACGTAACATAACTATATGGAAAGATCCACCCATCTCATAGCTGGGTAAATCCACTCTTTCGACTGGGCCATTTTCAAGTTCGCAACCTGTAAATTTGTTTACCCGGCCGGGTACTGGGAATTTTGGCGGTGATTTTTAGGGGCCCTCAGCATGCCACCAAGGTCAGCATTGTCACTTGTGCCTTCGAGGTGCCTTGCAGAAAAGGAAGCGGCAGCATCGCCAGATGTTGAAGGCGGGACCGCGCCGCTAAGGGTGGCAGCTCCGTGAAGGCCCTGGGTACCGATGGTAACCTTAGAATTTCATGTTTTAAGGCCCTAACTGGCCACTTCACTCCATAGCAAAAAAGCCTTCTGTGCAGCTTGTGCGAAGGTGATCCCTGGTGATCCCTGCAAGACTTTGTGAACCAGGTTACACCCTGTTTTACGTTGCATGTAAGCACTGTAAGCACATGCATGTTTCGCGGGTGACACTGCTCAACTGCATAGTCAAGGCTTGGCAATGACGCGTACAGGTCTTCCAGCACGGACTTGCGACGCACAAGTGTCGTTTGCACGGCACAAGTGTGCGGCATCAGGTGGTCCGCTGGAAAGACGATGCTAGGGTCCCAAATGGGATAGCTCAAGTTCTGAGTGCATTTGTTTGAACATGTTTCAACTCACTGCATATAATTATATTATATAATTCGGAATTCGCTGCAGCCTGTCACAAGCTATACGGTGCAGCCCCGCCAATCTGCCTTCCTTGTGATAAAAAGTGTGGGGCCGCCTGGCTGTGAGATGTGATCCCATGGACCATGGATGTCCCAAATTTTGGTATATTTCCTTTGTGTACTTGGTGGTAAAAAGCCCTGGAATTGTCAATGGGTACGTCTCCTTCCCGATTCCTGGGGTGAACTCACCCACAAACACGATTCCTGCCCTTTTCGTTTCCATGATTTTCCAATTTTCATGCCCAGAAAAAGTTCGGGGACTTCGCAGCTAGCCATGTTTGATTACCCAATAACCCAATAGTTGGTTAGCTATATCATATCATATCCCATTGATATCCCGTTAGTATGCTATTCATCTGGGTAAATTTCATCACGACCTCACTGTTCTCCCGAGCCCTGGAATCATGCTTAGGATTCGGGAAATCATCCCCTTTTATGGCCGAACTATTCAGGTTAGTGACATATTATACCCTCTGGTTATGTCAAAATAGCTATTGAAAATGGCCCAGTCGAAATAGTGGATTTTCCCATTCAACATGGGTGAATCTTTCCATGGCAAACTGTTAAATAACCAGAGGGTAATTTACCCAGATTCATATCCCATGAACATCCCATGAATTCCCTCTGCGAATCCCGAGGGCCCATTTTGTCGACAGGAATTGGCCAGGGCCAAGTCGATGGCAGGCCGGGTCCGACTTCAGTGTCGGTGGAGGTTGACGGAAAATTAGGACAGAAACAAACATGGGGATATAACCAACAGCGTACGGGGATGGATGAAAACTTACCATGTTTTTTTTTTCTAGGGATTTTCCATATTTTTTGGGGATGAACATTGATGAACATCCATTAAATCCAAGCTATTTTGGTGTGAACAGAAGGGTAACACTCCAAAACACGACCCAGATGGCCAATTCTATGGCGCTATGACATGAATATGTCTGAAAATGGGTAGTATACCGTATACCACCAATTTACGGTCATTTGAATTGAGAACATGAGCAGCCATAGGATTGCTGTTGAGTTTTCCCATTTTTGGTTTGCTTTTCCCATCATTTTTTAGGGAGCTTTCCATGCTTTTCCAATCATTACGTATTCTTTTTGGTACCAAAGCCGCATTTTTTAAGCCCAGTCACACACTGGGCCTGCCAGTGCGCTGGAGCCAGGGTACGACTTGATGCAAGCGAATTGCCAGCACTACGCGCAAGACTTCTGGAAGTTTGCCGTGGGACATCGCCTGGGCATGCCAAATCAGGCAGGGTTTTTTCGCTGCAATTTGCGAAGCCTTTCTGCTAGCGTTGATGATATTGAGATAAGCTCAATCCAATGAATAAATAAACATATATATATATATATATCATAGTGAGTGTCACAGTCTACAACAAACTATGTTACAGAAATCCCTGTCTCGCTTCTAGTATCCTGGTTTCACCGTGTCAGCCGTGTCAGCCAGGAGTTTCTGAACCTCTTCAAGGCTGTGGACTGTTGGGGAGTCGCAGAGTAGACAAACCGTGCTTGGCTAATTCGATGGTCCATTTATTTTTGCCATAAAATAGGGATATGTGTTATGTGTGTCTATTAATATATATATATATATAATAACAAATATATACAGTATATATATATATGTTTGTACATATACACACTTACTTAGCTAATGGATACACTTTAAACTTTTTCATTGTGTCTGCGCTCGCCCCTAAGTAGCCCAAACCATGCTTCTTGAGGCGTGGGCGCGCGGACCCAATGAAAAGGGTTCAAGCTTTCTTTTAGAAGAAAACCCGCTGAGTAAGTATACTGAGTAAGTATACATATATATATATATATAATAGCCAGACGAAGCAGTCCCACAGGGCATCTATATGTTTAATCTTGATATCACTAAGACATTTATGGAAGTTACTAAAGATACTATCTACGTAGGCCATATGTCCCATGGTCAGATAGCCCCCAACCCCAAGGATGCCCATCCACTAAGTCACTGGTGACTGATACCGGCGATACCTCGATTTTCAGCCCGAGATTGATTCAGCTATTGAAAATGGTGATTTATAGTGGATTTTCCCATTGAAAATGGTGATTTTCTATAGCTATGTTAGTTTACCAGAGGGTATATAAATGAAGATGAAAAAATGCCAACTAAAAGTATCTAACTAAAAGTATCTCATAGTGACTCTAAATTACTCTGATAGCTACAGTATGCTACAGGTTTAGTTGCGCAACCACATAAGAAACCACTCAAACTCGCGCAGATCTTCGGATCACCAAGTCATGGTGATCGCATGTCCGGCCCTGAACGCGGCCTTATGTGTCATGGTCTCTGGGAAAAAACACAGCCGTTTTTTTTCGATGGAAAAACGCTACATTTGATAGATTTACATACTAGAAACGTGGTCTTCGATAGCTGTGTAGCTATGTTAAATAGCCAGAGGTATGAGCATGTTCATAGATTTTCATGGTACACCAATGCAACAGTATATATTTTTTTAAAACAACAAATCAGGTATCCAACATTTTAAGATACATTTAAGATACGAAGCCAAAAGATCCTCGAAGCTTGAACACTGAGAATCTGTAGGCCCAGGTCGTGGTGCCATGCCACAAGAAACAGGATGGTGATTGGTACTTGCGTCTGCATTCCAGGAAGTAATCAACTATATATATATATATTATAACTATATAATGTACGACATTAATATATACAGATATAATCAATGATATATATATACATATATATATATATACATATATATATATATGTATATATACATGTACAATAATATAAATGTATATACAGTACAATCATGAACATCTATAGATATATACAATAATATACACCATTCGAGATATGCGCCAAGGGTGGCACCGGGCGTGTTGGGCAACGCCTCCTATGCCATCTCCTCTGCCCGGGCCTAGATGGCCTGGAAGATCGAAGCAAAAATGGGCGTCCCTTAGACCCATGGTATTTTCATGGTTTTAATGTGTTTTAATGTGTTTTAATTCTATTTTCCATGGTTTCAGATGGTTAATAGAATTTGGTTTATTGTTTCAGATGGTTCAATGATTATTTTCCATTAATCATCGGAATTCTTAGGTAAGGACATGTTTATCAATGGTTCAAGGGTGCCCCTGCAAATTCCTGGTACCCCTTAATAATGTCCTATTTGCCACATTAAGACATGGCATTTGTATGCATTTGTTCTGAACAATATCTGGGCAAATCCATAAACTTATACCAATCAAGTGGTACCGAATAGGGCAGCAACCATTTTGCACACTGAGAAGAACAGTGGGCGTATATATATATATATATAAAGATGAATTGGCGTTGGACAAGAGATGTCTACACATGTCTACATATATTGTTTTCCATCGATTTTTGGCGGCAGGGATATGACTGTCCATTGCAGCCTGGGGTGTGGATAGCCAGGGTCAAGGGTGTTAGCTGCTGCCAGGAAACAGCATTTCTTGTCCCAAGTGAAGTTGGAGCCTGTTAGGATGTATAAGTGCTGTCTCGGTAGGCTATCCCTGCATTTGGTTTGCCTTGGCTTGTTTTTTGAACCCCTTTGGAGGATGTGGGTATGGATCAACGGGGGCCAATTTGCGGTTCCCAAAGGTCTTAGAAATTAGAGCCAGGCAGCCATGCCGAAAATTCCTTTGCGGGAAATCATCCCAGAACTACCTTGCTGTCGGTGAATGATGATGATTCTTAATTGTCCTATACCCTTCTTTTGTTTGCTAAGATGAGTTTTTTGTGGACTTCTGCTCAATTAACCCGCAAAGCATAAACGACGGCACGCCTTGATGATCAGATCCGGGCTTTCAACATGTTTCAACCGTAACTGGTGGTTTGGAACATTTTTTATGTTTCCATGAACAGTTGGGAATGGAAAAATCATCCCAACTGTTACTCACTCACTCCATCATTTTTCAGCGGGGTAGGTTGAAACCCAATTTTTGTCCATGCACGGTAAAACATGTGGGTATGGGTCAAGTCATTAGGTACCCCAATAACTGGATGGTTAATACTAAACTAGACATTCACATCTGTGGTCCCACATCGGTCTTCCATTTTGACCCACATCCAAAAGAAACCAAGCATTGATCGTCCCAAATCCCAGTAGCAGTGACTGAGGGGTGACCCCAGTTCGACCCAGTTCGAAGTTGGAGAACCGCCTATGTTGCACAGTACCTAAAGGGAAAAGCCCAGTTACTGGAGGTATAAACCAACTTAGCCAACGTAAATCAATGTAAATCAGCTATAGATCTTCATTTTGCTTAGTGAAATCATAGCTATACTAACTTAATCACCACAAATCAACCATAAATCTCCATGTTGAATGGTTAAATCGCCATTTTTGCTGGGTTTGACCCAGAAAATCTCCACAAATTGGTCCAAGAATGCTGAGGTTCATCCTTGTCGCAGCATTTTGGACATCGCCCTTCTGGTGTGGCCAAGTCCTGCCGCGGAGTAACCAGATTTTCATGGGGATTTAGGTCGCAAAAATGGTAACATGCTGGGTATACGTGGTATATGACTTGGAATATGAGGATATATAAGATACCAAAAATATATTACTGGGATTTGTATCCCAGGAAGCGTATGTGGTTTACAACCTGTATCACAACCTATAGGGCTTCGCACACAGGTGATGCCCCAAGGCTTGTTGGTGTTGCCTAGAATGTCGCCCGCTTGCTCTGTTGTTGTTGTTGTTGTTGTTGCTCTTGTTGTTGTTATAGTGGTAATGTGATTGGTAGTGTTGCTGAGCATCTTGCAACCATCTGACTACATAGGCTGGAGCTACACCCCCAAGTACCTGAACATCTTGGGAACACATCCAAAATTGGATGTTTAATCACAATTTGACCAATGTTTATATGGCCACAACTGTGGGTATACATCTTCTGCATCGATTCAATGGGTAGTAACAGTAAGCATATTGTTAGCCAGTTAGATGAGTGTCCCCAGTTATGTTAATGGCTTATAAAACACTTACGAAATAAGTCTGATGCACATCCAAGTAATAATTTAATATACTCCCTTAGATATCCCAATATTCCAAGTCATATACCAAGAAATCGCTCCTACCAGAACGCTGCGCTACGTTGGCAAACCTTGGCATCAAGAAACTGCATCTGGGTAATGTCAACCCTGGATTTATTGTATAAACATGTATAAACTCTGCCCAAAATTTATGTAGGGGGTTACCACCACTGTAATATATACACCTATGCATCATGTCGGATTGAAACTGGTATCACCCAAAACTTGTCAACCGACCCATCTAGCAAGACAGCACCACTTGTCGCGCAGAAGCTGCCGGTGGTCCCTGCTCGGCATGACGAGGAGGAGGTGGGAACGGGGTAGGGGAACGGGCTGAGAATGTGGGGAAACCACTACAATCTCATGGTTTGGGACATCATGTTTGCAATTTTGTCCAGCCATAAATTGGGGTAATGTTAGTAAAGCAATAATAGTAAACCATCCCCAATTTTACGATAAATGAGTGATTTAAACTTTAAAAATCATCAACATATGGGTGGTATATCATTGCTCTACTAACATTAAATCGTTGAAGTCCCAAATTTTGGAAAATTCATAGTGATCCAGTGATCCAACCCAAATGGAGTATCTTGGGTGAGATACGAGGTTTTAGGCACCTACAGTTTTGGTTGGTGGTTTTCAAATCATGATCCACTTTCCATCCCTCAAAGTGTAATCACGATTCCACTTGACTCATATTTTTTCTTATGGGTGGTTCAACCACTGCCAAGCTTCTTGGTTGAGGGGAAAAGTTGCGGGAACCCCAAAGCAATTTGCGTGGTAAACGCACTGTTTCAACAGGTTAATTTCCACCATGCAAAACTGGTTGATGGTTTGGAACATTTTTTATTTTCCATAATATATTGGGAATAATAATCCCAACTGACTTTCATATTTTTCAGAGGGGTAGGTATACCACCAACCATACATATATACATATATATATATGTATTATATAATCCACCAGAAAATCAACTATAAACCATCATTAACCGTTGTTAAACCATGAAGCAGCAAGTGATAGTTCTCGATTTAATCAAGCCTTCGATGGTTGGGAAGATTTCATGGTAAAACCCATGGTTTTTGTGGCCGCAAAAAAGGCTTAGCCATGGTTAAAATTGCGGGCTAAAAGTAAGAGACTTGTTCAGCCAATGATAATTGTGCATATTGTGCATACTATAGAAATCTATAGAATATAGTGGGGATTTTTTCAAAATCGCTGGAAAATCCGTGATAACCCATCAAAAAAAACCCTTGAATATAAATAAGTATTGATAAGTGATGTTTGGTTGATGGTTGGTTGATGATATCTGGGTAAATTATAACGACCTCACTGTTCTCCCTCACTGGAATCATGGTTAGGATTCGGGAAATCATCCCCTTTTATGGCATTATTTCAGGTTAGTGAAATATTATAATTTACCCTGGTTGGTTATGGCTTGATAAAAAACCCTTTCCGGGGTGAACATTTGGAACTCCTGCATCGATTCGATGGGCCTTCGATGGGGTCGGGCGGCAGGTCGAGGTCGAAGTAGACTCGCATCCTCGGAGAGGCAATGGTTTTTTTTTGTGAATGTAATGTATATTATGTATGTGATATTATGGGACAATATGATATTAATGAATATTAATGGGACAATCTGATATTATATATATATATATATCTCCCATATCTCCATGATTATCCCATGAAAAATAATCCCATTACCAGTTGGTTACCAGTTGCTAAGTATCCCACATCATGTTGGCTATATATACCCTCTGGTAAATTAACAGTTGGACCCTGAAAATAGCCTAGTTTAATGGAAACTAACCTTCCAACCCCGATGACTGCCAGGGTCGAACTGTTAATTTACTGGAGGGTATATATATATATCGATATGTATGCGATGTCATGTAATGTGATCTGATATAATGTAATGTAACGTAAATTACTGTAATGCAATACAATGTTATGCA
>CAMXCT020000121.1:225000-302419 GCA_947184155.2 Cladocopium goreaui | reverse complement strand
TCTCACTCATGATCCTCCGGCCGTCTGGCCAGCCCAGCGGATCAGCGGATCAGCGGACCATGCGGACCAGCGGATCAGCGGATCAGCGGACCAGCGGACCAGCGGATCAGCGGATCAGCGGACCAGCGGACCAGCGGACCAGCGGATCAGCGGACCAGCGGATCAGCGGATCAGCGGATCAGCGGATCAGCGGGCCAGCGGACCAGCGGATCAGCGGATCACCGGATCAGCGGATCAGCCGATCAGCGGCCAGCGGACCAGCGGATCAGCGGATCAGCGGATCAGCGGACCAGCGGACCAGCGGACCAGCGGACCAGCGGATCAGCGGACCAGCGGATCAGCGGATCAGCGGATCAGCGGATCAGCGGACCAGCGGACCAGCGGATCAGCGGACCCAGCGGATCAGCGGACCAGCGGACCAGCGGACCAGCGGATCAGCGGACCAGCGGACCAGCGGATCAGCGGATCAGCAGACCAGCGGACCAGTGGACCAGCGGATCAGCGGTTCAGCGGAGTAGCAAATCAGTGGATCCGTGGATCAGCGGCTCGGCGGACCGAACCAAGAGATCCACGGATCAGCTCGTCCACGGATTCTGCAAAGTGCTATCTTTTTGTACTTGTCAACTACTTTCCACACACGCGCCTTTCTTCCGCTCATTGCAGGCTCATTCTCCAAGAAATTGTACCTTTGACAAGTTAGTGCATGTCATCAGCAACATCATGATTTACGTCATGTATGTCCTTCTGGCAGCCATCATCCACACTGTCTGACGTTTGGGATCTGTTGTTTGAGGAACCTTATCCTACTCTGAGCGTTGTCATTCAGAGTTGGATGTGCGGCCTGAGGTCATCATCCCTTCTTCTTCGCTGTCCGGTTTGGCAATTTCACCAAGGCGGGCAACCCTCGAGGAGGGCTACAATTCTCACCGCAACACAAATACATGTGCATGCATGCCATCAGCAACATCATGATTATATCATGTATGTCCTTCTGACAGCAATCCTCCACATTGTCTGACGTTTGGGATTTGAGGAACCTTATCCTACTCTGAGCGTTGTCATTCAATGTTGTTTGTGCGGCCTGAGGTCATCCCTTCCTCGTCGATGTCTGGTTTGGTAATTTCACCAAGGCGGGCAATCTTCCAGTGGTGCGGAGGAGGCTACAAGTCTCACCGCAATACAATGACATGCGCAAGCACGCGCAGCACTTTTGGTGCAACCATTGCAGGCTTACTTGTCAAGGGATTGTATTGGCTTCACACGGCAATGAAATGTGCTTCTAGCAGCCAGATTGTCCAAAGTTGTGAGAAAGATTTGGTGTTATACCCTACTCTGAACATTGTCATTCCCCAAGCCTGTGCGGCCTGAGGTCATCACATCCTCGTTCCCCTTTGGTCCCTTTAATTGTTCTTTGGAAATTTCACGAAGGCGGGCAATTCTGCTGCTGCTGCGCAGGGTTGCAATTTTCAGAGCAACAAGCATGTGCAGCATTTTTGATGCAATCGCTGCAGGCTTACTTTTCAAGGGACTGCGACTTCATATGGCAATGACGAATCGCGAATTCTTTTGCAAATAATATCTCATGAGTCACGAGTGTGCTTCTGCCAGCCATCTTGGACATGACCCACTCAAAACTTGTTAAGACAGTCAATCGCAAGACGCATCCTCAAAATTGTCCGTGCCAATCATGGCGGCTGGGTCGACTCATGCTGCGCTGCGGCGATCATTCGAGAAGCCGACCGGTAGATTGCCTGGCGGCGGAATTATCTCCGCTGATTGAAAATCTCGCAGCCGTGTACGGAAGAGAAACTGACCTCAAGGAGTTGCTACCTTTCCCTATACATTGCCCGGCTTGTCAGAATCCGCTTGCTGAATGCAGAAGCTCGGCAGCTGCTGCAATCATAGTCGACCTGGCTGGCATTGTGGAAAAGCAGCATGTCCCATTACGCTGCAGGCGTCCATCCTGCCCTGGCTTTGGGGTGCTGTATTGGCACAACTACAGGGTGCGTGAAGGGCGGCATGTTTTTCATGGAAAGCTACCAGGCTTCCGTTGCTTCATGCTATCTTCTGTTTTTGGCTTTAGTGTGCCGTGGCTTCAGCAGTTCCATGCTGGCCTGGTCAGGCAGCACGCGTCATTCACTAGTGAAGCGGATGTGCTCACTGCGCGGGCTGCCCGCCTACGTCTGCTCATCAGCCAAGGTTGGTTTACATGGCGCCTTCTCACAAGGGCACTGGGGGCAGATCTGAACCTGTCTGAGATGGACTTTTTGAAGCCTTTGGAAGACATGGTGGCCCTTTTCTTGCCGCAGTTGCAACACACATTTGGACAGAATATGTTGCAGGCAGCACAAGAAGCAGGCATGCGCTGCGATGTGGTGGTCCTCGATGGCAACGCCAAGAATCGGAGGGCTGTGTGTGCAGCAGCTTTGGCCGGCTCCTCTCATTCTGAGCATCTCCCGCGCACCTTGCGCCACACCTGCACCAGGACGTCGGCCTTCCGCCATGCTTTTTGCCGTTGGCATTGCGAAGGACCTATGGACGGAGAAGATCACCTTCAGGTGCAAGGGCTGGGTCATTGTCATTTGTGTTGCTTTCTTCTGGCTGAAAAAATGTGCCCTTGTCTTAGACCCCAACTTCAGGATGTGGAGATTGTGCACCACAAGGTGGTCAATGATGGGCAGCAGCTTATGGTTTTGCTGAAGAGACCATGGAGCCTCAGAGAGAGGCTTGGGTTTCGGATGCATGTGTTCCTGCAGCAGTTTTGTCGAAATATGTGCGACAAGTAGGCCAAGAAAAGCTCAAGCCTCGCAAGCGGTCACATGAGGATCAGTCGCAAAGCCTTGGCGAAGCATCTTCTCCATTGCCATCAGCTTCTCGGCCTGCGGGGACAAGCAGTCCTGCAGACCTGCAGCAGCTCTCAGACTCCACAGATCTAATGTCGGTCACCTGTTCTACGCACAAAGAAAGCACAGCTGCCCAAAAGCAGCTTAAAAAGTCTGCCGGAATGCTGTGCGCGTGTTTGTCGGACGGTGTAATCTTGCACATGCAAGAGATCGATCTATGGCTGCGAATCTCTAAGCCAGCGATACATCTGCGTTGCCACCGTCAAGGCATTGATGCCGTCCCCCTGTGTAGTCGTGCATGATGACGCTTGTCACTTGCACAAATATGCGGCCCGCAGGGCAAAGGACAGAAGGGTTGCATGTCTGTTGCTGCGGGATATATATATATATATTTGTAACTATTGGACCTGGGCAATCAATAGTATGCTCTGGAAGCAAACCTTGAAACCAAACCTTCAGCCCGAACCAGATATGTGTCGGAGTTAAATGAACTAGATTGGCCCTGCAGGATTCAGCAGCTGCCGCTGGCATAGCCCCGCCAAAGCTGACCTACGTATGTGATAAGTTTCACATGGCCGGACACACAGACGCCTGGTGCAGGAAGACTTGTGATCCGGACCTGCCGGAACATGCTTCTGTTCTGAAAGGGATTATATAGAACATCAGTGTGCGAGTTTACCTTCACTTGGCTCAGCAAGTATAAGCACCAAACAAAGCACATGAATGAATATGGCTTCAAATTCTTCCTCTTGGACATGGCGTGGAGCCACAACGAAATCATTTTGCAAGGAGGTTATCGGCCAGAGGAAGTGGCAGGATCACTTAGTGCTAAACGCGCTAGAAAAAACATTGTGGTCTGATCTTGCAAGTACCGGGCTGCATGCTGTTAAGTCTGCATCCCAGTCGTTCGATCATGTCCCTGCGCATGTGCAAATGTGCTTGTCCATCCTACTTGCTAAAAATGCTGCAGTGTTTTTCGCTCATCACGGGTGCAGAATCTTGTAGTGGTAAGTTCCACCGCCATGTCTGGAACCCATGAAGATAGACAGAACATACCGGCCATGAAGCTCATGTGGGATGAAGTAGACGCACGCTTTGATCCAAAGTATGTGCTTGGGGAAGCTGGCCATCGCTTCTGCCAAACATATTCCGTGAGAGCTGCCCATCCAGAATTTCCTTACGCCCTGCATTGTTTGTCAATGATGTGTGCTCTGGTCAATGGGGCTCGTGTTGCTGTCTTTCCCACATCCCAATCGCCTCTGACTCTTGTGGCCATCAATGTGAACTATGCCCAAACGAGAAAATCGTCCATGACAGGCCACGCAGAAACCTTGGGGCAAGCGTTGGATGCTGTCATCCTGAAGCAGTGGAATCAAGATTGGAAGAGAGCTTGCCAGAGCCGGCAGTGCAAGATGGATTGCCAGGTGGGCCTTCCGGAGGGCTTCGAAGGCCGGGCTTATATATACATTTTTCGTCGATGAGATGTTTGACCCTTGTAATGCTTTAACTTTGTGTAAAGGCACGACAAATTTAATGACAGTTTGCATGACAACTTTTTTGTGTCCTTGCCCACTTTCAGCGCAGGTATTTGCGGCCAAAAATACTATCAGCTACAGTGGCAGCTCCACGCCAGAAGAATGGTTTCATCGTTGCTCCGGAGACTGGGACCAAGTCCGGAACGCGGACAAGTTGCCAGGTGACTTCTCGGGCCGGTGTTGGTACGGCTTACTCGGCAACTTTGATGAAGCCTACGACTTCTTGCTCAGTCTTGTGCTTTTGTCAGATCCCAGCACATCTTCCAAGGACAAAGCAAAATCGAAGGTGAACCCGTACCAGAGCGCTTTCAACAAGCTGCTGCAATTCGGCTCCAGCGTCAGAGCCACGAAAACAGCAGGCAGCTAGGGTGAAAGGCCTGACAGGACAATAAGCATGGGAATCACCTGCAACATGCACCCGGCGCAGTACATTCCAATGGAAAGGGGCGAAAAAGGTTCCTCGTTGCAGTTCAATTCTGCCACACGTCTCATCAAAAGTCTTGCATTTTCTTGCTTTTCTGGCACGTCTATCGCTCCGTTGACTGCGCAGGAGCTTCGCGGCACCACTGGGTCCCCCTCACTCCTGACATTGCTGAGTTTATCGGCGTTGCCAAAGAAGCGGCATCTCCGCTCAGGAATGGCGCGAGGCCGGCTTCGCAGATGCAGGCGTCGTGCAGCTCACGCAGAATGCTGCCCGGGAGTACGTGCCATCAGAAGAGGGATATACCCAGTTAGGCTTTTGGATGGCAAGCTCAGCCGGCTCCGTTTCAAGCGTGACCAATCCGCTCCAAACGGCTTTGAGCAGCCAACCGCAACTTTGCCATTCCTGAGGAATGTTCCATTCATACAGCAGTGGCCCGACTGACGGCATACTTCTCAGGGCCGCACCAAGTCATCACTCTCACTGCGGAAGCAGAGTCGTGGCACTTGTCCTACCAGGGCGCCATGAATGTTCAGAGCCATGTCGTTCGTGAGCCTGGGGACGTGCAAGCTGGTGCTCGTTTTGGTGCAGCTCCTTGGCAAGTAGGCGTCCTGGCAGCCTTGCTCTTGGTATTCGAGATCTTTGTTGGGGCCCATTCCGTTGAAGCTCTTCAAGCAAAAGCTTTGCAGGTCACTTCTCAGCATTTGCAACGTGCCTACGCTGTTCTCCATCTCGTCCTCTAGCGGATTCAAACAATTTTTCCTGTTCATGCGGATATGTTTGCTGCTCTAATAATGCTTGCCAGCTTTGGACTTTGGCGTTGAAATTGCAGAACATGACTTTGCCACTCTTGCCTGTAAGGTTCAGAGGTTGAAGCAGATTGCACTCGGGGATGCTGCCACAAGCCCAGACAATGCCCCGCCGCTGGAACAAGAGGCTTCCTTTGATGTGGGCTCTCTACGTGTTCCATATGATGAACATGCTTTTGCACCTGCAACGCAGCCGCGGAGACCAGTCGATGAGAGTGAGGATGAGGATGATGAAGGGGACGCGGGAGAAGTTGACATGGAGCCACCCCAAGAGCCTGCTGAACACTTGGCCCAGCCGCCCCAGCCACCCCATGGATACGGAACCCGCAGCTTTAACTCTGCGAGATGTTCGTGCCAGTGATTATGGTTTTGTTGACTATGGACTTTCTGTGCAGCCGGATGGCCTCCACAGCCGCCACTTGACCGACAGGGCAATTTTGAAGCAAACGCTTCTGACAGGGAAGCCCAAGGTCACGTGCAAGGAGGCTTGTGACAAGATGCGCAGCTTCCGACACGCAGGTCGCAAGGCTTTACCCAAGGAAAAGTGGACTGCTGTGATGGCAGCTGCCGCGGGGCAACATCCAAACCTATTGCGCCTGGAAGGTGAGACATTGTGCTTGCATGCGCAGGTCATACCTGACACTTCCGATGGCAAGGTGCGGTACCACAACGATCTCATGAAAGCCTGCGGCCTCACCTTGCGGGAGCTGATCGCAGCCATGAACAAGACAACTGAGGCATCTGAGAAGTCCGAGCAAGACCGCCGTGCAAAACGTACCAGGGATGAGTGACATAGGGCAGCCGTTCCGGCAGCGCGGCATGAAGATTATAAAGGGCGAAAATGGAATTGGCGCCAAGAACACAAATGAAGCAATGTAATTTGAATTTCACTCTTCATGTCCAAAAACCCCCTGGCAAGAACGGAATTGTCCTGACCTGGCCAGGACAAAGCTCTGGAAGAGTCGGCTGCGCGCTGCTTTGACATGATCATGGCCTATAGCTAGGACTGCGCTCGTGGCCATGATGGCTTTGTGACAGCAAGTACTAGGCGCAGTGGGGCTCGCATGGCTCCCTGCGTGCCAAATCACATATCACGGTCTTTGGCCGCACAAAAGCTTCTATATAGTCTCTTACTAATAACTGATCAACAGAGCGGGCCAGCGGATCAGCGGATCAGCGGATCAGCGGACCAGCGGATCAGCGGATCAGCGGACCAGCGGATCAGCGGATCAGCGGACCCAGCGGATCAGCGGATCAGCGGATTAGCGGACCAGCGGACCAGCGGATCAGCGGATCAGCGGATCAGCGGATCAGCGGACCAGCGGACCAGCGGATCAGCGGACCAGCGGATCAGCGGATCAGCGGATCAGCGGATCAGCGGATCAGCGGACCAGCGGATCAGCGGATCAGCGGATCAGCGGACCAGCGGATCAGCGGATCAGCGATCAGCGGATCAGCGGATCAGCGGACCAGCGGACCAGCGGATCAGACAACCCCACGATCATAAGTCAAAATTCTAGCGAGGCAGCACAGTTGCCAACTGCTTCAAGTTCAGCTTTGCTGGGACTTCAACAATAGTATTATATAGTTTCGAGTCCCCGTGAGCCTCGCTTTGGCCTCGTGCCAATAGGTTTTGCGTCCGAGGCGTGGCCTCGGCCAGGCCTCGCCGAGCCTCGAAGCGCCTCGCTTGCAGGTTTTGGATTCTTTCATCAGCATATTAGAAAGGGAAAGGTTGTCATCACGAAGACAAGCAAGGAAAAGAGGCTTCTTTTGGGTTCGTTTTTAGCACCTGAAACTGATATGATTTTTGGAGACGGAGTTGGGGCCTCCCCTGTAGGTGTTGTTGCGTCAACAAACCTTGCAAATGAATAGGGTCAACTAGTTGATAGTTGAACCTATTGGTTTTGTAGTGTTGTGTTTGCGTGTTTGTTGTGGAGTTGGAAATAAAATTTAACACCGTCTTTTAGGTGTTGTTGCGTCAACCTGTTGAAATGATCAAGCCTGATTTCTGCTCACAAGTTTGACGTCTCAACTTTTCTGTGTAAGAACGGTACCCACATCTAAGAAACCAACTAAACAGAGAAACCTCTGAAATCGTTGCACTGATCATCATATATCTTGTGCTGTGGCATTTCTGAATCAAGGGTTGTGGAGTGGCGGGCATTGAAACTTGCTTTTCAATTCAAACAAGTTCTTTCTCAGCGTTACGGGGGTCAACTTTTCAACATGGCATGTTTTCAACCTTTGTTTGATCACTGGTTTTACTTGTTAGGGCTTTTTCAACACCACATGGATCTCAAGGGATTTCGCAAGCGATGGGCTGCTGGTCAAGAGCCAGCCGACAGCGTTGGGAGTCCATCGACACCACCCTTGGGGTCTGAGCCTGGTGCAAGCCTTGCAGTACATGACAGTGGTCAAGATCTAGGAGGGTATCAGCAACTTAGCAGTGCTTCTTCCAGTGAAACTGTGCAATACATACCACAAACACATGTTGAACAAACTGGAAGTTCAACTGCACTTTGTGTGTTGCGATCCTCCAAGAGAGTGAAGATGCCGTGGGAGTCCGGACCTCTGACGCCAATTTTCACTAGAGAGAGTTTCAACAAGCGATTTGATGTCAAGTCTTCACAGCTTGGTTTGGCAGATGTTTTGAATCCTCCTCCCAAAGCTCAAGCAGTCTTATCAGAACCTGTGGCTGTGGAGGCACCTCTCGAGTTTGTAAGGAAACGCGTTGCATGTACTTCTTACAACATTCAGGACGACGAGCTGCGGTCACGGGCCTTAAATCACTTCAG
Organism: Cladocopium goreaui; assembly: GCA_947184155.2. Classification (NCBI taxonomy): domain Eukaryota; class Dinophyceae; order Suessiales; family Symbiodiniaceae; genus Cladocopium; species Cladocopium goreaui. Next base: position 294,016 of record CAMXCT020000121.1, on the reverse strand, counting down.
AGTTTTGGTCAACTTGGATTTGCATGCAACTGTAATAGGAGAATCAATGCTGAACTGTGTTGGCAGTCTCGATACAAGCACAGATGTTTTGCAAGTACTTTCAGATGCCTTATCCAGTAAAGCCACTGGGACACTCTTGAAACGTTCCTCATCGCTCTGGCGCTGGGCCAACTGGGTGGCGACTACTGACAGAGTGATCAGACAGAGGACACAGTATATCGGTATATGAATCACCTGCGTGACAGTGGAGCTGCACCAACAGCAGCCAGTCATTTTGTTGAAGCACTCAGATTTAGTGATCAGATTTTCGGACTTAAGAAGATGAACTTGCACTCAGTTCTCACTTCACGAGTCACTGGAGCAGCTCACACCATGTTTTTGCAGAAAGGGAAGCTACAACAGGCACCAGCCTTCACCGTTGAGGCTGTTGGCATTCCTGAGGACCTGTGCAACGATGATCCACGAGCACATGTCAGAGTCATTTGCGGTGCCATTTTATTTTGCATTTTTGCTTGCGTTCGATGGTTTGACGCAATGCGCATTGAGTTAGTGTGGCTCGACAATTTCATAACTATGTGTTTGCTTGAGGCTGAAACTTCCAGACACAAGACGTCCATGACAAAAGAGAGCAAGACACGTTTGCTACCTTTCACAAGCTGGGGCAGGTTTATAGGTTCTGCTGACTGGGCTCAGAGTTTCATGCGTGCAAGGAGCAACACTGGTCTTGATGAGGGAAAGATTTTCTTGCCCTCATGGAATGAGGTGGCACAGACTTGGTCTTCCTGTCCAATGTCCTCAGGCGAGGCTACATGCTGGATACGTGAATTGCTGGCAGCAAACCAGGTGCAGCAGGCCTGGAAGTTTTCCAGTCACAGTTGCAAGTGTACCCTTCTCACCTGGGCTGGAATGTGTACCCTTTTTACAAGGGAAGAAAGGACGCTGTTGGGGCATCATGTGGAGCCTCAGACACGATCAAGCACCATCTACAACCGGGACTCTCAGATTCTTTTACAGCACAAGGTTCTGAAACTTATCAACTTGATCAGGACTGGAAAGCTGAAGCCAGACGTTAGTCGGGCTGAGCGTTTGAGCATGATGGTTCAAAAAGGGACAAAACCTCTTGATGAAGAGGTTGCTGAACATTGGCAAGACCCCGAGATTGAGGCGTCCGACGAAGACAGTCAAGATGTTGATTTGGATGAGATTGGAGAGCCACAGAGTGGCCTTGACAATGCGCTGGAGAGCGCTCGAGACCCAGTGCCTCTTGACGGTCATGACTTGACATGGTACATGCATGCCTTTACAGGAGTGGTCCATGCAGCACACAATGCCTCCGTAGGAGATGAACAGCGACTGTTGTGCGGCAGAGCGATCACGGTGAATTTGAATCCACCGACCCAGACAGTGCAGAGACAAAGACAGGTTTGATGTGCATACAGTGCAACGCTGTGATCAAAAGGGATGCGCTCTTTGAAGAAGAGGAGTTTCCACCTTAGTTTGCAGACCTGTGTGCGCTTTCAGACGAAAAGATTTTCTAAGTGCTGCCATAAACGTTGTCCATTGTTATGCTGTTGTCAGACATGTCATTTCACTCACATTTTCAATCAACTACCAAGCGACACTTTCAGTCACGCCAGCAATCGATTGTGTTGACTGCGGGATGGGAAAAACTGTGTTATGCAATCCTCTCCAACCATCTCTGAGGGGATTAGTGACACATGCCAAAATCCCCGCTCAATGACTGCGGCTTGGGTTCTCAAGTTGATTTCACGTTTGAGTGGAATCCACATGACAGCGTATTATCAGGACAAAACGTTGAGCACTTAATAAAACCAGTTTTTGTTGAATCCATGTTATCGGTAATATCATATTAGCCACCACAACATGCACGGTCAATTTGTCCAGGGTGTTTTGCAACTACTCCATTGCCGAACCATGCACTGAAAAAGGAACAATATACTTTTTGTGATTTCTTCGAACGTTTCTGTGCGGGCAATGGCTCTAGACTCAGAGGCTGCATTTCAGTCAAGAGCTTTAGAGGTTGGAATCAGTTCAGCAGATATCCAAGCTTTGAAAACCGGAGGTATCAATAGCTACTCTCGATATGCCTTTTGCTGTGCATATCAACCAGGGAGTGGAAATGAAGATGTGCTTTTTGACTATTTGGAGTCAATCTTGGGTGCAAAGCCCGCTGGTGCTGATGCGTCGAACTATAGGAGACTTTTCTTTGAGAGTCATGCACTTGCATTGAAAGATTTGGAGAGCCGTTTGAATCGCAGTGATGCATCTGAACTGAAGATCCTACCTTTGGCTGAAAAGGTACAAAGGCTTGAGGCCTTGAAGCGGAAATTTCCGGGGATCATGCTTAGCACTTCCATGGAGCCGAGTCATGAACTTATTGATAGAGTGGTACATCAATATGAGGAAAACTGTGTGAAGCTTGTGGAGCTCAGCAAGTGCACTTCCCGCGAACAAGAGATCAAAAGTGAGCGCTCCACTTCTCAGCTTTCATTTGATGCTCAAGGGAATATCAAAGTTTCAAAACAGAGCGCAGTCACAGAGTGCTCAATCAATGGAGAGATCAAGTTGAGGGCTGCATTCACGAGAAGGAGTTTGGCTTATGATTTGGCCAACATCGCATCATTTGAAGTTTTGGAGTCATGGTCACAGCTTTTATTTGATAGAATCTGCCAGGAGCCACCCACAGGGTACCGTCACATTTCAACAGACCAGATCATTCATGCTGATCGCAAGCTGTGGGTGAAAGTAGCAGAGACCACAAGGTCAAAAGTTACGGGAACAACTGCAGAGGGCATCAAGAACGTTGATGTTGCTTTGAGAGAGCTTGCGCACCATCCAGATGTTCAATTTCATATGTTGCCCCTGCCATTGAGAGAGTCTTCACAGCCTTCCTCGTCCAACCAGAGGTTTCAGCCATATCAACAAGATCGACCTCAAGGAGCTCAGCAACAGAAGGGCAAAGGCAAAAGTGGGGACAAAGATCAGGGCAAAGGGCGCATACAGATTCCAGATGGTTGTGCAATCAAGTTTGGGGAGAACAAGAATAAGCCCATCTGCATGAAGTTTAATGTGGCCGTTGGCTTGCCAATAGCCGTTTATGGGTTAGGTGAGTGAAACTAGGCCGTTTCCCCTGGCTGCCAAAAACCAAAGTTAGAAATAAGATGCTTCTCCTTGCATGCCCCAGGAATAGGAAAGGCGAGGTTTGCGCGTCTCCTCTTTGCACTGCTCTCCTTTCCTCCGCGTTTCGCGCCGCGTTCGCGTTGAACTTCTGTTTATGGACTCTCCACTTTGTGGCGTTGTCCTTTTTAAATTTGTAATGAACTGAGTTAGATGAACAACTTTCTGTGAATCTGTTTCACTGACTCCATGATGCACCATGTCGTTTCACATGTCAATTGAATTTATGCTTTGATTTTTACATGTCAAGTTTACAAGCGGTGGGTGGGTGGGCTCATCGCTCACAATTTGCCATGTCATTTTCCTTTTGATGCCTCGCCGTGGTTCCTTGCAAGAGCGTGGTACGATTGCCTACGCCACACCTGTGGTCTTTGGGAAACATTCCAATTTTTTGCCATTTTCTGCCATTCAGAATTTCTCAATTGGTTTTCTGACTGCCGTTGCATTCATTTGGTGGCTCCTGTCACCCTTTGTGGATAAGTGAGTCTTCTGACACAACACACGAAGCTATATTGCACAACGTTGTGGCACATCAGTTAGAATTGCGCCGTCAGGTCAGAGAGATTCAGGCAGATTTGGAGTCTGTGAAATTTCAACTTGCACAGGTGCTTGACCATTTACAGGTGTTGCTTGGGACCTCAGAACATGGCACTGTCAACGCTGCTGAAGCTGAACGGGGCCAACAAGAGGACGGAGGTGAGCGATGAACATGTTGTTTTCCATACCAGACATGTTTGGACTTCTATGCATTCTGCTGGGATGAAGTTACCGTGGGAAATCACAATGCCAAGGGTCAACAAAGAGGCTCTTGAACCATTCCGTAAACGCACCAAACTGTTTGGCAATTTGGGACCATGCAGTGTGTTACAACAGTCAGACCCTGGAGACCTTTTTGACCAGAAACGCAGCAGCTTTGCGGATGCTGGACTCAAGTTGATGAAAAGGACGGATGAGAATTTCTGGCAGCAACAGATTAGCTTTGATCGCAAGGCTGCATACAAGAAATGGACGTCCTTGATCATGGAGGAACCTGGATCGTGGATCATCTCCAGGCCCAGGACTTGAGACGGTCTGACTGAACTGCTGCAGCATGGCATGACTGAGTCAATCAAAGATGCCTTGGGTGTCAAGGCCACCAGCACTTTGCATGCTAGGGCAAACCCTTTGATGAGGTATGTTCAATTTGCCAAACAGCACAACATTCCACCTTTTCCCATGAGAGAGACCGTGGTGTACAGTTTTCTGAAAGATACCGACACTGCGCCAACGTTTCCAAGATCATTCATTACATCAGTTGCATTTGCCAAGCACGTCCTTGGATTGCTGCACACGGACGAGGTCTTGAACTCAAGCCGTGTCAAAGGTCATGCGGCCATCCATTTTACAAAGAAGCGCAAACTCGTACAGAGACCTGCGCTGACGGTGGAACAAATCGAACACCTGGAGAAATGTGTCAACAACGAGGAGCGGACCATGTACGACCGCATAGCCTCTGGGTTCTTTCTGCTTTTGGTTTTCGGAAGGCTACGCTTTTCGGACGGACAATCCATATCTTCGATGGAGCTTGAAATACCACTAGGTGCTGATCGAGGCCACCTGGAATGCACTGCAGAGCGATGCAAGACCTCCACATCGCTGGAAAAGAGAACTCGTTTTCTGCCGGTGGTTGTGCCCACCTTGAGCTTCACTGAGGATGGCTGGATTGAACAATGGATCAAGTGCAGAGAACAGCATGGCCTCACACCAGGACCTGGGAAGCCACTGCTTCCCTCACCAGCTGCGGGTGGCGGCTGGTCGAAGGTGCCGGTCTCTTGCGAGATCGCTGGTGACTGGCTCAGGGCTCTGTTGAAGGATGTGCCTGGAAGGGCGTCCCCTGTCAGGATTGCCACTCACTCCTGCAAGACGGCCGTGCTGGCCATGTGTGCCAAGTACGGCATGGAGCCTGCTGCAAGGCGCCTGCTGGGTTATCACTCGGCTGGCAAAGACAAAAGCATGCTGACGTACAGCAGGGATGCAATGTCCTGGCCAATCAGACTGATGGAGGAGATGCTTCAACAGATCAAGGTTGGAAACTTCGTGCCAGACGCTTCTCGGAGCGGATACTTTCCAGCAGGCGAACCCAACGCCTATGATGGGAAGGACTGTGATTCCACATCATCGTCAGGCGACTCCAAGGACGAAGAAGTGTTTGAACATTCTGCTGACGAGCGAGCTGCAGAAGAGGTCGCAGGCAAATGGGGCTGTGACTTGGGAATGGATGGAGCCCTGTTTTTCAGGCACAAGATTTCACGATGCTTGCATGCAACAGCTGACGAGACAGGAATGCTTTTCAGATGTGGACGCATGGTCACCGGGCAGTACGACAAGTGCAGTGGTGCTCCCAAATTTATGCACCCATCTTGCACAGCCTGCTTTCGAAATCGATGACAGGTTTTGGCATGGATGACATCCAATGGAAATGCTGAGATATAAAAATGTGTGCGTCAATGCAGACGCCGTCACAAACGTTTATGCAAACAATGACACATGTTAATCCATATGCTTTCAATTTGACATAAATGCAAATGTCATGCAAGAACGTGATGTGTTATGCCAGACATACATCAGCGGAAGGCCATGCAACCTTCTATATGCGTGAATGCAATTTTGGAGAATTTGTGCAGTCTTCATTTGTGATGCGTTTCAACTCAACATGTTTTGATGTGAAGTTCATTTCAATCGATTTCAGTGAAATGTGGCGAGTGATGCAACTCGGTGAACTTCAGATGACATGCGTTGCCGTGATCGAGCATGCTCAAAAAAAAACTTTTAACTTAGGTCCATGAAGTTGCGTGCAATTACAACTTTGCCCAGGTCATGCAACTGAGAATTCCGGGATGCTTCATTCAGATGCATGTCATGATTTTTGTTTTTCTTTCGTGCAACTCCCTGCGGTGTTAGAGCCATGAGTTTTGGAGATAGCAAAGCTGTTTTTGAGCAGAGGGCCAAAGCTATCGGCCTTACAGATGATGTTGTCAATAGCTTCAAAAACCAGTCACTGGACACCATGGCCAAGTTTGCTTTTGGATGCAGTTACTCACCAGGTGCCAGTGACGACAAGCCATTGAAAGACCTCATCGCTAAGGTGCTGTCCCGAGATCCGACCTTAGTTGAAGAGTCATGTCTCAGGAGGTTGTACAACGAATCATATGCCACAGTTGCAGCTGATATCAGATTACAGACAGAACAGACAAGCGAGGACGTGCACAGGAAATTGGCCCCTGCTGACAGGGCGGCCCGACTTGAGGAGCAGCAATCGCGCCTCAAAGGCATTACCATCAGAGGACCCTACGAGCCGGGCGACAGCTTAGTTGACAAATATGTGAGCTTTTATGAAAATGACAGGTTGCAGTGGGTGCCATGGGACATGTGTGTGTCGCGTGAACATGAGCTGCTTTCAAACTCGAAAAGAGATCAACGGCTTGTTGTGCAGAGTTCTGGAGAGCTGAAGCTGTCCACCAATGACAAGGTGGAACCATGCGACACGTCCTCAGAGATTCTTTTACGATACTGTCTCATGCGTAGGGGCCTTGCAATGGAGCAATCAAATATTTTGGCATTCCACCTCCATGACAAATGGCTTGAAGGGATTCTTGCATGCAGATTGGAAGCAGTGCCCGCAGGTTACAGCCGTACAACTTTTCAGCAGATCGAGGCTGCCGACAAACGATTGTTCATGCTCCTTGCCGAGAAGACACGTGCGGGGCTGAAAGCTGGGCCAAGCGGCCGACCTTGTGATTTGGTTTTTGAAGAATGTATGAACAGCACTGAAGTCAAATCACTACTGCAGCCAAAGCCTATTGCAGTCAGAAGCAGAGATGAAGAGCCGCCCCTCAAGCGTTTGAAGTTCGACAAAGTGGCCGGCGACAGACCTCAGAGCTACTCAGGCGGCAAAGGCAAAGGCAAATCAAAAGGCAAAGCTGCAGGTGCACAAAACATGAGAATTCCTCTGGACCTACTTAACTTGGGATGCGCAGGTGCCACTCCACAGGGCCACAGGCTGTGTTTTTCATACAACCTCAAGAAGTGCACTTCTCAGGTTCAAAATCAACGTTGTGACAAGGGATTGCACCTGTGTGCAGTGAAGGGTTGTTACAAGCAACACCCAGCAATGGATTGCCCTGCAAAGAAAAAGGACTGAACGTGTGACACAACAAGCGAGCATGGAGATTTTGGGAGTCAATGCAATACAGTTGACAACAATTTTTCACAATTTTCTGACAGCTGTGCCTCTCGTCATTTGGACCGACAGTTGGACCGTGGTGAAACCCACGACGAAATGCAAAGCAATTCAGACAATTTTCAGCAGTGTGGTTTGAGCGGCCTGGTGTCCGACTTGGCACGAGAAAGAGTGCCCCTTTTCATTGAACTGTGCTCAGGTTGCGGGATTCTGTCAGCTTCTGTTATGGCCGCTGGATTCAATGTGATGCCGGTTGATCACGATCACAACAAACACAAGACCAAGGTCAAGACCTTCAATTTGGATTTGACCAAGGAAAGCAGCTGGTCAACCTTGAAACACATTGTCAAGAATTGTGTTGTGATTGCAGTGCACATGGCACCACCTTGCGGGACGTGCTCCCGCGCTCGAGAAATCAAATTGTCACAGCATTGGCATGGGCCGCAGCCGCTGCGTGATGCGCGTTACCCGTATGGAGTGCCTGCAATGTCACCAAATGATAGATTACGAGTCGAACTGGCCAACACTCTTTACATGCATATGTGCAATTTTTGTGAATTCCTCAATGCAATGCAGGTGCCTTGGACGATGGAGAACCCCACGAATAGCTGGTTGTGGGAGCTGCCATGCATGCAACAGCTTATCAAGGACTCCTTCTTCACTACTTTTCATTCATGTGCTTATGGTGGAGCCAGATACAAAAGCACCAGTTTCCTGACAAACAACGCAGTTTTTCTGAGTTTTTGTAGGCAATGTGATGGGATGCACGAACATCTAGCTTGGGGCTTTGACACTGTGACCCAACAATTCTCGACGGCGCTCGAAGCTGAGTACCCCAAACAACTGTGCGAAGAATACGCACGCACTCTCGTGACCCTGGCCGAAAATGCCAACATGGAGATTGAACAATATCCCAGAGCTGCGGACAAACTACATCCCCAAAAGCAACATTCTGGTCGAACAGTACCGCCACTCATTCCAGAGTATGTCAAAGTGGTGTCAATTTTGCTGGACACCGAACCAGAGCTTGATGGCAAGCGCAAACTGACAGTGGCGCTGCCGAACATACCAACTGGCAGCAAGTTACTGCGAGCTGAAGCAAAAGGGGGAAGTGGAACAAAGAATTTTACCATGTATGTTTTTGGAATTTTTCACGGATATAAACAATTCACTGCTATTGCAAGGTCATTGTGGCACCCATTCGACGAGCTGAGGCACATTCCTGATTTGATGATCCATGCAATTTTTGAAATGTTGAGCAATGGCCGACTGGACACCTCCAGGAAACGCCTGGAAACTTTGCAGAGGTGGCGACAATGGGCCCAAGACCTGCAACCCGAAGAAGAACTGCTGAAAGCGCAGATGCCGGTGCATGTGCGCCACATCATGCAAAACAAAAGGCTTGCCCTCCTTGCAAAACTGGCCGAAGTCGAGCTGGACTGGCCGGATAAGGGTTTACACAAGGAATTGTGTCAGGGCTTCCGTATCACTGGAGAAGCGCCCGCAACAGGCATTTTCAGACAACAACCCAAGCCAGCCACTATGACGGAGGACGAGCTTATGCAGCAGAGCAAATTTTTGCGGCCGGCCATTATTGGCAAAGCCAAGAACTATGGTGAGAACAAGTTTGCAAAGGAGTTGTACGACATCACGCTTCGAGAAGCAGCAGAGAAACAGTGGCTCGAAGGACCTTTTACTCATGGTGAAATCTCTGCGAAGCTTGGCCCAAAGTGGTTGCCAGTCAGATGTTTTTGCGTGGAGCAGAAAGGCAAGCTACGTCCTATCGATGATTTCTGTGAGAATCGTTTGAATTCAACGTTCACAACAGTGGATAAGATAACTTTGAAGACCATGGACCACATCGTTTGGGCTGCTCTGATAGTCTTCAAACACTGCCTCCATGCGCGTGAAATGCGCTTTGTCCTGAAAGATGGAAGGGAGCTCGTGGGACCCGTCCATCAAGATTGGTCGGGACGATGTGAGATGCGTGTGACAGCGCTTGATTTGAAAAGCGCTTTCAAACAGCTTCCGCTGCACCAATAAGACGGTGGTCACCATTGCGGACCCAAGCGATTCCCAGGTGAAGCATTTTCTGATGCTCACCTTGCCGTTTGGGTCATCGGCCTCAGTCCTACACTTTAACCGGGTCAGCTGGCTCTTGTGGGCGCTTGGGTGCAAACTTGGAATCTTGTGGTCGTGTTATTACGACGATTACCCCATCCTTTGTCCGGCTGGGTTGGAACAGGCATCTTTGGGGGCTGCAAAAGCTTTGATGAACCTCCTCGGCTTCCAATTTGCGGAGGACAAACTTGTCTCCCCGGCGCAGACAGCTGATATACTTGGAGTGGAGCTTGATTTGAAACAGAGTGGTGAAGGTGTCATTTGCGTGCGTAACAAGCAGGACAGAATTTCAGACATTGAGGCTACGCTGAACGAAATCCTGGATGCCAAGAAAGTGAGGCCAAAGGAATTGCCTTCACATCTTGGCCGCTTGCAGTTTGCTGACATGCAAGTGGCGGGCAGAGCTGGTAAGTTGGCTATGTGCGACCTCAGAGCTTTGGGAACCGATGGACGATCTGCAGTCGACCTCAACAACAGTCAACTTTCAGCTTTGAAACTGTTGAAAGAGAGAATGGTTTCTGGTAAGCCTAAGAGGCTGACAGCCAAGCCTCAAGCCAAGCCGTGGGTTTTGTTCACGGACGGAGCGTTGGAATACAACAGTTGCAATGAACCTGAAGCTTGCATTGGTGCAGTGCTTTTCTCTCCCCAAGGGGATACTTGGTATTTTGGATGCAAGGTACCTTCTGAAACTTTTGAAACTTGGACGTGCGATGGCAGGGAGCACGTGATAGGCCTGGTGGAGCTTTACGCCTGCGTTGTGGCATTACGACACTGGAAAAATCTTTTCAAAGATGAAAGAATAATACTTTTCGTTGACAATTACGGTGCTCAGGATTGCTTGGTGAAAGGCACAGCCAGTGTCAACGCCTGGCGCACCCTTTTGATGATACTTGAAGAGATGGATGACGAGTTATTTCAAAACTTGTGGGTGACGCGCGTGCCCTCTCAATCCAACCCTGCAGATTTTCCGAGCCGTGGAAGTGTTGCTGAACTTTCCTTCTGTGGGGCCATGACGCAGTCCCAACCAACTTGCCCGATCGCACACACGTTGCTTGAAATGTTATGCTGAAGCGGAAAGGGGATTTGGATGGAAATACACAATGCAGTGATTCATCCTTTTTGGTTTTGAATGAATGCAATTCAATGATGTTGCCATGCCGCAACCACAACATGCTGAACTGATGAGTTTTTCCCCTATCTGCGCAAGACGGAAAAAGATGGCGTGTGCGATCTCCACTTCAGATTCTCGTTTGTCATGTTCACATGTTGCTCGGAAAATCAGCCAAATAAATTATTTGAGAGGGTTTGTTTTGCTGTTTGTTTCGACACGTGGCGTTTCGAAATGCCGGTGTTGATCAAGGTTTTTGGGTCCAGGGTCACCGTTGCCATAATGTGGCCGTTGGCTTGCCAATAGCCGTTTATGGGTTAGGTGAGTGAAACTAGGCCGTTTCCCCTGCCTGCCAAAAACCAAAGTTAGAAATAAGATGCTTCTCCTTGCATGCCCCAGGAATAGGAAAGGCGAGGTTTGCGCGTCTCCTCTTTGCACTGCTCTCCTTTCCTCCGCGTTTCGCGCCGCGTTCGCGTTGAACTTCTGTTTATGGACTCTCCACTTTGTGGCGTTGTCCTTTTTAAATTTGTAATGAACTGAGTTAGATGAACAACTTTCTGTGAATCTGTTTCACTGACTCCATGATGCACCATGTCGTTTCACATGTCAATTGAATTTATGCTTTGATTTTTACATGTCAAGTTTACAAGCGGTGGGTGGGTGGGCTCATCGCTCACAATTTGCCATGTCATTTTCCTTTCCCACCCCACTCATTCATGAATTCGTTCCCGCCCTTGGAGGGGGATTTGGATGGAAATACACAATGCAGTGATTCATCCTTTTTGGTTTTGAATGAATGCAATTCAATGATGTTGCCATGCCGCAACCACAACATGCTGAACTGATGAGTTTTTCCCCTATCTGCGCAAGACGGAAAAAGATGGCGTGTGCGATCTCCACTTCAGATTCTCGTTTGTCATGTTCACATGTTGCTCGGAAAATCAGCCAAATAAATTATTTGAGAGGGTTTGTTTTGATGTTTGTTTCGACACGTGGCGTTTCGAAATGCCGGTGTTGATCAAGGTTTTTGGGTCCAGGGTCACCGTTGCCATAACGTTGGAGCTTGCCGGACAAACGTGAAGGCAGGCAAGAGATGCATGCATGGATATCATGTCTGTTGGAAGGTGAATTGCAATCGTCATTTCCCATACCACGAGTGCTCCCATGTGGGGAGCTCCTGACCAGGTGCAACAGACAGTATCACCGATCGCAATGCAGTATTTATTGAATTTTGTGCTGGGTCAGGTAACCTGTCATCAGCAATGCGTGACGCTGGATTCACTACATACAGCATTGACCATGAGCACAATCGTCATCAACCTAAGGTTGCTTTGATTTTGTCAGATCTCACCCCAGAGCACTCTCAACAGACTGCCTTGGACATGGTTCGACAACTTCGACCCATTGGAATTCACTTGGGCCTTCCTTGCGGCACTTGTTCACGTGCAAGGGACCGCCAATTGCCGGAGCACCTGCGGGGTCAACACAGTGCACCACCACCTTTGAGATCAGCAGAGCACGTTTAATGTACTTGTTCATTGTGTTTTGCAAGGAACTTCTTTGTGTTTCTATTCCATTTTGGCTCAAGGACTTTCATTTGTGCGTATACATTTTTCGTTTTTGTCTGCTCAGCCAACAGTTTTCTTTTGGACATCTGTAGCAGGCATTAACATGGATCAGTTGCGTTTTTCCGGTCATGCAGATATTTTCAGAGTTTTATGTTTTGTCGTTTTAGAGTCACAGACACCGGGCGGTCCCGGGCGGCATGGACGGAGCGACGGTCTCGGTGTTATCACTAGAACAGTTGATTACTGCACTTCTCCTCATTGTCAACGAGTTGTGCCATCGTTTTCGTATCCCTTTATCTTCAGCATCATCTGTACCATTACAAACCACACCTGATTTGGAAAATCCTTCAGGGTCACCCATCCCCGAACGTGGATCGTGTGGTGCAAAGTGTCGCTGGTGTGATTTACCCTGTGGACGTGCAAAGCCGGGTCATACGGGGCATAGTTGCTATACACATCGGCATTGGCGTGATGGATAATTCCATGGATGGTTGGTCACTGGTACAGAGTGTTGAGGGTTCGTGGGACACGAGTTCAGTGATTTCACCGCCGTTGCAATCCAGGCCGAAGTCTGCTCCATTGCAGCGGGCACCCCTACAGCAAGGTCCTCGCCTGGTGTCTCCATTCCAAGTGTCTGCATTGCATCCGGTGGTCACGAGCACTATGGGGTGTTCGGGACAGTCCTCAGCTCAGCGACATCCAGGTATCCTGAGGGTTTCAGATTTAAACCAGGGGGTTAATGTTCCTCCCCCCCATCCATGTCCTGTTGATTCTATTCGCATTGTACCTGGGGTTACTCCTTTGCAAATTCCCCCAGAAAATTTACCTGTGATTCGGAGCTGGACGACGTTGCAGCAGAGAGTTGCACTACCTCAGCCTCAAGGATGTTTGGGTTATTCCGAGTCAGTACCAGTTGATTTTGTGCCTAATCGGCCTTCTCCAACGTTACTGCATCCTCCCAGACGTCAATCAGGGGCTATTAGCAGAGTTCGTTTTTCTAGTGCTTCACCGGTGCTCGGTCAGATGTGGTTTGATTTGTTATCACAGCTGGGCCCACTATCCAGAATTTGGCAAGAGACGAGTATGTCACAGCATCAACGTATGCATTTGAACCGAATTTTGGACAATGTGGCACCGGGCACGGCTATGAAGTATATTTCCAGTTGCAAGTCCTTTTTCAAGACCTGCAAAGCGTTACAAGTGGATCTGATATCCCTTACTGAGGTTCAACTGGCAGACATTTTAATCACAATGTCACTGTCGAGATCTACATCTCATGGCAGTAGTTCTTGCAGTTCAGTCATCAAAGCACTTCGATGGCTATTGAAATCAGCAGAGGTTGGATGTTTACAGGTGGTGCATTCAGTTCTTATTGGAACCTTTCTGAACCAGAAGGTGCCCAGGGATAGGAAACAAGCACCTCCTCTGCCTCTGTGGGCATTGGTGCAGTGGGAGCGTCGTGTGCTCATGTCCAACTGCACGGTATTAGAAATCATTCTACTGGGTACATTTTTATTGATGGCCTGGGGATCCCTTCGTTTTTCCGATGCGCAAAGGTTAGACCTCCAAAAGATCATCTATCACGATGGTACCATGCGAGGGGTGATATGGCGCTCCAAGACAGCAGTCAGCGGCATGCCCCTAGCAGTGGCGGCGGAGGGTTTCCTCAGCAAAGGCTCCCACAACTGGCTGTGGAAGTTCTTGACAGTTTTGGATACGGTATTGGCCAAATCAGGCCTCTCCGATGTTGATTTTCTTCTTCCACTGATGGATGAGGATGGACCAGTTTATCCATTGCAACCGATGGATTATGCTACAGCGTTATTTTACCTACGGAAATTTTTGGGTTGCCCCTGGAGTCAACGACCAGACCCCTTGCAGCATTTGAAGTTGAACTTCACTTTGCACTCCCTCAAAGCGACATTATTGTCGTGGGGACCCCAGCTGCATGAGAAAGTGACCCCTGAACAGCGTTTGTCTCAGGGACACCATTCGGATCCCAATAGCAGTTTGGACACATACTCACGTGACGTGGTGTGGACGTCCTTGACGTATCAGCGCAAGATGATACAAGAGGTTCAGAGTGGATGGCGTCCAGCCATTGCCCAGCATCGGGGTAGTCAGGCTCCTATGGTCGAACCCAAGGTTGTTTTGGAGAAATTTGTCAAATCTCTCCCACAGTTTGATTTTCAGTGGTTTCAATTCAATGCGTCCTCTGAGACACAAGCTCCAGATTTTTTGGAGTCATCGACCAGCAGTTCTGAGAGTTCATCGGATTCATCGTCGGATGACGAGGTTATGGAGCCTCGACCCAAGACTTCCAAGGTGGACGTGGTACCTTTGGATGTCGATGAAGTCCTGGTGGGACGATATCGATCAGTTGTACATGCACTAGTGCGCGCCGGCGATGATGAAGATTGGCGTCCTCGGTGGCAAGGACAGCCTCTCAAACCTGCCTGTGGTAGGCAAATGCGTGGTGTGGAAGCCGAGATCTTGGATAGACTCGACTCGACTATGCCGTTCTGCCAGCATGCAGCATGCAGGAAGGTTTGGCACAATTGTCAGCTCCTGCAAGGATCTGGATAGGTCCCATTCCAAGCGGTATGAAAAATTTTGCGCTTGGAGTTTTTGCCAACGGGTCGGTGACCTGTTGGGTGCAGTCGGTTTTCCCTGGTAGGGTTAACCGAGTAAGTCCATATAGGGTACTTTTTGCGTTATTTTCCCCTCTTTTGACTAGGGGAGGGGTTCAGATTTTTTGTACAATAGGGGATGGTATCCCCTAACATGTCAACGGTGTTGGCATCACATTTCAACCGGTGGTTGAAGAGTTACTCACGGTGTGAGTTGAAATGACAGGTTGTCATGTTATATTCAACCGGTGGTTGACTATGGACTCACGGTGTGAGTACCACAATGACCGGTGGTCATTCAGTTTCTCAACCGGTGGTTGAGGTTATTCGCTCACGGTGTGAGTCTTACATTGACCGGTGGTCAATTCATCATTTTTTTTTCAACCGGTGGTTGAAGCGGCACTCACGGTGTGAGTGACGTGTTATATCGTCATGGTTGCCGTCGGTGATGGCTCGAGTGAACCCGGTGGGTCAACAATCAGTTGTGCAACAACATGCACTTCTTTTAGGGGTTCCACTATGGAGTATCCACCCCTTTCATGGTTAATCAAACGTCAAATGGCGCTGTCAAGGTTTTCTTCTGCAAGTTTTTGCTTTTCCCCTCAACATAAGGGATACTGTTTGTGGTTCGTGGCTCCTAAGCTATTTTCTCCTTTGTCTACGTGGTGGTGCCATGGCGTCTGACAATTTGGAAGATGTTTTGATACAGAGTGGGGTGGACTCGGCCCTCACGAGCTCACTCATGATGGAGGGGTGGTCCTGTCAATCGTTTCGCATGGCAGCAGCTGACATTCATGGATTTGAAGATGTTCTCCAGGAATGGTCGTCTTCTACTCCTTTGTCGGCATTCCAAAAGGCGTGCCTCCGTACGGCATTTCAGTCTCTCCAACCTCAACAAGGACCTAGTGCATCGGCTGTGTCAACCCCAACATTGAGCACTACCACGCCAGCCGGGTCTTGGGCAGAAGCCTTTCCTCCCAAATTGGAGAATGCCGTGTTGCAGGCGATGAAACAAAAATTCATGGCCAACTATCCATCGGAGTTGATCCATGCAGACCTTTTTCCGTCGACCAGATTAGTGAGCCTGGTTCATGACCAGCTCTCCAAGAAGGTTTGGAAATGGGTGCCATGGAAGTATCGCATCTCGCTCACCAGGTCAGAGGAGATTTCTAGCAATCGAGCTCAGAAGATGCCAAAAATTGACCACTTGGGGTTACACTCCTTATTATTTGATGATCCTCCCTCAATCGACGTGTCCAACAACGCCATGGGGGTGAACTCGATTCGCAATATGCTCGAAGTTCATGATCGGGCCATTGCCTTGTGCCAAGGCGCTCACCTCGCCAATCTCAAGGCCTATACCCACAAATTCATCGGGTTTTTGACCGCCAAGTATGATGGAGATTTACGTAGCCCCAGTGTATTGGAGGCTCAACATGCGGACCAAAAAATTTGGACAGTCATTGCCGAGCTCATGGAACGAGGATGGAACATGGATGACTGCTTGCATGAAATGACGAATTTACGTCATGACCTACCAAGTCTCCTTCAACCACGACCTCGCGTGTTCAAGCCACTCCCATCACCATCTTCTCAGACAGCTTCCCCTCGGGGTGATGGACCGAAAGGCAAAGGCCAAGGGAAGTCAAAGGGCAAGCAGAATTCCGGGAAATCCAAGGGCAAGGTCCAATGGCTCACGGAGATTCAACGGGATGGTGGCTTCAAGCAACTCTGCATGCGATATCAGGTGGGCAAGTGTCAGACTCCCAACTGTGGCTTTCAGCATTTGTGTGCGTACCCAGTTGATGGAAAAGCCTGTGGCAAAAATCATGGGGCGATGTCCCATTTTGCCACCCCGCACTGACTCCCCGAAGGGGATTGTGACCCAGGTTTCACCATGCATGATCCATTCAATGAGGTTGACTCCGTAGCGACTCTCCCAGTGCATGACGTGGACCCAGTTCAAGACTTCGCTCCACCTAGTGATAGTTTTACCCGGGGCCGTTTGTCCCAACCAGAGCAGGCGAATGCGGAAACAGATATCACTGCCACCGTCCCCGTCACAGCGGAATCCTTGGTTTCCTCTACGTCAATTCCACCAACCATTTCAACTTCAATTTTAAAAACAGTTCCCTCAGGTAAATTTTTTCTCGATGTTTGTTCAGGTGTTACACGTCCATTATCGACAGCTGTATTGGAGCATGGCCACTCAGTTCTTTCCTTTGATGTTTTATTGGATTCTTCTATGGATATTTTATCAGATGCGGCCTATGAGGATCTGTTGCGTGTCGCATCCAGTGGTCAGGTTGGTTATGGAGCGGCCAGCCCTTCCTGCTGTGAATACAGCAGACTCAAACTTCGAGATGATGACGGTCCCAAGGCTCTACGATCACCAGAGCACTTGTCCGGTCTGCCCAATCTCACACCCTGGGAGCTGCAACGTGTCCAAGAGAGCTTTATGATGCTCTCTCGCTGCGTTGAGGTCCTCACCCTGGTTTTTCAAGCAGGCGGGCACGTCCACCTTGAACAACCCTTGAACGCCATGTCATGGTTAGAGAAGGTAGTACGCCAATTTCTGCAATTGATTGGGGCTTCCTGTATCAACGTGGCAGCTTGCGCCTATGAGATGGATATTTACAAAGCTTGGATGTTTGCCTCGAGTTTTACCGGTCTTCGACCATTAGGCGGCATTTGTCAACATCCCCCTAATTCTCATGTTCGTCTTCAAGGTCTCCGAGACGATTCTGGTGCTTTTGCCAGTAGGGCGACGGCACAATACCCACAGAAACTGGCACAATTGTTTGCCAATCTTGTGGCCCCATTACTGGACACATCAGGGTTGGACCTCCAATGGTCATATTTGGATGCCCTCATGCCCACCAAGCAACTGTCGGAGTATCCATTTTCGCAAATCGATGGGGGTGGAGCTTTTTCCCACCCGGACTGGAGTCAGGATAATCGTCAAGAACACGACTGGTTCAAGACTCTGCGTACTTCGTGGATGAACAGGATCATCTCTGAGCGGTTGGATAAGATCCTACTTGCGCATGTGGCTTCGGGCAACCCGTCACCGCCTTTTTCGGGGGAAATCCTGACCCCATTCAAGGCTGATCTGGAGCAATTCTTGGAGGCACATGGACATACACCAGATTGGTCAGTTCGACAACATCAACCAATACATCTTCATATTTTACATTCTTTCCAAAAGATTATGCATGACGTCGATTTTACATTATTGCCCAGTCTATTAGAAGGTGTTCGAACTGGTTTTTCCACAGCGATTCCTCCGTCGGGTATTTTTCCACCCAAAGAACGTACGGACATAGAACCCGATCCATTGTCAGCTCACCTTTCCAACTGGCAGAGCGCTGAAGAAGATCTACCACTCACCCGCGAACTGGTTCAGGAAGAAATTGACAAGGGTTGGGTGTTTCCGTATAAAGGTTCTTTGGAAGAAGCACAACAAGAATATCCGGCCGGAGTTGCTATTGGAAAATTGGGCGTGGCTCGCTCGGATAGTCGAGCCCCCCGATTAGTTGTAGACTCCAGCGTATGCGGCCTCAACGGTCGGTGTATCATACCTGAGAGGTCCACCCTCCCGACTGCCAAGGAGGTGTTACGTAGCTACCCTCTACGTCAGTGTCATAGGAATCTAATGGGCTTTTCTTTAGACGTTAAGGCTGCTCATAAAAGAATAGTTCTTCATCCGGACGAATGCGGATTGGTGGGCTTTTCGCTAGAGGGACAGCTTTTCTTCTATAGAGTTACCCCATTTGGTGCAGTTTTCTCTGCCTTTTGGTGGGCGAGATTGGGTGGCCTCCTTCTCCGTATCTTTCACCATTTGATCTGGTTGAGTCACGCTGGATTTCTATATGTGGATGACTTCTTATTCTTTATGGAAGCCAACATGATGCCGCTGTCAGCCACATTGTTGTGTATTTTCTGCCAGCTTTTGGAAATTCCTATCAGCTGGAAGAAGACGGCCATGCACTCTTCCATTGACTATATTGGCTGGAAATTCAATTTCAATGCAGGTATCGTGACAATCCCCATTGAAAAGATCCTCAAACTCTGAGGATACATCGAACATCTTATTTCCCAGCCACGAACTACTCGTAAGTCTTTGGAGAAACTTATTGGCCTGGCAATGTGGATTACTCAATTATTTCCACTTATGCGGATCTGGATCCACTATTGGTACCACGACCTCTACACCATCCCGGCGACACATTTCAGTATTGATGCTGGTACATGGCCTCGCATTCATCAATATTTAACACCTACTTTGACTTTTCATACAGCACCTTTGGGCTCCGCTATACCTATTTCAGGTAAGCTCATTGCTGTTCGACATCAAGCGGTATCCTCATTGGCGGATCTGACATCGTTACATATCAAAACAGATAACAGGATTTGGCTACGGATTATCAATCCGAATTCCTCCAAACGCAAGCTTCGTCCTGATTCTCTTCGCATTTTGAAGTTATTTGAACATTGGCTGATGGGTGTTTCTCCATCTCGACCAATGAGAGCGAAGCCATATTGGAATGGCGTTGCGGCAGCCGATGCATGTGCATCGGGTTCCTATTGTCAAATTGGAGGTTTCATCCGTCATCCTTCAGGAGTCCAATTTTGGTTTTCTGAGAAATTTTCCCATGCTGATTTTGACATTTTGTCAATTCATTTGGACCCAAATATGCAACGAAGCATTGCTTCTTTTGAAACTTTAGCCCAAATTGCTTTAGTTTGGCTGGTGGCCACATCTTTTCCCGGTTTTCGTATTCCTATTTGTGTGAAATCCCTGAGCGACAATACGGGAGCAGAGAGCGTGAGCAACAAATTATTCACTACGACTCATCCTCTATGTCTCTTTGTCGAGATCCTCACGTGCCTGGCTTCGACAACGGGTATTGAATTGGATGTGAGCCATATTCCTGGCGCGGACAATGTCATAGTGGATGATCTGAGCAGATGGGATTTTTCCACTCCCATCCCACATGATTTTCAACCAAGTGAAAGGATTCATCTTTCACTCAATCAACTATTTCGTTGTTCACCTCACCCAACATTGCATCCTCCTGATTCAAAACTCCTTTGGAAACTCCCACATCCTCTTGCGATGTGATCTGCTGGAATGGTTCTCACTTCTAGTTTGGGCGTGCTTGGGCGATAACCATTATACCAGATAGTTGTTGTTTGGGTTGTTGATGCCATCTGGTCGAATGGTTTCGATTGAAGTGTGGTCGAATCCAAACTGGATCCAACAGTGGGACAAACCATCCAGCAGATGAAAAGGGAGTGCGTTCTGAGATCGGAAGCGAGACATGGTCAAGCGGGAGGATTGAAGTTTCAGTTGTTTTTTGTGTTTTGGTTTGTTTGCGTTTTCTTTGCGGTTTCTAGATCTTGTCTCAAACAAATGAAAGTCCTTGAAGAACGTTTAATGTACTTGTTCATTGTGTTTTGCAAGGAACTTCTTTGTGTTTCTATTCCATTTTGGCTCAAGGACTTTCATTTGTGCGTATACATTTTTCGTTTCCCTCCCTCCCTCACCTTGTTCTCAATTCTTTATCAATATTGCATCAAGGGTTCGATCTCGCTGTTTCACCCCATTTCTCTTATTGCTGCTCCGAAGTTTGTTTCATCTACGAAGCCTTTGTGCTCCTGGTTCTTTACAGTGCGTTGCACTTCAAAGCCGAGTGACGTTATGTCACGTTCAGTATTGTGACTGCATCTATGACAATGCACAATCGTGCATCGGTGATGTCATCTCACCCGAATGGGTTGTTGATGCCATCTGGTCGAATGGTTTCGATTGAAGTGTGGTCGAATCCAAACTGGATCCAACAGTGGGACAAACCATCCAGCAGATGAAAAGGGAGTGCGTTCTGAGATCGGAAGCGAGACATGGTCAAGCGGGAGGATTGAAGTTTCAGTTGTTTTTTGTGTTTTGGTTTGTTTGCGTTTTCTTTGCGGTTTCTAGATCTTGTCTCAAACAAATGAAAGTCCTTGAAGAACTTGATGGGTTTACCTCATCTCTTTGGCACCAACTTAGCGAAGGTTCAAGCGGCCAACAAGCTTTACAGTTTTGGAGCCCAGCTACTTTTTCTTTGCTTTCAGCTCGGCATTTTGGTGTCAATTGAAAATCCTTCTCGAAGCTGGCTGTGGGGAAGCCTAACCAGCTTAGTTGCGGCTATGAATGATGCAGCATTCACACAATGGTTTGCAGCACTGGTTGCAACAGATTTTCATGCATGTATGCATGGGGGGGAGCGCAACAAGCGCACGCGCCTCCTGGCCTCAGCTGGAGTATATGACGAGCTTGCTGCAGATTGTGACAACAGCCATCCTCACAAACCGTGGTTCGTTGTGCAGCGAGGTGCTGGTTTGGAATTTGCAACAGCCCAGGAAGCAGAATATCCCAAAGTCTTAGCCCAGCGCATGGCAGCATGTCTACGACGTCAAGCCGAACGTCAAAAACTCCAGTTGGGGCCTCGCTTATCCTCGGCTCAGAAGGCACGACATGCCTGGGGAGTTCAAACGGTTAAGGGACAATCCCTCATCCCGGAGTTCAAAGACTTTTGTCATGTCGATGCAGCACAAAACAAACCTGGATATAGACTTTTGGCAACTCCACTACAGGGGGCACAACACACAGAGTTGCCTTCAGAGGATGAGAAACAACACGAAAGCAATCAAAAGAGAGCCAGAAAGACCTTCAAGTATGGCATCCAGTGGAAGCCTGAGGAGTTCTTGGAACAGGCGAAAGCTGTCTTGCACCCAAAGGATCCCCAGAAAGCTTTGCCACAGGCGTTGAAGGAAGCCATAATCCATGTCATGGGTTCCAGCCCAGTTGATGTTGCCAAGCACCGACTGAGCATGGTGCTGACGCTTCACAGAAAGGCAGCTGAGCTTGCAACAGAAGAACAGCAACTCAAGACAATGATGGATCCTCAAACAGCTCATGTTTTGGCCAACAAACGCCTTTGCTTGTGGAAATACCTGCTAGAAACCACAGGGTTTGCGGATATGCAAGTGGTTGACCTGGTTACCAATGGGATTCCTCTTTATGGATGTCATACCAAGCCACCTAATTTTCCGGATGGCTGGAAGCCCTCTTTGATTTCAGTGGACGAGCTCTTGGAGTCTTCAGTCTGGAGAAGAAAAGCCCTGATGGGGGCTGAGCAGTCCAAGGTGGAAGATTCCGTGCAGGATGATCTTCACGATGCGACAATGAAGGAAGTCGCTTTGGGGCACTTGCATGGACCTTACTCCTAGCAGGAGGTTACAGAACACTTTGGGTCGGACAAGTGGCTTTGCAACCCTAGGTTTGCCCTCTACCAAGGGTCCGAGAACAAAGTAAGAGCAATAGATGATGGCAAGCGGTCGGCTTTGAACCTTGCGTATACCACCAACTTCAAGCTTGAGCTGTATGATGTAGATACTCTTGCGACACTGGTTGCAGCAGTTGCGGATAGCTTGCGAGCCGGCAAGGTGAGCTTTGACATGGACGATGACACAGTCTGCTCTGTGCCAGTCCACCCAGAGGTGGCATCAGATGCGTGGTCAGGGCAGACTCTTGACTTGTCACGGGCGTGCAAACAACTCGCTCTGGACAGGGCTTCAAGATGCTTGAGTGTGGTTGGCTACCACTACAGGGGCCGCTGGGTTTTCTTTAGGTGTGATGTTCTTCCTTTTGGAGCTATTGCAGCAGTTTACAGTTTCAACAGGGTGTCCAGATCATTGCACTTCTTGATATGTAAGTTGTTGTGGGGACCATGCACTTGCTTTTACGACGATTACCCTACAATCAGCCCCAATGCTTTTGCGGCTATCCTTTCAAAAGCGATGAGTGCCATGCTCACGCTGCTTGGTTGGGACCATGCCAAAGTTGGTGTCAAGGCGGTGGATTTTGCTGCGTCATTCAACGCCCTTGGGATATCGGTACAACTGGACCACCTCAACAAAGGGTCTTTCATCTTGTGCAATAAGGAAGGGCGCATTGAGCGCTTGTGTGCCATGCTCGAGTCGGTCAAATGCAGAGGAGCCATTTCAAAATCGGAAGCTGCGCAGATCCAGGGTCACTTGAATTTTGCAAGCGGATTCTTTGTGTCCAAAGCTCTCAGGTTTTTGGTATCTTCTTTTTCGAGACTGGCCGACCTGCCCAGGTCGCTGGGGGGTGATGATATCTCCAAGCTTTGCAGTTTGGCAGTAACTATGTTGAAGGCGATGCCGCCTCGAGTGTATGTGTCAGAGTCCTTCAAAGATCCTTTTCTCATCTTCACCGACGGAGCATGGGAAGATGGGAAAGCAACAGGTGGTGCTTTGACGTTCGACCCCCGCACGGGCGAGTCGAGAGTCTTTGAAGTGGAGATCCCAGCCGCACTTGTGGCCAAGTGGCTTGAGGAAGTTGGAGAACAACTGATATCCCAGATTGAGTTCTTTGTTTATCTTGCCGTCCGCTTTGATTGCCGTGAGGCTTTGCTTAACCGACTTGGCATTGCTTGGATCGATAACGAGGCGGCAAGATTTGTGGCAATCAAAGGGTCGTCAGATTCCTTTAGCCTTTTAGCAATGAGCCGAACCCTCCAACAACTTGAGCTTGAGATGCCTTCCTCGGTGTGGCTTGAACGTGTGGCCTCGTATAGTAACCCTAGTGACATGCCTTCTCGGAAACAGGTCAAACTGGCAGCCAAACTCTTTAGAGCTTCAGAAGCTGGGGTGTTGCGAGTCCCGAGCCGACTAGTCGATGCCATCCTCCTAATGCATCGGGAACCGTATGCCTCGTTGAACGCACTCTCTATACTCCAGTGCGTAACTGGCAACTCACTCGTGACTTTCACCCCCGCTGTCTAAAAAGGTGCCGACCTGTTTTTCACTGCAAGCTGTTTTCAGTTTGATTTCTGCATGTGAGACACCACGCGTTTTGACGAGAAGTGTAACAAGTTTTGTCACGAAAAGGGTTTTTCGATTCGTTTCGATTTTTCGTTTGGCGCAGACGAAGTTTTACGAGCCACGACGATCCACGTATTGTGCGTAAACAATTGCGCTATATATATACACTATGTATATATATATATATATGATACTTCCATATTTCTGTTTCTTGGAAGTTTGACTGAAACAACTTCTATAGTATGCCTTTGTGCTTTGGTGAAACAGAGCGATCAAGACGAAGGCGTTCATGAAATGACAGCCATGTCTTGGAAGCTCGGCGAAGGCTCTACGGAGCGTAGTTTCACCAAAGTGTATATCGTGGAAGTTCCCTGGAGTTTATTTCCTGAGTGTAAACGAATACGCTCTTTTCTAACTCAAAATTTAACACCGTCTTTTAGGTGTTGTTGCGTCAACAAACCCAACACACAAACACAAAAGTTTGCGGTCAACTTGTTGATAGCCTCTTACTTTTTGGTAGAGGTTGCAAATGAATAGGGTCAACTAGTTGATAGTTGAACGTATTGGTTTTGTAGTGTTGTGTTTGTGTGTTTGTTGTGGAGTTGGAAATAAAATTTAACACCGTCTTTTAGGTGTTGTTGCGTCAACCTGTTGAAATGATCAAGCCTGATTTCTGCTCACAAGTTTGACGTCTCAACTTTTCTGTGTAAGAACGGTAGCCACATCTAAGAAACCAACTAAACAGAGAAACCTCTGAAATCGTTGCACTGATAATCATATATCTTGTGCTGTGGCATTTCTGAATCAAGGGTTGTGGAGTGGCGGGCATTGAAACTTGTTTTTCAATTCAAACAAGTTCTTTCTCAGCCCTCCCTTTCTTTCCCCACCCTTGAGTTTCCATTCTCTTCTCCGTTCTTACTATGTTTCACTTGCCAGTATCTGAGTTGATCCTCCGGAACGGCCTACCTTTCAGCCGTTGTCAACTCCAGTGCGTAACTGGCAACTCACTCGTGACTTTCACCCCCGACCCCCGCTGTCTAAAAAGGTGCCGACCTGTTTTTCACTGCAAGCTGTTTTCAGTTTGATTTCTGCATGTGAGACACCACGCGTTTTGACGAGAAGTGTAACAAGTTTTGTCACGAAAAGGGTTTTTCGATTCGTTTCGATTTTTCGTTTGGCGCAGACGAAGTTTTACGAGCCACGACGATCCACGTATTGTGCGTAAACAATTGCGCTATATATATACACTATGTATATATATATATGATACTTCCATATTTCCGTTTCTTGGAAGTTTGACTGAAACAACTTCTATAGTATGCCTTTGTGCTTTGGTGAAACAGAGCGATCAAGACACGCAAATCTGGCTGGGGGATTTGCGGGTCGTCTGGTGTCTTGGTTTCTCTTTGTCGGTTTTTGTTGGGTGCTTATTTGCCACTTATTCAGTGTACAGCTGGAGCCACTGAGTTCCTGGCGACGAGTTTTAATTCGTTTATCTGCATATACCAATTACAGGACCGAGCCTTAGAGCGAAATCGGCCAAACCGGAGGGAAAAAAAACTTGAAAAGCAGAAGAAGGAATTTTTCGTTCCAAAAGGTTTGGAATCAGTGGAAAAGTGGGGGCGTGTCCTCATTACGATGGACCCGTGGAAAAAGTAGAAGCTCACTTTTGTAAAAAAAACTTTTTTATAAGTTCGGCGAGCAAGCATGGGAGGAACCGGCAACACAGGCTGGATCTCGCTATGTACTTGCAAGCCATGAACTATCAGAAGGGGTATGAGCGAACTTTTGCCTCCTGAGGAGATGTACCATTATAGCGGCATTGCTGAGTTTTCTGATAGATGATGGATGTCATCGCCTCGGGTTGCTCAGCATATGGTTTTGGAGATCAGAGATCGGTTGAAGAGGGCACGGTTGTCACGTCGAAAGGGGGTGTGAAACTGCGTGTTTACAGGGAGCGCCATGACACCCGTGCTGGATTTTACATTTTTCTGCATGAGGATGGGTTTTGGTATATTGTGGTTATGCCGAAGTGCTTAGCTGCGAGAAGTCCTATCCTGGGATGTATTCATTTCTGCATTTGAGACGTTTTCAGCTGGATTGAAGCAGTTTGGTAGCTGCATTGATCTCTTCTGGACAATTTGCTGCAGAATGGTACATTCAAATCTGAATTCGATGTAAGAAACAGCTGTTTTGGTCGAAGCATCTGGATATGCTGTCTACAGATATGTATTTGTGGAGACTGTTTTGTCGTATCGCTCGACGTTGCCGTCTTCGCGACCATACCTATCAGCCTCAGAGGGTGTCTGAGCTGGGAAGTGACGAACATTAGGTAGTGCATGTTGTTTTTGCAACTTGGAAGACAGTCAGCACTTGGAAATGCTGCCAGTCGTTGTACAATACCATCGTCAGAGGTTTTCTGAGTTGGATGAATTTGTTTGAAACCATTTTGGAAACGTTTGAGATTGTTTGGAAAGGTTTTGAACTATGGTTTTTGCATGTGACAGTTTGAACTTGTGCATTTGTTCGTCGATTGGTCGTTAAGGTTTGGACCCAAATTTGTTGGGCTTTCTCCCAAGTGATGTCTGAAGCCATCACTTGACGGAAAGGTCCGTTGAGACTCGTGTTGAGAATTGAGATGGCGACTGATGGGAGGAAAACCCACCTTTAAGGGGAATTAATGACCTATCTCGATGACTAATTAATTTGTAGGGTTTGTAGATCTAGGGATTTGTGAACCTGAAACCAAACAGTTTGGACGTCACCTATTTTGTGACTTTTATCCAAGAAACTTTTGTCGGCATGTAGGTTTTGATTTACCTCAGGAATTGTTTAGACCAGGAATCGAGATTCCACTGCCGATTTCGCTCCCAAGGAGTGTGAGTCAAACAAGAGATAAGTCACAGTACAGCTACATGAACTGACATCTTGCTTTGTTGTCGTCGCGTGCAAAAGGGGGCTTGAAGCGTGCAGTGTTGCAGGTGTTGGTTCTTGAGATCATACTTTGGGTTGAAGGCTCTCGCAGTTCTGACAAAGCATATGCAGGAAAAGTTGCAATGTTTGGGGAGGTAGTACTTGGATTTTTGAAGCCAGATCGAAAAGCAATTGCACGTTGGGAACCGGGTATCTGGTTGTGGCAAAATCTTGGTAAACGATGTTCACATTATCGCTCCGGGTGCTAGCATTTTTTGTGACCCGAAGCATTCGAAGGAGGCCAAGACCATTTGAGTTGGACAATGTGGGTGAAGTGGTGTCTGGACCATGGGAGTTTGGCTACGTTTCGCTTGGAGGCAGCATGATTTACACCACATGATTTACAACATGTGGCTTTCTGGTCCTTTTGCTTTTGGCGTTGGTGCTCCATTGCCTCCAAGGATTGATGTTGAAACCCTTCAGGTGCAAGCATATGCTGCTGAAGAAGACTAAGGTCCCCCCCATAAGGCGAGGCGGGGCAAGAGATGTTGCCTGCTGACGCAGCAAGTTCTGATGTTGTTGATGTTTCAATGGCAGAGCTCAGAGGTAACAAACGTGGCGATGCTGGTCCTCGTGTCGATGGGGCTCCATCGAAAAGACGCAGGCTGAATGATGGAGGTGGACAGCCTGTGACTCCAGAATCCGTTGCAAAAGATGTGATGCAGCAGCTTCCTTTTCCATACAGCCCCGACCAGCCCACTGTGAGTGAAACTGAACTTCAAAGACTTGATGCGTTGGCTGATGTCTTTCAAAGGTTGACAACAAGTTGAACCTGCACCAGCACCAGAGCCACCCAACTATGTGGATCGCATTCCAATGTTTTCTCGGGAGACAATGCCTCCAGTTGGCGCAGAGTGGTCACCTGAAGCTTTCATTGTCTGGCGGAATGACAGATGCTCTGGAAGGCTTGCGCGTTCCGATGTGTTCCTCAAGCAGAACATCTACCGAGATTGAGAGATGATGCAAGTTCTGAGAGACTTGATGGTTTGTCTCAGAAATGGCCAGGTCACACGCCTTGATGCGTACAACATGTCGGCGGAGATTGATTATGTGAGTGAAGATGAAACTTCACATGCTTTGAGTGATGGTGGACGTCCCAGTGCCATTGGTGGAGCTCGGCGTGCTTTCTATTTTGGCTTTGACCCGATGAGGAGCCGCAATGTGCGAACTCCAATGACTTCTGGCAGTTTGCATGTGGATGCTGTGGCCCGGCAATTGACTGAGAGTTTCAATTCCTTAGAAGATGAAAGTTCTGGTAAGCTTGAGATCCACAAGAGCGTTTTGAGAAGTATGTGCACAGCTAAATGAGCGAAGTTTCAGGTCCAGAATATTGGATGGATGTGCATCATGGAACAGATGACACGGATGGAGAAGATGGAGAAGTGAATTCAGAAGCCGGTTGAAGAGTTTCATTTAAAACTGCCCATAGCAATTAGCCATAACCTAGGATAGCGATCTTTAAGAAACCAATTTCAGGCAGTCTACACGTAGACACGGCTAAGCAGCCGCACTCCAAAGGCCCCGGCAGCCAAAAGCCAAATTCAGTTTTCATGGAAACTTTTGGTGCCAACTCGACCTTTTGGCTATGATCAAAGGTAGAATTGTGGTGTTAGCAACAATAGCTACACCAAGGCGGGGTGCTAACATTTGACGGCATCCGTATCATGTACATTTAGCAATTTAGCTGTCATGTTGCACTTGCCTTTCAGTTCATTTGATGTTCAGTGCATGTGTAGTATCTGTACTTATCCAGGTGCTTTTCCGCTCAGAGAAAAACAAACACATTCATAGTTTCCGCTGACCAAGTGTTGGGCCACTTGGATTTCGGGGGATGAAGAAAAGTCCAAAGCCAAGGGGCCCCTTCGAGGTCGAAGAGGCGGGATGTCCGGGGCCGGGGTGGTGTTCAAGGAGGGTGCTGAGGGATGGCATGTCGCCGTCGGATGTTGTGTGTGAAGCGGGGTCTTGGAGGATGAGGCTGGCAGCAAATGGGGCTTGTGCTGCTAAAGTGAACATGGCGAACCAACAAGCGCTTGATGCTTGGACATCTTGCACATCAAACAACAACAAACTACACGGACGTGAAAAACAATCCATCCAAATTGCTGGGAAAAATCCAGTTGACGAAAAATAAATTGCAATGCATTTTTTGGTTATGATGTTTTTGTATGGAACCAACGAGTAAGAGGGATAATCGGCATTCAATGTTGGCCGGTGGCGCCATAAACGATAAGGAGGTGTTTGCTTCTGAACGGCATATTAGTATCATAAAGAGCATAAAAAAACTAAGACATCTTTTGCAAGGAAAAAATGCGGTTCCCTTGATCAGTTTTTAAATTGCAGAGGATCAACTCAATTTTTAACGGGAACCGGATATTTTTTATGCGAAACATTTCTTCAGCGAGGAAACTGTTTCAAAAACGTCGCATCTTCGACAAAGAATTTGTCTTTTCAAAATGAGCCGTTGGTGGTTAAAAAAATCCACATGATAAAGCGGTAGACCTCTTTCGTACGCAATCCGTCATCCTTCATACATCAAACGAAAACGGCGCCTGCACTGGGTGAGAAAACTAACGCAAGGTAGCTCCAGTGGTGCTACTTTGAATTTTGGTTCATGAAGGAAAAGGGAGGGTGGCCAGCCCCGTTACTTGGTTATTCAGGAGGTTGCTGTTCATTTTCGGATCTCCCCCTCCTCCTCACCCAACCCCCCCCTTTCCACCTCGTCACAAACCCCAAAAGTAGACCCAAAACACTATGTTTTACATGGGTTTTTGCGACTTTTTGCATAGGAAAATCACTTTTTGCAACGTGCCGAAAACTGCGTACATACCAGTGTGTTCGTCCGGTGCTGTTGAGAAAACAATGTAAATACCGTGGTTTCTGTCACCAGAACCAAAAATCATCGTAAATACAGTGGTTTTGGGTTTCGAAGGTGCAAAAAATAAAAAAAAATACAGTATCGTTTGTCCCGAGACTTGCAAAAAAATGCGAAAACACAACGTATTTGACGATTTTCGGTTACTACGAGACTGAGACAAAAAATGCAGGGGTAATAGCATAAACATCAACATCAACAACAACCTCCACCACCACCAGCAACAACAACGACAACGACAACAACAACAACAACAACAAGAGTAACAATACCGTGGTTTTTGGCTTGTGAGGCGCCAAAAACATAGAAATTTACGGTGTTTTCTTCTTTTTGGGGTCCCGAAGGACTTCAAACAATCAATGAGCGGAGTCAAAATGACGCTTTGTGGGGCCCTGCGCGCATCACCGCCATCAACAACAACCTAACGTCAGCAAACATGTGAGTTTTTGCGATGTTGCTGTGGTGACGCATTTTGAACCGACACGCGTCTACAAACAGACGACGTTACGCACAGAAACGTTTACACAGACCAACTGTTATGTGCGGACACTATATATTACACAGAGAAGGGCGTGCAAATTGAGACTTTTATACGCAGACGCCTTTACAAACAGAAACTTTCACGCCAAAAAAAAACACACAAAAATTTTTACACACCGATGCTTTGCACAAAGATGCTTTTACACGCATAAATTGGTTCAGGCACCTTCCTCTATAATTGTTTCTCTGTGTTTCGGCTGACGTGTACCGTTCTGGTTGACGTTGTCGGTGACGTTGTAAACCCCAATTTTTTTTTTCTTACGTAAATTTTGACGTTGTAAACGCCGATTTTTTTTTCTTACGTAAATTTTGACGTAAACGCCGATTTTTTTTGTCTTACGTAAATTTTGACGTTGTAAACGCCGATTTTTTTTGTCTTACGTAAATTTTGACGTTGTAAACGCCGATTTTTTTGTCTTACGTAAATTTTGACGTTGTAAACCCCGATTTTTTTTCTCTTACGTAAATTTTGACGTTGTAAACCCCGATTTTTTTCCCTTACGTAAATTTTGACGTTGTAACCCCCATTTTTTTCCTAACGTACATTTTGACGCTGTATAAACGCCAAATTCTTTTTTCTTACATAAATTTGGATCTTGTAAACGCCACTTTTAGTCTTGTTCATGTCATGATTGATGTTATCAACCCCGAACTTTTCTTGCTTCAAGTCATGACTGACATTGTGTGTTTTTTTTTTGTTTCCTGTGATTTATGCGTCATGAGTCATGATTCATGATTTACTATGCGCGCCCATTTTTGTTCATGTCGTTATTGCAATGATGTTTTTGATGTTGAGATGGGTCAATTCTTTTTGTAATGTCACACTCCTGATTCCTGATTACAGTTTTTGGTTTTTGTTTGTTTCTTGAAATTCAGCTGGCATTGAAGCTGGTGGGTGTGTTTAACTTGTGTTTTTGTCCCTCCATTGGCCCTTCATTTGTTGGTTATGCCGTCGTCGTCGTCGTCGTGGTTGTTGTTGTTGTTGTTCTTGTTGTTGTTGTTGTTGCTCTTCTTCTTTTTCTTCGCTTTCCTGTTCTTGTTCTCGTTGCTCCGTTCTTGGTGATAACCGTGCTTGTGGGTCATTGTCACACATTGGTACATGTTGCGTTGTCACATCGTCACTTCCTGCTTGTAAGTGTTGCATAATGCATAATGCTGAATAAATGATGAACCAATTCGTTTCCTTAAACCTGGTAGCTCCTGGTAGGCTGTGGCAAGTAAAACTGGTAGGTAACGGCAGGTAACAAGACAAGACTCACCTGCGAGAAAGGCAGGTCCGATTAGGATGCACGCACGCACGCACGCACGCACGTCCACGCACGTCCGCACGTCCACGCACGTCCACGCACGTACGCACGCACGCAACGCGACTCTACGCGCCCCGAAGCCAGGCAAAATTCGATCTCACTGAAGTACTGTGTGACTAGTGCTGTAAACTTATGGGCCAACGTGTGATGACACACAGGCAAATTATAGAGGCAAGAGCTTAATATAAACACAGTCCCGAACTATCCCGAACTATTCCGAACTATATGAAATGCATCCGAACGGTTCAGAACGGTTCAGGTGTCACACCGTTTTCCCCATCCTTGCCCCCAGGATGGATCTCAGAGGGCCACTGACCGCTCACGTGACAAGATTGCCTGCCTTAGACGGGTTTGGGTCTGACATATACTTGTCAGAAGATTGTGAAATTTAGCCTAAACTTCTTCCAGCCCCGTTCCTTGGGAAAACATTCTGCCACGACTTGTGTCACAGCCTAAGTTACTTTCAGACATGTTTTTCTTCACCGAAGTTTTACTTGAAGTACCTTGGCTTATGGCAATTTACAACTCACAACTTGCAACTGACATCACTTGTCTTACAACTTTTCTTCCTCTTATAATTTGTAACTAACTTAAAACCTCATAGCTTAAAAACTTTACTTGCTTACAAGTCATGCATCTTCAACTTGTCAACTTAAATGCTAATATGTTGTAAAAATTGCCCACTTTTAAGCTTAGAATCTAAGGCAAAAACCTGATACGCTTGAACCGTTCTGAACCGTTCGGATGATTCGGAGGCCTGAGTTCGGATTAGTTCGGAATAGTTCGGAATGGTTCGGGATAGCTCGGAGACGCCTGAACCGTTCTGAACCGTTCGGATGTATCAGAAACTGATGCGCCTGAACCGTTCTGAACCGTTCGGATGTACCGGAAATTTACCATGTTTTTAAAAGTATTTTTCTATATTTTTTGAACTTAACTTGAACTTAATGTTTAAACATGTAATTTTATCATCATTGACATGGATAACTTACTGATAACTTAATAACCTTTCAACTGGTGGGCTGACAAAAACAGATACTTTAACTTAACTTATCACTTATCAGAATAATGAATCAAAACTTCATAATGAATCAAAAATGCCAAATTTACAGCATCAAAATTTACGTCGGGAAAAAAACACCAAATTTACAACAAAATTTACGTGAGGAAAAAAAACACCAAATTTACAACATCAAAATTTATGTGAGAAATCGTGAGAAAAAATATGCCAAATTTATAATATCAATATTTACATGAGAAAAAAACGCCAAATCTACAACATCAAAATTTGCGTGAGGAAAAAAAAACGCCAAATTCACAACATCAAAATTTACGTGAGAAAAAAAAACGAAAAATTCACAACATCAAAATTTACGTGAGGAAAAAAAACGCCAAATTTACAACATCAAAATTTACGTGAGGAAAAACAAACGCCAAATTCACAACATCAAAATTTACGTGGAAAAAAAGGAGAAATTCACAACATCAAAATTTACGTGAGAAAAAAAAAACAAATTTACAACATCAAAATTTACGTGAGAAAAAACAACGCCAAATTTAAAACATCAAAATTTACGTGGAAAAAAAAAACGAAAAATTCACAACATCACTTACAACATCGAGGACAACATTGGACGTGTGCCAAAACATTGATAGAGGCAGGTGCCCGAACCAACGCATAAATGCAGGATAATAAAGGCACACAGGCGCTTTTACACACAGTTTCTTTTACACGGAGAACCTTTACACAAAGAAACTTTTACACAAAAAAAAATTGACACAGAAAAACACACACAGACCACGCAAAAAAACAATTACACACCGAAACTTTTGCACGCAAAAACATTACTCAGAGCAACTTTTTCACATTTTTTTTTCCGCACAGAAACTTTTCCGCACAGAAACCTTTTTGCACAGAAACCTTTATGTACAGCGGTTTTTACACAGATGCTTTTACACACAAACACATAAAAAGTGCACACAAAAACTTGTGCACACAGCACGTTTTTACACACAACCAACTTTTACACAGAGAGGCTTTGCTTCCCCTTCTTGATCACCTACGTTTCGTGTTCCCCCCTGAACCTTTCAAGTATGTTGATACATACGAAGCAACATAGTAACATAATTAGTACGCATTTGTTCCACCATAATCAAATAGGGCGCTGCATTTTCGAAGGCCGTACCGTTTTGAAGAATATTTCGCCCTTGAAATGTTGCAGATTGCGGACGACAAGGTTGCACGTTCTGCAAAAATATATGTGACTTTTTGGGAAAACCAATGGCAATGAAACAATGTAATTTTTAAAAACAATTTATTTTTCAACACAAACATGTTTCAGTAGGGCAATGTGTTTGGATTTTTTTCTCTATATATGTGTTGTCTATCTAAAAACAAATTGATTTTTCGCTGCAAACTTCGTGCGCTGGCAAACCAGTTTGCGCAGCTCAAGCGCCTTTAAACACAGAGGGTTTGGTTTAGACATGCATTTTTTCGACTTCTGTTTAGATGTGCCTAAAACCTTTTGAAACAAGAACCAACCAAAAAACAGAAAACACACCACCACGTAGATGGGCCATGGAATTGGTAACCTGGTGCACGGCAAGAGCGAAGGATTTAGTAGCCTCAGAAACAAAAGATGTAGAAGGGGGCGAAGAAACAAGGAAAATCCACAACAACAGATTTGGAACCAACAACCTTAAAAAAAATATGCATTTAATAATAAAACTCGAGAGAACCTCGTAAGCAAAACCAAAATTATGAAAATCAGACACACACACACAGACGCAATCAATATATAATATTAATTATATAGCCGCGGTTGCAATTTTTAAGGTTTTTTTTGGGGAAGTGTACGAGGGGGGGCGTGCGTGGGTATGAACGTTTGTGCGAGTGGCGAACGAGGGGCGAGCGAGGCGTCGAGCGAGGCGGCGAACGGGGCGAACAAGGGGCGAGTGAGGGGCGAGCGAGGGGCGAGCGAGGGGCGAGCGAGGGGCAAGGACGAGGGGGCGCGCGAGGGCTGCAATCTGGCGGGCGCAAAAGAAGGTGAAAAATATTTGATTTTGCTTATGATCGGCGTTGCGTTTTGATTTACTCAGAAAGTTGTGGTTGGTGGGGTGGCATCTATTCCGTCAACATTTTGCTTTTGGAGAAAAAAACATTCGGTCAATAAAACCAATTTTTCTTGTAGGTTCACTGGCCCCCCGAGCCCAAGCAGTTCCAATTCGTTTCTATCAAACGCCCAGAAAAAATAAAAAACATAAAAAACAGCGGCCAAACAATTTTTGAAAGAAGCAACCCAGGACCCACCTAAATCCGAAAAGTGTGTTTGTTTCAGCATCCAAGCTCTTTTTGCGCCCCATGCATCTGAATCCTGAGAATCGGACATCTACCAAAAAATCAACGCTACCAAAACATCAACGTCTTTTGCAACGCCCAACTGCGAAACAACACCCCCAAAAAAAATCAAGGGAGTAAGATCCTGAAAAGTAAGTTTGTTTGGAGGGCCTTCCATATGTCCAAACTCTTCTAGGGGAATTTTGGAAGATTTGTGTCCCGGAAATTCACATATCCAGCTTTCCTTTGGTCCTTTGGCTTGATCATGAAACCCCTTCATCATGAATCCTTTGAATCGTATCTCGCTGAAACATTTTTTTTTGGAAAACCTAACTACGAAACAACACTTTCAACAAAATTGCAATGGGGTAGCCTATGAACCACTCAGATCTGCAAAGGAAATTTGTTTGGGGGGTCTTGTATTTTGTCTGGGCCCTTTTTGGGGGAACATGTTCCTTAAATCCATTTATCCACCTTTTCTGTGCTATAGCCATAGCTGTTGTATCCTACTTAGCCCCATGCATCTTGAATCCAGAGAACTGACAAATCCCCGAAAAAATCAATTTCATTAATTCAACCAAAATCGAAACATCATCAGTGGCCCAAACCCTGATCAATAGGTTTGCTTGGGGTGCCCTCTTTTGTGTCCAGGCCCTTGTTGAATTTCTTTGTTGAAAATAAGGCGAAAAAAACGAGTTGAAATTCAAAAAACATCAGACTGATTTCCAGTTTTATTTCATCAAAACTCACCTAGTTCTGCTAAGTGTTGCTTTCGAAAAAAAATAATAATTGAACAACGTAGAATGGTGTGAATTGAATCCTTATGTATCTTTAGTTTTGTTTGGTTTTGGCGAAACTTGAACTTGAAGTAGACCGATATGCTTTAAAAACCTATCTTCAGTCTTCTTAGGGTCAAAAGGAATAACACGAAAGTAGACTGATATGAATTGCAATGCTTGTGTTGCTTTTGGTTATACAGGAAATTTGACTTGAAAGTGAATTGCTATGATTTGAAATTCTTATTTTTCATTAGTTTGTATTGGTGACCAAGGAAACCGAAATGAAAGTTGATCGGTATGACTTCAAAACCTTTGTTTTTCCATGTTTTTCTTATGCATCTTGTGCTGCCTTTATTTTAACGGAACATGACTTGCAAAAAAATTGACAGAAGGTTGATATGACTGATATGAGGTCAAATCCCTACGTACCTTGAGTTGTTCACTTTTTTCCGGTATCAAAGAACATGAGATGAAAGTAAATTGATATAAATTGAGCACCTTACTTATCCCTAGTTTCTTGAGGCAGTAAAGGGAAACAAATTGAAATAGGTTGATATAAGTTCAAATCCTTACTTATCCTTCGTTTTCTTTTGCTTACCAAGCAACTTGAATCGAACTGTCAGGGGGCAGATTGATGTGAATTGAGGCTCTTACTTAAGCTCATGACCTTTGGTTCCCCAGACCAGGTTTCATAAAGACGGAACCTACGCATCCCCCGCAATTGTTTCAGGGAGGGGGTAGCCCCTACATTAATCAAGATGCAACAGTATTGATGTGGCATCATGTCAAACGGTGTCCTTCCTTGGTTTTTCATGGCTTACCTTAACGCTATAGCTAATTTGAGCGAAGGGTGCAATTTGAGCGCACTTGCCCGTGGCTTCCACGGTATCCGCCAAGATTTTCCGAAGAAATTGACAGATTCAAACCAATGGCGATCAGATGAGAGAAGCCTCTATCAAAAGCAAAGTGCCGCAAACATGTGTGCAGCACACATGCGCATATGCACAAGCACACATGTGCGCACATGTTAGGACATACGCAGGCTTACATGTTCACCCCATGTCCCTTGTTCACCCCCCCATGCATGTTCACCGTTCACCCCGCGTGCGTTCGCCCCTTCGTTCTTCCCCTCGTTCGCCCCTCGTTCACCCCCACGTGTACCCCCTCGTTCGCCCCATCGTTCAACTCCTCGTCCAAAATTGAGCCACATTTAGAGCCACATTTCCTTACAAAATGTAGCAGCCTTATTTCTTGTACGAACCCTCGCCCCATCGTTCGCCCCCTCGTTCGTCCCCTTGTTCACCCCCTCGTTCGCACTCACGTTCACCCTTACGTTCACCCCCACGTACAAAAATAATTCCACATTTCCACATTTAGAATCACATTTCCTTACAAAATGTGGCCTTACTTCTGTACAACCCCCCCTTCTGAAGACTAAAGTAGTATTCCGGAATCTGGTTCTTCTAAATGTAGCTCTATTTTTGTACGTGGTGGTGAACGTGAGAGTGAATGTGGGTGCGCACGAGGGGGCGAACACGCAATCGTGGGCGCGCACGAGGGGGGTGAACTTGGGTGTGAACGTGGGTGCGCACGATGGGGCAAACGCGCGATCGTGAGCGCGCACGAGGGGTGAACGTGGGGATGAACGAGGGGGCGAACGATGGGGCGAACACGCGATCGTGGGCGCGCACGGGGGCGAACGGGGGGTGAACATCTGCTGGGGTGAATGCGCGTGTGTGAGTACATGTGTTCGGGGGTGTCAACGCCTGTAGATTGATTGCAAACACCACAGCCCGGTTTGGGGCAGTTAGTTCTGTTAACTTGAGTTCCTTGACTAAAACCCCTCATCGGCAACAATAAGAACAAAGGATAAACAAAACAAAAAATGTTTTCGTCAAAGATCAAAATCTTGCGATAACAAAAATTTTTGGGAAAAAAATAGTTTTTGGCACTGTAAACAAAAATGAAACACACCACAAAAATAAAAGGACAACCGCGGCAATTGATGACACACACATCTGGTTGTGTTATTATGTTTTAACCTGATAAACCCCTGTAATGCATATAAATTAAATCAGGATTCAGGGGCCTGGGTTTTAATTTTTGAGGGTTTCTGGGTGTTAAAATTTGTTTTTGAATGGTGCAGGATACATATCAAAACGGTGTTGGCTCAGCACTATTCGTTAGTGACTAACCGTTAGTGGTGTTCTATCCAATTCTGCGCTGGTTTACATTTGCGTCGTTTATTCAAGCTAACCCCGTCCAGGTCGGCCCAGGTCCGCGTAAGTCTGGCCAGGCCAATCCCAACTCCCAGGTTCTCCCAGGTTCTCCCAGGTTCTCCCAGGTTCTCCCAGGTTCTCCCAGGTTCTCCTAGGTTCTCCCAGGTTCCCCAGGTTCTCCCAAGTGCTCCCAGGTTCTCCCAGGAAATTCGTGATTTCCTGCGATTTTGTGGGGTTTCCGGGATTTCCTGGGAGAAGCTGGGTGTTATTTTCCGTGATTTTGTGAGGTTTCCGGGATTTCCTGGGAGAACCTGGGTGTTATTTTCTCCGATTTTGGGGGGTTTCCGGGAATTCCTGGGAGAACCTGGGTGGAAACAGTTGGGGATGGGCCTGGGAGAGCTGCGAGTTAGTTCGGGGAAAAGTGGCTGGAGGGTGGCCCGCTATTTTGACCAACGATAGTTATAAACATTACAGGGGTATAGCGATTGTTAACTCACACTCCAGCGGGGGGCACTTTGCGAGCTTAATTTTTTTTCAAATAATATCATGTAAAAGGTATCCACCATTGCAAAACTGGAGAAGTTCTACATTTCTTTCGTTGCTTCTTCGTGGCCAACAGAGTTGTCGTGGAAACGCCGAAAGCCGTTGCTGTTTCAATTGAACTTCCATAAATATTGCGGAAAATAAAGAGGACGAGGGTGGCAATTTCTTATTGCCGGCGCACATCTGGGTATATTCTTGCTTCCACGCTTTGTGAATTCCAAAAAATGCGGTGTAACGAAACTGAAACCGGAAAACTTCGAGTTATTTGCAGTTTGTTTGTGACCACAGAGTCCTTGTAAAGTTAGTTTTCCAAGTTGGTTTTAAGCGTTTAGCATTGCTTGCGTACTGCTTGTATACTATTGCCCTACCCGAGAACCTAAGAGGGGGGTACACTGTCTGAGCGCCAAACATCTTTTTGTATGCGGTGCAAAAAGAGATTGGCCGTCTGAAATTATATTTTTTGTGTGGAATGAAAACAAGAAACTGTGTTTTAGTTCTTGTTTTCTGAATGGAAAGAAAAATCCAAAAAATAAGGACACGGACAGCGGGAGGTCAAAGGCATGAATAACAAAACAAGGCAATTGCGCTCTTGGTTGTTAACCGCTCTTTTCCGCAATGCAACTTCTAAATTCCGAAAAAAAAGGGTGCAAAAACAAAAAAAAGACAAAAACAAATGCAAAAATATTTTTGTCTGGCAGAGTAGCAAGTCAAACAGTAGCAAAGGCCTTACCAACCCGCGTAATTTGCAAAAGAACAGTCATGTTGGCGAATAGTACTAATTCCCGTGTTGTATGTAGTCTTGGTTTCCAAACACCACTCAAATTTGCGACTATTAGCAATGCTACTATCAAACATCAGGCTCACTGATTGTATCAACAAATCGGAATAGAAAAAACGGTATGCAACAACACAAACACCTACGTCCGCCCTTCCCGCACCCCCCTCGTTCACATTTCGACTTGGACCCCGCAGCGAGGTTTTACGTTTAGATAATATATGTATGACCAAAACTCCGTGAGCACTGTTTTTCCTTCCAAGTTTGCCAGGTTTTTGACAGTCCCAGTCCCAGTAAGTATTTTGCAGCTCTTTCGTGTTTGGGACGGGAAAATTATAGGAACTGGTGTAAATTTTACATTAACTTGGCGGACCAGTGATTTGAAACGGGTAGCAGTTTGGGGAAAATGACTTTTTGCCAAGTATGCGCCATGCCGCCCAAAAAAAAACACGTACGCCCAAGCGTTCGAAAACCAAATGTATCCGGCAGGAATGAAAACATTCCAAAAATAGTGTACAAAAACAATGCGTTGCAAAAAAGGCGGTGTGCCTTCAAAACTAGCGCAAACTTGGGAGACGACATGTTTATCAAATTGGGAAGTATTGTATGGTGTGACATTCCCGGGAATCCTTAACCAGAAGTGGAGGGCCAACACAACAAATTTTTAGAACAATTATATTTTTCAAAATCATGGAAGGTGGCTTACTACCTGACTTGATTGTACTTCGGTACTTGTGGCTGGGTTTGTTTTCAATTCCTCGAGTTTCTTCATTGATTCCTCATTTTGGCCTGAGTGCCTCTCCATTCATCGGCTTTCGATTCCGGGAGAGTTGGAATATGAGAACAATTTTTGTTTCCTTCCGAAAGATGATGTACATATAGATATATAATATATCCCTTGCACTAGCTAAATTAAACCAGGGGTACACTGAGTTAGGTTTAATTTTTTTGGTTTAATTAAAAAAATCTTACGAAAACAGGGGGCCCACCCACCTACATGAATCTTTATGAATGCCGAGAACATGTGGACTTATCCACCCCTTGCTCAATTATTCTGGTGACCATCATTGCCATGGACATTGTATGATATTATGGTGTTGGGGGTGCCCCAATGGAAGAACTGATCCTGAATGCCCACGACATGTGGACTCACCCACCCCTTGTTTAATTATTCTGGTGCCCATAAATCTCATGAATATTATGGTGCCAAAGGTGTCCTGATGAATGAATGTTCAGTACTTATGGACTCACCCACCCCTTGATTAATCATTCTGACCTGATCTGGGATCACGCAAGGGGCCCGAAACAGATAGAAACAGTTTACCATGGTCCCGCAGCGCCTTTCCCATGGACTTGCTCTGCTTGAGATGGAGCATTTGGGCTGCAGCAATGTTGTTCCCAACTGTGCAAGAACCTTGCTGTCCACGCCGGATCGTCTACACGGAGCCAAACCAGTACTCGATGATCCTGTAAAATTAAACCAGGTACTGTCAAGTAGCTTGTTTAATTTTTAGCTGGGGGGGGCCTGAACTATCCTGAACTGGATTGTGCTGGATTAATTTCTTATGTTACAAATAAACGGAGGGTATGTTTGACTGATGAACTTTGGAAAGAACAATATTGCAGGGGACCCCATTTAATTAAAAAATAAACCAAGGGTCCCACCTCCCCCGCCAATTACCGATAGGGATATTATATAATACCGATATGAGTTTCCCCTAGGGTTTAAGGGGGTTACCCCTTTCAGGAGGGCTGATTTTCTGTCCTTCGAATGTTTTCCGCAAGGTTGTTTTACGAAGCGTCGGGGATATATCAGCAGATGATAAAATTCAACATTTTGTTGCAACATTTTTGCTAGTTTGTTTCCCTCATCATGTACGCCCATTGCTTCCAACAGTGCTTGGGATGGTTCTCCGCGCAACATTTTTTTTTCCATCAATTCTGTTACTGTTTTGTTTTCCTTTATCGCGCTGTTCGTGTAGTGTTCACGGCTACCTTCACTGTTACTTTGGTTTCGTCACAACACTCATTCAACAAACCCTGCCAACACATCCCTTTTTCATTTGCATTTTTTCAATATGATTTTTGATGATTTTTATTTTCCCTTGTGCTGCTTTGTTTCTCTTTCTTTCTCGTATGTACTTTGCTGCGTGGCGTGCTTAGCTCGAAAAACACTAAACCTCAGAAAAAACTCTAAATTGATCCTGTCCAAGTGGAAAATTGAACAAAAACGTAAATGAACCCTAAAGGGCCTTAAGGAAACAAACCGTAAAGACACCCGCCCCCCCAAAAAAAAAACAATCAAAGTGGATATAGTGGGGTACCTTTGGCGCATAGCACGCGTGCTGCGGGTTAAAGTAGATCCTAAATGGGTTTGATTTGGGTCAAATAAATTAAATGTCATTGACTGAGTAAAGGTCGGCGCAAGTGATCCGTTTTGGTCGGCGCGAGGCTCTTCCCGACCCAGGTTGTTTGTGGCTTGGGCTTTGTACATCATAGGGTTAATTTGCTGGAAGGCTAGTTGTGGCAACGTGGTGACGCGTGTTTGCTTGCAGGAAATTGTGGTTGCCCCACATCTCCCTCCATATGGCAACCAGCGCAGCAAAAAAACGAAGAAACCACATTGGAAACATTGGCACGCAGGCATGGGAGTCATGCAGTGTTGGTGGTTTTGTAGCGAAGCAGTTGCCCCCTGTTGTGCCAAACAACGAATTCAAGTGTGGTGCCCCATATTCATAAAGAATGCATGTGCTGCACTGCTGGTTCGGAGACGCTTTTGCGGTGCAACCACCGTTAACAACAGTGAACGAAATGACTGATATATTGGCGGTTTGGTTCCAATCCCTTGCTTTCAAAAAATATGGCTATGTACTGTTGGGACCCACCATGCCGTGGCAAATGCAGGTTGCGATAAATGTACTTCAGACAGTAATCGGGAGAGAGAGAGAGGGAGAGAGACACATAAACATATCTCCCGGGAAATTCATCCCTTAATTGCTGACCGGAGTTGTGTGCCACAATCGCTGCCATGAATGCAGCACACATCAGCACATGGAAGGCGGCAATGTTGCATGTTGCCGCGTGATTGTTGAATGTGTGTGGTACTTGTGTTGCTGGGCCCAGGGCTAACCAAAGTGGAGGTTGCCCTTCGGACAGGCAACCGCTTTGGCAACAAGGCGTGCGTATTTTCCTTTGGGGCTGCGTGAATTAATTTTTAAATATTTTGCGACCGTATGTGGGTTTGCAAACGCGACTACTGTTGCATGTTGTGGTGGGCACATGTTTTTTTGCTTTCAAACAAGACTTCAAGGTGGCACATCTTCGCAGTCTCTGTCCGACACCCGGAGCCTTGACCCTTGTGTGTATTGCTTCAATGTTGTGTGGCTAAGGTGGGTCAGAAACATCCGCAGAAGCAACGGATGCTCAGAACCAAGAAATAGAGGCTGCCATTAGAAAGTTCGATCGAACATGAATAGAATTGCCGGAGTTTGTTTAAATTCGCGTGATCACATCCATATGTTGCAGCCAAGTAGCGATTCAACAGGTCTTGGAAAGCATATACGGCGAATCCATAGAGATGCTCAGTGCAAAAGACGAGAAGTGCCGTCCTTTGTGAATTGATTTGATCGCGTGGTCTGGTAGCCTGACACACAGATGGTTCAACTTTGACCCGTTCATGCGATGAGTTTGGAACGCCGAGCAAGGCCCACCCTTCTGCGTGTGGAAGTGCCAGTTGCTGTTGATACTGGTTCAGTCCAGTTGCTGATCGGAACTCCGGCTGGGCAGGTGGCGGGTCAAAGCAGGTTCAAATTTAGTTTGCATTTTCAGATGGGTCTTCTTGTGATTGTTTCTGGGAGTTAGGAATCTGTGCTTCCAGGTTTTCTGATCAGAATGCATGTAGCTATGGCCCGATACGAGGTGATGCTAGCACAGTGACTTCCAACCCTAGGAGCTGCGCGGATTGTTTCACTGATGGCGCTGCATGAGGTCTCGGCTGCAGACATTTGGTGCATGCCGATCGCTGCCGTCAGTGTTCTGGTTGTGATTTTGGCACTTTCCTGGATTTGCTCAGCCGTGGAGTCCTTGTCTCATGATACATCTCGAGGGCTTGTGGCCTTCAGCAGAACTTCATGTGAAGTGAGCCCCACACAGACAGAAAGTTCACAGGTGCAGCAACATGTTGTGAAGCGAAACGATTTCACCGATAGCTTCGTCTATCCAAAGTGTTTGTTGCTGCAGCTTCGGGCGTGTGAAAGGACGGTCTGCCCGAATCTCCACCGTTCAAAGTTGCCCAGCACAGTCCCAGTGACCACAGTGACCAAGGGCGATCCCGTCTCCAAGGGCCTGAAAGAGAAAGAACTAGGCCGCCATGCAGAGCTGCCACCAAAATCACCAAAGATTCAAGGTACCCACGGTACCCTCGGTACCCACGGTACCCACGGTACCCACGGTACCCACGGTACCCACGGTACCCACGGTACCCACGGTACCCACGCTACCCACCATGGTGCTGGGAAGTGGATGGAAGTGGCAGACGGCATAGGTCGACATGTAAATCCGGTGCTTCACCTTCAGCCAAGTCAAAGTGAGGCCTTGCCTTGGCATCGTGACACTGAAACATGGTGGAGGCCAGGGGGAAACCTGACAGTGGACAGAGACGAGCGATTGAACGTGTGTTGTACAGTGCATGGAGGCCAGGTTCCCCTTATAGC
This sequence comes from Cladocopium goreaui, assembly GCA_947184155.2. NCBI lineage: Eukaryota > Dinophyceae > Suessiales > Symbiodiniaceae > Cladocopium > Cladocopium goreaui. The sequence goes on along the minus strand of CAMXCT020000121.1, from coordinate 250,223 downwards.
GGAGCACTATAGCGACTATAGACTATAGATGCTACTAGTTAGTTGAAAATCAGTAGTTCCAAGTTCTTCCTGTTTGCCTTTGGCCGTCCATCTTAGCCTCAAATGCGTTGGGGTTTTGGCGATGGCAACTTTGCAATTTTGGTTTATGGAAGTTGTGGCATGTACAAAAGGGTTTCGAATAGAATAGTGCACCAGGCCGCTTACGAGACGGTCAGTCGAGTCTGACTCGATTCACCCTTGCAATTCAGAATTGTTTCTCTTCGAAGTCTCGTCTCATGGTGGCCATGGTGCATGCTGAACAGACGCAGTGGTACGTGCAAAATCACGGCCCAACTGAACTATAGAACACCACATTTCCGTTGCTTTTCACGTGGTGCCGGATAGGACCCACCCCCACACGACAACCTTTGCATTGCCAGACACAGCAACTGCACCAAGCAGGGCAGCATGGACTGGCACATTTCTGCAAAGTATGATGCATGATAGGATTGCATCTCCTTTTGACATCCTTTTGACATCTTCGGACAGGGTTCTGATGACCAAAGCAAGTCACCCTGCAAGGGCAAAAACAATTTGGGCGCAACTGGTGCGGAGTTCCCATGGCGTTTTGACAAAAAAAAACCGTCGAATGCTGTCAGCTGTCACCCTCAACAGTGGTCACCAGTGGTCACCAGGTCCCAGCTGGGTTGGTCGAAGAGCTTCCACCAGCAGTGCTTTTGATCGCCAGCATCCCGGATACAGATTTGCTGCTTCCGGATACCATCGGATACCTGGATACTTGGCCATTGGGCCATTGAATATCGTGTTGTTGTTGTTTCAGGCTTTACCACCTCAGTTTCCACTGGAACCTGCTGCACCAGCTTTGGTTTTGGAGGCTTCCAGTGTTAGGACACTGCGTGTTGTCCAACGCGCTTTGATTTGCACAGCAAAGAAAGCAAGGAGTCAAACAATTGTGTTTCATTATTTGATTGAACTGTGTTATTCCTTGAGGCAAGTCATTTGGGCGATGCAGATGTTGAGTCTCTGGAGACACCCCCTCAGTCGAAGTGAGCCAAATAGGGATTGACAGCAACATATAGTTATGATCGGTTTGGATTTGGGTCCATATTCAAGATCCAGTGACCCATAAAGTTTCATGCATTCTTGGTAGTAAGCCCTCCAAGTCTTGTGCAATGTTGAGTGAAACTGAATTTGCAATCTTGGATGTATGTCACAGCAAGGCAGATCCTTCAAGAAGAAGCTGGACAAAGTACAAGTGTCTTTGATTGGATTTGCAAGCTTCAGGAAGCCTACCACGGGGTGTTCGAGCGTATCAGTGACGGTCGAATATACATTTGGTTTTGTTTTTGGGTATATATATCTATATATAAGTGTTTACATTTGTGCACTTTTGCATGCATAGGCATAGAGTAGACGAGAGTTGAACATTTTCATACTGAGAGTATTATTCCTCAGCATTTTCCCCTCAGCAGACTTGACCTGCTTACAGCCTGACAGCTGCCATGGGACCATGGATGTAGACCACCTTTCCAGGAAGAAATCTTTGTCACAGAGAGGATCCTGCTGACGCAAGACATGTTCCGCGAGGCTTTTTTGTTGTGGCATTCGTCTCAGGTTCGGTGACTTGAGCCTATGTTGGTTTTTGTGGGCAGGAAGATCCAATGGAAGTAGCAATGAAGTTGCTACAGCATGATCGACGTGCCAAAGAGGAGCGTCGGCAACGTGAAAATCAGGCGCTGCATCATCTAGCAAACCAAGATCAAGTTCCGGGAAATTGGTGAATTTTGCTGAATATCGAGCTAAACTCATGTTAAATAAGTTGAATATTCAGGAATTGACTTTCTTCGGCTATGACGAAGTGTGTTTGAACGACTTCGCCGCGCTTGCACGAGTCATATTTGTCAGGTCTGTCCAGTGTGCTTTGACGAGCTTCCAGGCTCCAGAGGTATTTTCCTGTCCTGCGGACACTTTGGATGCCTGAGCCTGAAATGATATGTTGTATGCATTGAATATAAATACGCAAATAAATAAGCAGATAGAGATAAATAGATACACGCACAGATATGTATGTGTATGTGTTATCTGTATGTATATGCACATATATATATGTATATTTATACATGTATGTCATTTTGTGCTGGTTAAAGACTCTGAATGCCTTAGTGACCTTGGTTTGTGTTCTGATGCGAGGCCGGGATTGCTTGCAGCAGATGGCAAACATTCACACATCAGAGGCACTTCCTTAGTTCAGAAAGTAGGGCATGCATGCGAACGGAATGACATTTGCCCTCAACTTCTTCACTTACTTAACTTACTTCATTCCATGGGACAGCTGCTTCCTCCAGGGACAGCTGCTTCCTCCAGCGACATCTCGGGTTTTCCCCAACTCAATTTCACGTGTTTACATGTGACCAGGGTCCTTTGATGTTCGTTGTTTCAGGCTCGCTTTAGGTGATATGCGCTGCGTCTGTGTTTGGTGTGAGTCACCTGAGGCTGACGTCACCGCATTGCGCTGTCCAGTGCCGGATTGTCGCGTGTGCTTTGATGGAGATGTGCTTCGGCAGCTCCTAGGCGAGGATCCCAGCGGAACCTGAGTTTCAAAGTGGGGAAATTAATCCCTTCCCGAAGGCCCAGTGAAATCCTCGAATTCCTGGTCTAGTGAGTCTAGTATTGAAATGTATTGAATGTATTCCATTTCGAGTCGCTTATTGAGGTATTTAAGAGGTATTTAAGAGTGAGTTCAAAGGACCTTGCTATATTTGTGTTTGGACGAGATTTCCTGCAACTTTAAACTTCACCCTTTGAAACTTCTGGCTCGAGAGTTGCAGTGGAGTACGGCTCCTCAATTGGGCGAGTCCCATTTGTGAGGCTGTCTTGCAAGGCAGGACGGCTGGGATGCAGAGCTAGTGGAATTGGGACAGTTCGACAGTTCAAAGGGTTCAAAGGCGTGTGGTGTTCAGTTCTTCAGCCGCTTGCCGCCATTCTCTTCCTACAAAGCCCTTGGTTGTCCCATAGTTGTGTTGCTGGTGTCGCTTAGGAGATGGCTGCTTCATCTGATGATCCCGGTCCAAGTGGAGAGAGGCGCTTTGAGATCAAGTCACTCGGAGAACTTGGTAGTTATATATATATACACATATATATAATTACACACGCACACACACACATATATGCTAGCCCAAGTAACAAAGTGTTTTTATATTATATAATAACAAACTGTGCATTTTTTGTATGCATAAATGTCCTATGTCATGTGTGTAAAACAACTTAGCATGCTTGTATTAATTAGTATGTGCTATACAATTTACTTACATATAGGATACAAAATATAATTAGTAATATTGTTAAGATTAGGTTGTTAGTACTAGTATAAAACGCATTTTGTTGTATCCTATGTGGTTATATAATTTCACTCATATACTTATCACACACTATCTAAACAATAATCTTTAACACTCTTGTTGTTTTGAACACAATGATAAGCTTTCTAATTTTTCACAAGCTATTTATTTAGATATATATTTTTCTTTTTTATTTGCATTTACTATAATTTTGTTAAATGTATTTTTAGTTTTATTATTTATTATACTTGCTGGGTTCTTTCTGATATTGAAACTGCTATTACTTCTGTCAGTGTAGATCAAATTATACACTTTCCAAAAGACCATATAGTGCTAAAACAACGTCAAGAAATTTGCTACCAAAAAAAGAACAGATTATTGCTTCTATTTCATTGCTTTTACTGTTTTCAGCACTATTGCAACCACTATTGCAACACCAACTTTAATAGATATTTTTGGCAAAGAAAAAGGGCAGACAATTTCTTCTATTGTTATGTCTATAGGTTTAGTTTTGTTTCGCGAAATACTACCAAAAATTATTATTGCATTGCCCAGAGCTGCTAGGATTGTTTTAGGCACAACTTTGTGCTAACAGCACTGGCTAAACCAATAAAAAAACATGATAGTAAAAATTAAATTTGCATACTGTTTTAAATGTGCATTTATAGTAAACATAAGTAAAATCTCTTTATTCAGTAACCTTATTTATCAATCCTTGCAGCAAAAATAATTTATAGTACATAACGAGCAAGATACAAAAAAGTTGCACATAGCATATTAGATTATGTAATTAAAAAAAGTAACTGTGTTATTAGTCTAGAGGGAGATTTAGGCCGTGGTAAAACTAAATTATGACTGTAAAGTCTCACACCAACCTTCATCAAGGTCAATTCTTTTCTGATATATTGTTATGTAGTGCAAAGTCTCACACCACCCTTTATCCAAGTCAATTTTTTTCTGATGTATTGTGATGTAGTGTAAAGTCTCACACCACCCTTCATCAAGGTCAATCCTTTGTGGTGTATCGTTCTGTAATGTAAAGTCTCACACCACCCTTCATCAAAGTCAATTCTTTTCTGATGTATTGTTTTGCAAAGTCTCACACCACCCTTCATCAAAGTCAATTCTTTTCTGATGTATTGTTATGTAGTGTAAAGTCTCACACCACCCTTCATCAAGGTCAATCCTTTTGTGACGTATTGTTGTGTAATGTAAAGTCTCACACCACCCTTCATCAAGGTCAATCCTTTTGTGATGTATTGTTATGTAATGTAAAGTCTCACACCACCCTTCATCAAAGTCAATTCTTTTCTGATGTATTGTGATGTAGTGTAAAGTCTCACACCACCCTTCATCAAGGTCAAGTCTCAGTCGCGCACCACACTTCATCATTTCAAGTCTCAGAATTCTATTTGCCCGTAACACGGAAGTATTGCTTCCCAACTTCCTTTGATTATCTATGTGTGTGTCTTATATATATTTATGTGTGTCTTGAAGGACATGATGCAAGAGGCCTTGAGGTGGATCCCAGGAGGAGTACAACAATATATATACATATACATACACAATATATACGTATATCTATATCTGTATCTACACTATATATATATATCGTTCTGTAAGTTTAGAGTGAAATGATGTTAAGTCTTATGATATAAACCTAAAAACCTAAAACCACACACCACAAATGGGTGGTATAAACTAGTAAAACCCTGTATTAGCCTTCTCCGATTGGTGGTTTTCGATTGGGTGCAGTATCGTCCTAAACAGCCTTTCGACTGAGGAAATGGAGTGCAGTGGCCTTGTGGGCATGGGATATCGTCGTGGACAATTGTGCCATTTGTCGAAACCACATCATGGACTTGTGCATCGAGTGTCAGGTGGGGTCCCGTGAACTCTATTTTTTGTAGATTTTTGCAGTGTCATGAGCCGAAGATAGCCGAAGGGGGCGATTCGTGGCTGCCCTGAGGCCAACCAAGGATCCCACACGAGTGAGGAGTGCACAGTGGCTTGGGGGGTTTGCAATCATGCGTTCCACTTCCATTGCATCTCTCGGTGGCTCAAAACTCGGAAGCTTGGCGCGAACCACTGGAAGCATGGAAAGATGTGGAAACTGGCAATCTGGTAGCCCGAGGTGTTAATGGATTTCCGTTGCATATAGTTGCAGAAATTACAGCAATGCTTTGGAAATACCTTGTTAGATCGGCTTGGAGGTCGTAGTTTTGTTTTCCAGCTTTGATGGACTCCCTAGCTGATGGACTCCCTAGCCCCTTTGCAAGGCAAGTGTGCCCTCTAGACAATGGAGAGTGGGAGTTCCAAAAGTATGGACGCTGAGTGACTCATCCCGGCGTGCGCACAGGATAAAGACCGAACATGATGAGTAAGATAATTGACCGCACCTTTTGTCCATAGGCTTTTTGTGGCTTTTCAATGCTTTTCATGTGTAAAGAGGTCCTAACTGCCTGTGCAAACTTTAGTGAGACGCGTGTCCTTGCGCTCACCAGTTGCAAGACTCTGGACAGCTGTGGAGACATAAACCGCAGCAGCTCCAAACGTAGATCGGCAGTTGATGAAAAAAACAGTACGGCTTCGACAGATCTTGGAATGCTGAAGAGGGATGGCGTTTCAACTTTGCTTTGTTTCGTGTCTTTTTCTGCCGTAAATTTTGAGGTCCAGATTCCAAGTTGCTTCAGAAATGGGAAGAACTAAGCTTCAAGCACTACCTGGACACAATGGAGGAGGGATGGCTGTACTTTCTCATGGGTTGGATTTCTGTCGCACCAATGGTTTTGCCAGGACATTGTCTACTGCCCACGGTGTGACTTGGAGGGCGATGGCAACAGAGTTCCTTGCATTCAAGACGAGGACCATATGGCCCGATGTGAAGTTTGCGGTTTTGTTTTCTGTGGCAAATGTCGTGCTGTGACTCCGGCATGGTTTTACGCACAAGAGTGACCAGAGTGATGACACGAGAGAATGTCCAAGACTCACCACGCTGGTACCCAAGTCCTGTGCATCAAAGTGATTATAAAGTGACCAACATGACCAAGTGGCGGCACTTCGTGCCCTCGGTGCCAGGTGTATCATCCAGGCAGGGGGCTGATCCGGCAGGGATGTGGCCGAGCCAAGTGAGTCAACTGAGGTGCTGAGTGTGCCTCTGTTGATGATCGGATGGAAGCACTGGAATCCAGAGCAGCTGGGATTGGCCCTGAGGCAGGAGATCCGAGGAGATCCAAGGAGATCTGAGGAGATCCGAGGGCAAAATTATGGCATCTCTGTCCACTTTCTGCAGGCTGCTGCTGCACGCGCGGAGTTGCTGACTTTGCGGCATTTAGCAAAAACTACAAAGAAATGCCCTAAATGCAGGGCCCCTCGGAATGTTTGCAAGGGACAAAGGCAAAATCTGAAGGTCAAGTAGGAACGAATCACGATTTCGAAAGCCAAGATTTACTGTATTTAGTCAGGGTATGTCAGGCTTGTTTCACCTTGTACTCTTAGATGCTGAGGCAACATGGGAATCGAGAAGTCAGAGGGCTGCAGCAAAGTCCTGTGTGGGTGCCATTCTTAGTGGCCACAGCCATGGCACCCGCAGTGGCACCAGCCGTGGCATCCGCCATCGCAGCCGCCAGCGCATTTGCGCTCAGGAATTGCAAGATTCACTTCTGCTGGCGATGTGGGCAGCTGATCTCTGGCTACGATCATTTTGCCACCAGCGAATGCCGGTTGTTCGATGATGATGAGATCCGGCGATGGAACCAGAGGGTCGCTGACTCAGGAGCTGTCCTTGTCTTCTTCAAAGGCTGTAGACGGCTACCCTGAGGTCCATCAAGTGGACAAGGCTCAAGCACGGGCTCACGAGGTGCAACAACATCAACAACCGGCAAAATCACCAGGCTCCATGGCATTCCAGGCTCAACTCATCCGGCTCCATGCAAGGCACGCTTTTTGGCCCAGTTTATTGACCCAGAGCAGCTCCGACAGCAAAGTCGGGAGTGTTGGGAACTCAGACACATGCTGCAGCTGCTGCAGTACCTCCGCCGTGAAATACTGATGCAACTGTGCACAGCCACATATACGGTATACGACGTATGTGCCCATATACTCACACACATGCACACACACGCACAGATACATTAGAGAATGTTTTTTACATGCCTACTAATATGTGCCCATAAAGTGTCCAGTTGTGAGCGGGCAACAGCATGCGGTCGGATTTGAGCGAGCCATGAGGTCCTCGGTGCAGGGCACCCGTTCTGCGGGAGGGAAAGAACAACCATTTGCGCTGCTACGCGTGCATGACGCAGTTTTGTGTCTGGAGCCGATGATGCCGATGTGGGTTGCCAATGGTTGCCAATGGTTGCCAGTTGCCATGGGTGTTGCCATGAGTTGCCCTGTGAAACACCGCCTTTCCTTGCGTTTCTTGCATGGGCACAGCTTGAGATGTGGGAAAGCTTCGCTGCAGTTGGTGCTGTTGCTAAGGCAAGGTGTTTTGAGGTCCTGCCAAAAGGCAAAGCCAGTGAGCATTTCAATAAACTCCGCATTTGTCCGCAACATTCCGATGACTAGCTTGTACAGAAGAATCACACCTAGTCTCCTGCCAACACGTCCATTTTCACCAAGATTTTCGCTTGCCATCTTTGCGATGGAATGCCGAGTGATTATGCCAAGGCACGGAGGTTTTCAAAGCTTTTGCTTGGCAAATACTGCGAACCCTGAACCGGACCAACAGCTATTATGAGATCGCAGGTTTCCAGACACTGATGGCTAGACAAGGGAAAGATCCCACCTACAAATGCATCAAATGCTAGCGACTCTTGCCACTTGTCATTTATTTGTGCTGAAGCTGTTCTGTTCAAGCTGGGCTGCGGCGCAGTCCAATATGGAGGCTGAGATCAGCGGATACCTCAGTCATACTGCAATTTTGTTAGCTTCGTTGGTTGGGACTGGATGTTGGCTGTACTGAAAAGCTGCCAAAGGTGATGGTCCTCTTAACTTCAGTGCAGCTTCAGTGCAGCTTCAGTTCCTTTTTCGGGAATTCTGAGGATTGCTGCAAGTCTTGCAGCGGCTGGACCAGGACTGGATTGGCCGTCTCCCCGTGCAGACGTCTTGGATCCGCGTTTTGCACAGGAGCGGTTCTGGAGTGTTCCAGATCTCAACCGGGTCGTTCAGGACCCGGGTCCGAGAGGGAAAAATCTTGGAAGTGATGAGATGATTTGGTTTTGTCAGAACCTGATTATATACCTTATTGAGATCTCATTGAGATCTCAAGAGGTGCTATTATTTCTTTGGCCATCTCTCTTGCCTGCCAGGAATTGGAAGGCCTAGATTGGAACCCACCTGGAGGTGGTACTGGCAGAGATATTCATTTTTACTAAGTATTCACCTGAGATGAGGCTAGGAGAGAATCTAGGAGCTCATGTTTCAGGCAAAAGGGCTGCTGTCGATGTCTCGTGTCTTCACCTCTGCATGCTTTTGCACTTTAATCCTTTGTGGCAGACACGTATCCATGGTCGAGCAATGGTAAAGCCCAGATGGCATATTCACCTATTGTATTATTGTCCTGTACTCACGCACACACACACAGATAGATAGATAGATAGATAGATAGATAGGTAGATAGATAGATAGATAGATATATATATATGTGTGTGTGTAGGCTTTATTATAGATAAAATTATTAGTGGCAATCTAGGTACGCAAGTGAAATGGCTCCTCAGCTGGAAAAACATTGTCGCATTCTTGCAGCCTGCGGTGCCAATTTCCTACGCAACGTTTGTCACCTAACTACGGTGAGGCCCTTGCGTTACGCGGAGCGGACCATTGCTTTGCAACGCATTCTCAACCATCGCTTTGGAACGTGGGAGATGATCCTGCGTTATCTAGACAATATCTTTGAGTATGATGAGGGGTGAAGTACCTCTGTGTGCAGAGGAACGTTATTGCCCCACCCCCCCCACCCCAAACCCTACCCCAAGATCATGATCAGGGTGCAGTGCCTCTGCGTGAAAAGGAACATGAACGTTATTGCCCTATTGTGCTGCCCTTGCCAGTCCCATGATGCCCTGTGTTCTGAAGTGATGGCTTGGATGGTGTTCTGAAGTGATCCTGTTGCCGCTAATCACGTTTTTTCTCGGACATTATAGCTTTCATCACAATGCAAGCATGCACTTCTAAAGAAAGTTTGATTTAGACAAAAAATGCATCTGCATCTTGAAAAGTTCTCTACGTGTTGCTTTTCCTGTGCCCCCCCAAAATGGGGGACGATTCTCTGATTTGTGGTTTTGCTCGGGATGCATACACTATCACGTGATATCACGTTCAAAAGGTCTCGTTTGGTGATAGGATGTGATAGGATGTGATAGGATGTGATAGGATGTGATAGGATGTGATAGGATGGTTTGTCAGTGCCTTTGTCTTCCAGGTGTCCGTTCTTCCATAGACCAAGCGACCTGGAGCAGACTTGGTCGGCATTTGGTGAAATTTGATGGTAGCAGAAGCCCCAGGAAATCTCAAGGAGAACTCAATTTCTACCATTTGTTGATGATGAAATTCTGGTTTCAAAAAATGCAATGCTGGTGACACTGTGGGATAAACTTGCTTCAACTTGCTGCTGAGGCCAGCTGGTGGCTCAGATGCACCTGCAATCCACAGTGACTTTGCCGCGTGGCTTTGAAGTCACCGAAGTCATCCTGGGCCAAGGCTGCAGCGGATTCTTGATGCGACCTCACCATTGCGTTTGATGCCAAGACGAGTCTTTCGGTCGTGTTCGAACCAACATTGTCTTGTGGTAAATGTTCGATATGTAGGCGGATGTATATGTATACATCCACCCATGCACACATTGATCTTGATTCCTAGATTTTTTCTGATTTTTTTTTTGATCATCTTTTCAAGTGACGTTTTGAATTTGTTCAAGGCCAGGACATTGCAAGGAGGGTTCGAGACCTCACGCAGGGTCTCAACCACTGTCTTGCACGCGAGCCGCCCTCAGCCTCTGTAGAGACTTGAGCCGAGTCAGGGAGATTTTGAGCGTTTGTTGCGGCTTCGTTTTTCCCTTAGGCTCAAGCTGAAGCGCAGGAGGCTGCAAGATGAATATGATGAATACTGAATACTCACAGCAATGCAAAGCTTTCTTTACCCAATCAACTGATATCAGAGATATCAACTGCGAACTTGTCTTTGCTGCAGTTTTCCACTTTTTCTGGTCGTCTTTGGTGCAGCAAGGTGCTGCCTCACCTGCTATTGACGCAGTTCAAAGCCTGTTGCCTCAGATCGCAGCAACCTGGCAGCTCTGTGGTTGTCAGATGCCCCATCCCAGGCGATTGATGGGGCACCCCAGTTGCAGCATTTCAGGCAAAAAGGGAACTGCCAAATTGCTTCGATGGGTGGTGGGTTTCTACTGGCCAGCGCACTTGCCGCCATACATCCAATTACTTTGTTGGAGGCATTGCTGCGACTTGGACTCCAAGACACGCTTCTTGCTTGCGCTGGCTGGGGCAATCCGAGCGGTGCAGGTGACTCTCTCGGGCAAATTTATTTCAGTTTACCGAAAAGCTCTCTTCAGTGATTCAGTGAGTCTTGTGGTGTGTACAACGGGATCCTTCTGAGGACCCTGCCCTCCTGCGACCGCAAATGGCTGAGCAACCCCACGTGTTGATCCTGGCTGAGAGTCTGGCACGCTACGTGCTCAGATGAAGTTAGCTTGTGCTGATGTGATCGTCATCGCATCTTTCGGTGGGGCGGCCGGATGGCAATTCCAGTCCCATGGTACATAGATATCTTATGATATGATATCCACCACTTGCCTGGCCCCATCCCTCAGGTGTGTTCTTTACAGTGCGTAACGATCAGGTGCCCTGGCGCTGAGCTGAATGTCCAACAGATTTGTACCCGCCCGCACTCGAAGCGCAGGTACTTACAAAATGGCATGATGCAAGGCTAGAAGGCTATTGCGTTGTGTGGCAAGCGGCTGCAGACTTTGCTGTCAAGCACCTGAAAGAGGAGACTTTGCTGTCAAGCACCTTCTTGACAATGTAAAACAGGAATGAATAGTGTTAGTAGTGTTAGTGACTAGCTGTGAGTGATGGCGCCCAGGAACTGCAAGACCGCCTAGCCAAAGCGCTTGCTCGGTGCGGCTTCTTTTACCCGCAATGGGGAGACACGGGAGACACATTTTGAAGTCGCTTACTGGGACCCGTGGCCACCAGCAGGCATTCCAGGGCGGCCAAAACCTTGAGCCAAGGCGCAGACATGAGCCATACTTTGGAATCCTTCTGCTCAGCTTTATTAGTTGCGGAGAAGCTTTGCTTGGCCTCTGTGTGTGTTTGATGCTGGAAGGTGAGCTGCCTTCAACCAGACTGTCAGCGTGGCCTATGGCCAGCTGTCCTGTCACACGTGAGTGGCTGCCCCAAGCAAAGATGTCGTGCAACCAGTGGACAGATCTGACTGCCATTTTTGGTGATCACCTTTGATTTCAGGTTCGTAGATTTTGCGCGAGAGAAGTGTCAACCAGCCGCTGTGGGTCATTTGAATGTTTCCCATTGCCCAGTCCTGCCCTGAGCGACCAGGTTGCTTTGTGGACTAATGGGCTAATTTGGCATGCTGGAGCCAGAGATATCAATCAAGTGCCATCGCAACAAGGACCACACTCTGCGGCCTGCGGTCATTCTGAGACTCTGCCAGCAGTTGGATGCATTCAACGTTGATGCGTCCAACGAACCGACGTGTGCAGCTTAGCCAGTTTCGAAATGAGCTGTAGGCACATCAGCGCTTCTATTCAGTTTTTCCTGCAAGCCGCTATGCCACTATCTTATGTAATCTTTTCTGAGGCAGTTATGTTTGTCCACCTCTGCTAGAATCGAACTTGATGCGGATGAAGGCTCTGCTTGCTGTGCTTTTGCATCACGTTGTGTGGGTCTGGAATCGACAATGCATGACAGTGGCAATGCGCAACAGGTTTGCCAGAGGCAAGCCCCAACGCTGAGATCATTTCGAACGAGGTTGCGGCTTGGAATGGGTACTGGGTCTTCCCATCCATCCTCACCGTTGCAGAGTCTTGCCAGGTGGCTGCTGAATCTGGTTCGGCTCCATCCCAGCGCACGGTTTGAATCCCGGTCACGCTGCAAGAGTGGCGTTGCTGTGTTGTTCAGACTGCAAACCCTGCCACCCCACTACGGAGTCTTATATGCCAAGCATCTTGGATTTCAACCGCTGCATCTTCCGAGGTTCTATCCTTTGGAGGTGGTGGGGCCAAGTCAAAGACAGGACCCACACCTTCATCAGGTCAGGGATTTTGGATAGTTTTTTCCAGAGATTTGTTGTGCAGAGACTCCTTGGAGGTAGTCCAGCACGAGAGCCTCAAGCCTTAGGCACAGCTCTCAGAGCAACAAACGGTCGGTCTCAAGGACGGCGTCGGATCAACTGGACCATACCTAGCCTGATGTGTTGGGTATGTATGGGCATGCAATGGCATGCATGTTGGGTGCTTTGATTGCTTCACTTGACCTTTCTAACTGCCACCCAGAGCTTCAGAGGCTTCGAGTTCGCAGCAAGGGGAAGGGGTGCCGCCGGCCTTCGCATTGCACAAGATGTGCGAAAGGATGGGTGTTGCTGCAAGTGTGGCCAGTCTACCAGAGCAGCGTACCCAGTATACTCACTCCGCCTTGAGTGTGATGCGTGCAGGAAAGCAGTGGGGAAGCCCCTAAAATGGTGCGCCGGCCCGTGGCTAAGAAGCTTCCTGCACTTAATGTATAGACAAAGTTCTTGCCGAGCCTGGATCAGGTCTATTGACTGGAATGACACGAGATTTCTCGAGCAATTGGCCAGCCTTGCTTCTTTAGGACAAAGTAGATATAGATAGATAGATAGATAGATAGATAGAGAGAGAGAGATATATATATAAATAATACGTGCGGGTTTTTTCACATGGCAAATTTCTGCTTCGATGACAGGTCAGGCTTGGACTGAAGGCTGGAGATGAAGGATGGAAGAAAAGCTGGGAAGAGTCAGGGGCCAAACGTAGTGCGAGAGAGAGAGAGAGAGTCAGACAGAGAGAGGGAGAGGGAGACAAAGTCAGGCGACGGATCTCCACAGATGCTCAGATATGCTTAGGTTGTGTGAAAAAAGAGAAGTTGCGCCGACTTTCTCTTCAGCGCAAAAACCTCCCAGACAGGCTGGAAAAGCAATCTCTTCAAAAAGTAGGCATCAACATCCTACCTTTTGCCACGTACTTGGCGTCAGGTCCTGGTTGAGTTTGTGGAAGTCAACCTTTATCAAACAAGCGGCAAGGACTTGCCGCCTTCTTTCAACATCAAAATGAAAAATGAGCTTTGGGAGAATGTTGGATGCTTTTTGTGGCTTGTACTTGAACTCGTGTTAATTCTCAGCATGCGTGGGAGCTTATCATGACTGGCGGATCCTGCTGGTCGGTGTCATCAGGATTGGGCGCAGCCTCTTTTGTACAAAGCAGAGGGTGAGGACAGCCGTTTCCATCGTCTCTTTTGAAACGTGCGCCTGCGACGTTTCATTCAGGAGGACCGCGTCCAAATTGACTTGCCCACATCAGATGAGGAGAAATTTGACGAGTCCCATGGATCGAGTGACAAGCCTGACGTGACTGGCATAGGGAGACCCAGGTGACCCAAGCCTTCAAATTCCTGCAAGGAGCTTGATGGCAATCAGGCAGGAAAGCCTGAAACTGGGGGTGAAAGCGATCTCCAGGCCGTGGATGTGATGCTCTCAATTTCCGACCGAAAACTCTTGTATGTAAATGCATGTAAATGTATGCTGCATACATTCATGTAGATACATCATGATACATCATACAAATGGATAATGTAGATGTAAATGGCTGCATATATGGTTGCATGTGTCTACACGTTGTTTGCAGTGGGCCTGGTGTCTCGCTTTCTCTTTCTGTCCCCTTTGCTGAGGTTGCTCCTTCCTCAGCTGAGTTGTCAGCAATTTCAGCACATCAATCAGATGGGCTTGGCTGAGCCCTCAGGCTGTTTCCTGGTCAGACAAAGGAGCCAAGCACCTGGCATAATGGGACCTCGGGTGTTTCAGGTGGCTTCAGCAATGGGCCCATGGAGCCCACGGAGCCAGAAAATCGGAAAGCTCAGGAGCAGGATAGCCCGCCAAAGACACAGGAGATTGAGGTGTCCAGGGGGTGGGGTGAACATTTAAGAATGTATTGGTTCATGGACAAGAGCGACTTGAGCTTCAACAGACATTTGCCGGACAGAGATCCCACATGTCCTTTGACATGCTCCCTGCGAAGGGCCAGAATTTGGATCTCCAAAAAAAACCTCAAAATACAACTAAAACCTAAAAAAAACCCTAAAACTGGAGATGCTAGACTGCTAGACGCTTAAAGTTACAATCACTGTGTATCGCCAGTGTTCTGTTGCGGTGTAAGACTTGGCGGTGGGCGAATGTTTGGGGTGGCGCGTTCATCTTTTCATTTTCTTTGCTTGTTTGCAGGTGGAGTCCCAAAAGAATGATTCATTGCGAGAAGTGCCGTCGGCGGGTCCGCTGGCAAATACCGACAACAAAAAGGAGAAGACGAAAGACAAAAAGGAGCGAAAAGAGAAGAAAGAAGGAGAGAAGACAAAAAAGGAAAAGAAAGAAAAGCGGAAGCTGGAGGGGGAGAGCTTGCAGGTGAGCTCCCGGCAAGCATACCGAGGTTTATTGTTGCCATGCATGCTATGCACCCAGGCAGAACTAGGGAAGAAGTGCTTCGAAGATTCTTTGTGGGATGTGATTAAGAACTGTTTCAGTACACTCAGTGATGACAGTGATAACTGATAACATTGTATGCTTGAGAGGGGGGCCGTCAAGGCTGGAGAGAGTCAGAAGGCAAAAGTGACCGAGCTGCGGTCATCAGACTCTGGCGACAGCATGGAGGCTCCCGTTGTGACGATTTGAAGCTGGTGACGGTTGTATCACTTTGGCGCAAGGCACCTCCCTCACACGAGTACAAGTCTGGGACTCCAGCTATTGGATTGATGGTTTCTTTCTGATGTGCATGAAACTGAGGACTAAATACTGCCCCGCTTTTTTGAAGGGTCAATGTCACAAAGGACTGCATGACCAAGCCGTACGCTGTTTTTTGAAAATCTCTCCCCTGCCTGAGAAAGTGTGCCAGGAAACTTATGTACGCTTGCCCACTCCGAAAGTGAGCTTTTGAAGCCTGGGGAGGCTCATTGCGCTAGAACTTTCCAACCTTGTTGGGCATGCAGTGGGTTCAATTTCCAGGGGAGGTTGATGCCTGTTTGAGGCAGCTTCAGATTATCGAGACAAACTCCGGGCCAGAGCAAAGCATCCTGGCCAAGGTCCATAGAGCTGGAATATAATTACACACACACATATATATATACACACTTGTCATTCCACATGCAGAGTTTTATTTGTCCATGTGTGGCCTTGGCAGTGTCGTGGTCGCCATCCTTTGGGAAAAGATTGCAAGATTTGGGGTCACAGGAGTTCGAGAGCCTGCTTCGCAAGTTCCTTCCAACAGGAGCCAATGAAAAAGGGAGACACGAATAGACAAGTTGAGATGCGGAAATAGATGGTGAACCCAATATTAGGATGATTGTGAAATATGATCAACGTGAGTGTTTGATGATTGCGAGATGATTTTTCCTTTCCACAAATCCTGTTGAGGATGCGTGCCTGGCCCCAAGACAAAGCTTGGGCCCCAAACTTTGCACATTGCTACCAATCTTTGTGGTACTTGTGGTGATCTTGGCGGCTTTCCCAAGGCTCGGTCGAGAGGTGTGGCTCCATCGCAGCCAATGATGGGAATGCCGCCCATGATGGATCCCATGATGTACGGCCCTCAGTTTAGTGATTTCATGACACGAGATCCACACTCTGGCCCTGGTAAGGATGGGAGCTGGGCCTTTCGTGGTGGTGCCACCGGAGATGATTCATATGCCGAGCTCTTATGCCCTGACTGACGACTTCAACTTTTTTGTAAATCAACACTAACCTAGGGACCTAGGGCGTGCTGTTGATAGATTTAGTGCGTTCTGAGTTATGCCTTTGTTTGCTGAGGCAGGTCCCTCAGTTCCATCCACAGATGGCAATGATGATGGATCCATATGGCATGCAAAAAGAGAAACGCTCAAAGAAGACCAAAGAACGCAAAGAGGCCCATTGCCGAACCGGCAATGCAGATTTGGCAGCCTGCAAAGCCGACAACCAGTTGAATCAGATTGATTTTTGCTGAGTCTTGCAGGAAAAGGACAAGAGCAAGAAGGTGTCGGTAGTGCTTCGGTGATCGGTGCAGATCATGTGTGGAAGCTGACAACTCGCAGACTCAGAGAGCTGGGCTCTGCCCAGGCTGGAAAGGAAGTCCAGGTCATGAAGCCAATGAAGGACGAGAGTTTATCACCACACACAGGCCCTTGTGATGCCCGTCATTGGGAATGTCACTCCAGGAAACCAAAGAGCCCAAGTCGAAGAAAGAGAAAGGCGCCAAGCACAAGGAGCCCTTGATGGTTTTATGACATTGCCCTGCACCAGCTCCGGGCAAGTTTTGGGTAGTTTTCCACTGGAACTAGTCAGGAAAAGGTGCCACAAGCGGAGAAGGCTCGTGCAACATGGCTATTTTTGATGTGAGCTTGGTTCACCGACCTTCGGACAGGCTGGGGCTGTGAGGAAGGAACGAAAAGTTGATGAGGAAGACTTGTGATGCCGGTAACAATGCCGTACCGTCGAAATTGCATTCTGTCATTCCTTGTCAATGTGAAGCGAGACTCCGTGCGCAAAAGACGCCCCGCGCAAAAAAAGGTTGAACTTTGTTCAAAATTCCTTGGTTTTCCGCTGCGTTATTCATTCTGACGTGTCATTCATGGCAGTTTTTGATAGTTTTTGATGGTTGGGTTTGATTTACGCTGTTCATGTTTCAATCCGTGTCTCTCAAGCCGCAAGCCACTGCGAATGGATTTGCCGGGAGGGGTGCTGATGCCCACTTTAGCCATCTTTTGCCTATGTGCCAAAGATGGGATGTAGTAGACACGATTCCGAGGTTGAGACTGGAAACATATGGCCTGGACCTCTGGCAAAGGGCAAATTGTGACCGGCATTTCATGATGGTCAGTTGACAAGAGTTGGGGCCGCAGCCTTACATGGCATGCGTATGCGGGAGTCAACAGCACAATGCTTCAGACCACGAGCATTGATCCGAAAGCAGTTACCTCCTTCATTGGCTCACTCACATCCAATGCAGCATCCCAAAAGTTTCGATCTTCAGAAGGAATGGCTGCGATCCTCTTGGAGTTGCAGGGCGCCAGCTTGCAACTGAACATTTTCCACTGCAGTGCAGCAATCAAAGCGTTTCATTATGCTGATGGATGGTCACACGCACTTGATTTCGTTTCCAAGATGAAAACATGGGCTGTGGCACCTGATGATCTGGTCCTTGCCGCAGCAGTGCATTCCTTTGAGAAAAGTAACGGTTCCAGCACATCCGACAGATGGGCAACCGCTATCACTTTTCTGCAGCAGAAACAATGGAAAACTGGTGGGGAACCATGCGGTGATCGGCATTGGGCAACTGTGCAGCTTAATCCGGCCATAGGTGTTTGTTCCAACTGTGGCGAGTGGCAGGTGGCAGCCAGCATGTTGCTTTGGGCATCCTACGTGCGAGCCACCTTGGATGCCATCAGCTACAACTCTGCATCCAATTCATTTGCCAGTGGCATGTGGCTTCGAAGTGTTGCGTTGCTGAGAATGCGACACGTGCGGTCCGTTCGGTCAGATGTTATCACCTTCAATTCGACAAGCAATGCGTTGGGTCAAATGGCTTGGGCCAAAGGTCTGCTGCTGTTGGAACTGATCAAAAGGAAGGGTCTACAGATGAATGAAACAAGCTGTGGGGCAGCTGTAAAGGTTTGTGCCTCAAAGTGGCAGATAGCCACGAATCTGATAGAAGTCGTGAGAAGCGGATCATTGAGGATGAATGCAGTCCTGGGCCATTCCATTGTGGGTGCATGCGGCATGTGCAATCAATGGGCTTCTTCCTTACAGCATATCAGCAGACTTCAGGCAGATGATACTTTCGATTGCAAGGCCTTGGTTGCCAGCATACATGCTGTGTTGAAGGCCAGGCGTTGGTCTTTGCCGCTGTCTTTGCTTTGGATTCACAATAGGGATTGCCACCACTTGGGCTGCGTTCCGACTAATGCAGCGCTAGCTGCCTGTGGGGAGGGGAATGCATGGGCAACTGTTCTGAAGTTGGTTCAGACCATCGCAGAGAGTGCCCTGGTTCCAGATGAAGTGAGTTGGGGAACAGCTGTGGGCAGCTTTGAACAGGTGGCCAGGTGGCAGCACTCTTTGCACTTCCTGACCCGGACACGCAGCTCCAAAGCCAGAACTTCTGACATTTGCTGCAATTCTGCGGCAAGTTCTTGTGAGAAGGCTTGCAATTGGCAGGGTGCCCTGTCAGTCATTCATGGTATGCGACAGCGTGAAGGCCGCCCCGGGAGCATTGGTTTCAATGCTGCCATCACTGCTTGTCAGAATGTCCGCGCATGGCAGTGGTCACTGTTTTTCATGGTTCAACTTCACCTCCAGCAGATCGCCACGGAGGTTTCATGCAGTGAGGCAGCCATTGCAGCCGCTCAGGCATCCAGTTGGCCTCTGAGTTTGGTGTTGCTTCAACTGTGGGATGGTGGTGGCGCTTGGGCCACTTCCATGGGTTCTGCGATTGAAGCCAGTGGCCCCAAGCAACGCTTGCAACTGTTGGCGAAGCTTGGGAGTTCCTCTGTTGTCTCCCTGTCGTTGGAAAAATAGCGAGTGCTTGCGAGTGCTTTGCACAAAGCGCTGAACTCTACCAATCTTGGTCGGGCAGATTCTGGTACACTTGGAACTTGCAGAGCTTTTCTGGCCCAGGGTTGCAGAGCAGCACTTCAACTGGCAGCTTGGGGTATGAGCTCTTGCCACCAGAAATCCACAAGGATATAGATCATCAGGTTGTTGGAAGTAGCGCTTCGGTGTGAGAATCACCAGCTTCATGAATCTACTCATATTTTTTTCCTCACCCGAAATCAATGCTGTTTCAGTGTCGGTTGGACAATTTGAACAAAACATGCGCTGCCCATGATTCTTTGGGCAACTTTGGCACAGCCCGGACTCGCCCACCGGTTGCTGTTGCCGCTTGACATAGATGGTTGCAGTTCGGAAAGTGCAGATGCAGCTGTCGCAAAGGGAACTGCTGCGCTAACAGCTAGGGACTCAATCGTTGAAGACACTTTCAGATTGTAGAAAGGGTCAACAAGACCTGTGACAACTTAAGACGTCACCATTCATTGAGCTGGCATGTCCCAGGCAGGCGATACACATCAAGCAGCTTGTTCCTTCTATGCAACATAAGCCGGCAGTGTGATTGCTTTCCAAACTTGTCAACTCTCATAGCCTTTGGAGTTTCGCCCGAAGCAAGGCATTTTTACAGCTGCTGCTGTCTAGTGGACTCATGAGCCAGAATTGCTTAACAACTTGGCCACTTCTTTAGCAGCGCTGTCAAAGGAGATTCCCGAATAGAAGAGTCCTCAGCTGAAGCCTTTGAAGTGGTTGGGTGATTTGTGCTTTTTTGCTTCTCTGCTTGTTTGCCTCTTTGTTTTTGTTTTTTTTTTCCGCTTTTCTGTTTTTTGGCTTATTTTGCTTCTTTTCTTTTTTTTTGTAATTCTTTGTTTTGTTTGCTTCTCTGCTTGTTTGTTCTTTGGTACTTTCGATTCTCTGCCTTTTTTTTGTCTCTCTGCTTTTGTGTTTTTTTGATTCTTTGACTTTTTGTTTTTCTAACCTTGGCCCACCTTAAGTTAGACCTTAAGCCAGCCATAAATAGATTTTAAACCAACCCTAAATAGATCCTAAACTAACCTTGAATAAGCCAGTCAGCCCTATATAAATAAACCTTAAACTCAGAAACAACCTAACCCTAAACAAAACCGTTTTCCCACACCAACAAACCCTTAAAGAACGTCAAAACCAACCGACAATAAAGCAACAGCAAATAGGTTTTAAACCAACTCTTCATAAACCCTAAACCAGCCCTAAGAATCCTGCTAAATATATAAATCCCGAGAATCCCTACATAACAACAAAAGTACTACAAGAACAAAAAGAACAACAACAAATTAACAACACATCAACAACACATCAACAAACACACCAACAACAAACCATCAACGAACCAACAACAAACTAACAACAAATCAGCAACACATAAAACAACAACAAAAACTTTGGTGGTATCCCCAACAGCCGCAACGTTTTATTTTTACAAATCTTTCTGAAGCGTGCTGCGAAGCCAAGCGCTGGAAACACCTCAGCCGGGTTTCCGTGAATTAAATTAAATGGCCGCAAAACCTGCTGAACCTGACCTGGCTCTTCACCAAAGCCTCCCAGACCTTCTCCGGAACCCTGTTGAACTGACCTGGCTCTGCACCAAAGCCTCCCGGAACCTTCTCCAGAACCTTCTCTGGAACCTTCTCCGGAACGCTGTTGAACTTGACCTGGCTCCGCACTAAAGCCTCCCAGACCTGCTCCGGAACCTTCGGAACCTTTTCCGGAACCCTGTTGAACCTGACCCGGCTCTGCACCGAAGCCTCCCAGACCTTCTCTGCAACTTTCTCCATAACCTTCTCCGGAACCCTGTTGAACCTGACCCTCCGGAACCTTCAGAACTTTCTCCGGAACCCTGTTGAACTTGACTTGGGCTTGTCACCAAGGCTTCCAGGAACCTTCTCCGGAACCTTCTTCGGAACCCTGTTGAACCTGACCTGGCTCTGCACCAAAGCCTCCCAGACCTTCTCCGGAACCTTCTCTGGAAAACTTGACCTGGCTCCTGCACCAAAGCTTCCCAGACCTTCTCCGGAACCTTCGGAACCTTCTCCAGAACCTCGTTGAACTTGACCCGGCGCCTGCACCAGCGTGCACCAGTGCAGGTATTCTGGGCTGAAGACCCCATTAGCTTATGCTGTTGGGGAAAAATCAACAAAAAGTCAACAACAGACCAACAATAAATCAGCAACACATCAACAACAAACCAACAACAAACCAACAACAAACCAGACACAAACCAACAACAAATAAACAACAAACCAGAAACAAACCAACAACAAATTAATAACAACCGTAGGTGCTGCAAATGCCATGCTACCTGAAATTTTCTAGCTCCCAAATGTTGCAAATACTGCACAAGGTGAGAAGAACATGGTGGAAACCTTACGAAATTTGGAAAGTTTTAGTTCCCTAGCCTCTAGCCCCGAAGTGCTCCAAATACCTTGCGGTATCGATTGCTCTAGCTGCCAAATGTGTCAAATACTGCGCAAAATTTCAACATGGTGAAAACCTTAGGTAATTTGGCACGTTTTAAATATTGCAAATATAAGGCAAACAGGAATCTGAAAAAAACCCGCATTATGCACCCTTCATCGTGTTGGCTAGTTTGGGCATAGGTCATATAAACGTAGCTTGACAACTCTGGCCATCGAATCATTTGAGGTTGGACTGGTGAGCGCTGTGCCATTGGTCATTGTCGCTTCAAGAAATGGAACCACTGACTTTCTACCCGGATCTCATTGGCCAATTGCCGACAGACGTTTCTGGATGGATGCAGAGACTCGCGCACATCCAACCTTCCATGCCGGTTGGAAGCCTTGCTCTGTTTGATCTCGGCGTTTCCCACTGTGGCTGTGATGCCAGTCCTACCATTCTGTACATAAGCTATGTGCATGAGGGGTTTTGAGATGCAATGAACTTTCCAGAGCCTCAGTCGCCCACTTGGCACAGCTGGACGCCAGCAAAGAAACGCTTATTGTCTGGAGTCAAAAGCTGGGTCTGACGGGAAACCACGGACGCATCAGACAGGATCTGGAATTGTAGCAAACTGCCTCGCTCTTAAGAAGAAAAAGTGGAAGGCTCTTGGGAAGAAAATGTGGAAGCTTTTAGGCAGTGCTTGCGCCTTCACCGGCCACAGCAAACCAAGGTGGTTGATTCTTTGTGTAGAGCGACAACGATTTCACCACAAGGTAATTTTCCCGGATTCATGTACGTGCATGCGGGACAGTGTAACAACACCCCTGATTTTGTTCTAAATTAGGCATTGCGCATCAGATTCCAGCTGAAGTTGCGGCATGTGAAACGACAAGAGGAAAAACAATGACAAGATACTACATTTTTTTGCTGTAATCATAATGATCATCATCATGCAGTACAGTCTCTGACAGTGACAAAAACATTCCCCAAACAGTTTCTCTCAGACAGGGTTCCATCCCGGCCGTGTTGACCGAGGGCAATTCCGATTCTTGTAGGCTTCATATATATATATAAATGCCTTCGAATGAAAACAAACTGCTTACGGCTTTGGCACCAAAGTCTCGGAAAACCATAAGACATCATCAGACGAAAATAGATCCAGAACTTCTTTTGGTGCCATTTTCATATGACATGGGCTCGATTGATACAGACAGCAGACAGGCGTCAATCCTTGAAAGCGAGCAATTGCAGTGTTTTCCGTCAGCATGCCGGCCCGAGTTCGAAACAAATGCAGAGATGATACTCAATCACTGAAGTCTCCAATCCCAGCTGTTTTTTTTGATTCATGTGCACAAAATTCTTTCATCTTATCATATCCTACCATTAAATCAGCCCTGTTCTGGACCAGCTTAGTCAAAACTTAGCGCTGTGAAAGGCCAAAGTTTCAATGGGAGGTGCATGGTCCACCGGATCTATCCAGGCCTTTAGTGCCCCAGCTTTTTCAGAACGAAGATCGAGCTCTGCGTTGCTCGACAAGGGTTTTGCTGCTCTTGAACGTGACTTTGAAGCTTCCAACAGAAGACTCGATGTCGCCGAAAGAACGGAGGATTTCCCAACGCTGCCAGTGGGGCGCAGTTCTCCCGACGAGGCAGACTTTGACCAATTGGAAAGTCCCGCGCTGAGTCCGCAGCATGACTCGGCTTCTTGACTGCACATACTGCAGAATCTTTATGCTTCAAATTGGAAGCTGACTTCCAAACTCATTCTTGTTCAATCAGATATCTTGGTATGTGGCAGTTTTCCATTATGGCAGCACTTGGTAATTCTAAATCCAGTGGTCCTTCACACATTAAGTATTCGCCGCCTCAGGCTGCCAACAAAGTGGAGTTGAAATTGATTTGGATGGACGGCTCTGTGATCCAGCTCAAGGTGTCACTGACCGCAACTTGCAATGATGTCATATCCTCGCTGCACCGACGTGGAGTGATTTCAACTGGATGCCCTCGTTTGCTCCTTGGCACCTCCTTGCTGGAAGGAGGCACTTGTTTGAGTGAGACCGGAGTGTCCGATGGTAGTGAGCTACAGCTTGTCTTGTCCCAGCCTTGCCTCAACCTCGATGTCAGTGACAACAACCTGGGGGATACCGGGCTTGAAGCTCTAGTTGAAGGTCTGCCAGGACCCCTTCAAAGAGTATCTTTATTGAGAAGTGGGCTGTGTGGAAAGGCAGGGGGTCGAGCTGTGGCAAAGCTAATGAAAGCCTCTCCTGGTCTCGAGTTTCTGGACCTGAGTGGAAACAACGGTTTTGGAGCTGTGTCTCTTGGTGACACTGGTATTGACCTGAAGGCCTTAGCGGCTGAGATCCATAGTTGTTACTCCTTGGTTCATGTCACTTTGGCCGATTGCAGCTTGGAAGGGTTTTTGGGAGGCCAACAGCTGGCGTGTTTGCTCTACAAGACTCCGAATTTGCAGCGCCTGGATGTACACAGCAACAACAATTTGGGATCTACTGGAATGCTGGCACTGTCCAGTGCTTTGTCCGCATTGAGGCGTCCACTAAAGCTGACCGGAATGACGCTGGAAGATACCGGCCTGGAAGGAGAGGAGGGGGGAGACTCGGCTGGAATTTTGCTCCACCAAATCCCCTTCCTGACGAGTTTGAACATCTCCAACAACCTGTTGCTGCCAGCAGGCCTTCAAGCTCTGGTGAAAACGATGCCTGATACCACCTGCATCTCGAGATTGGATGCTTGCAACATTGGCTTGCCGTGCAAACTTGGCCTGCAGGAGGCCGATTTTTTCAGACTTCTCCTTGAAAAGTGCCCTGGCTTAAAGCTTGTGGAGAGTGAGGGCCACACTTTTGACGGACCACCACAATTCAATGAGATTTTGTCTCGCATGGAACTTATCCGAACACCTGGCGAAGTTCATGATCAGATTGAGCTGCTAGACATCTCTCAGCTTGTGCTTGATCATCCTTTGGTCGCGACAGACTTCAAGCGTTTGACTGGACTGAGCTTGCAACAGCTACAGAAGCTTCGCTCATTCAACCTCAACAGCCTCAACCACAGTTTTCATAGCCTTCCAGGAAATTTGGGTGGCATAGAGGGAGGAATTGTTCTTGTCAAGGTCCTGGATGCAATGTCAAGTATCGAGCATCTGAGCTTCAATGCTTCTCGCCTAGGTGTTGCATGGACTCTTGGTGTTGGACAGGTTTTGATCGAAAGCTTGCGGTCGGAGAGTGGGATTGGTCGAGAAAGACCGGATGGGTCCCAGCTGACGATCCCCAGGATTCAATTGACGTCTCTGAAATCAATAGATCTAAGTGAGTGTGGTCTTCATGCTGATGCAGGGAGCATGCTGGCGGAACTGCTCCAGGCCTTACCGGGACTTCGCGGTTTGTCTTTGGCCAGGAACTATCGGCTCGAAAACGCTGCTGACCTGCATTTGCATTTTTCAAGATATTTGTTTACACGTACAATTATTTTCATCCCGCCTGGGATGATGATTCTCATTAATTCGATTCCATTTTTGTTTTTTGGGGTGCAATTGGGATGGGTTGAACCCAGGCTGGCGTGCAAGCTTTTGCCAACAGACTCAGAGAAGAAGCACGTGGACATTCACTGG
>CAMXCT020000121.1:197500-220000 GCA_947184155.2 Cladocopium goreaui | reverse complement strand
TGACTCCAAATTTGTTGTTTTTGACATCATGAGATATCCTGAGCCAATGCCATGCCCAGTCAAATATATAAATAAGCCTTCACTGAGGCTGCAGTTTCAAAGCTGCAGACTGTCTACATTATTGTTCAGTGATTTGGGATTAGGATACAATAGGCTCAATAGATTGAACTTGGTTCTACTGAGTTGATTTGAAGGTGTTGTGACAATGGCTGGTTTTTTTTAAAACAATTTGTACTTTTTTTTTTGGGGGGGTTTGCAGGCCTACCTCCACCCACTTTGAATTTTCGGTCAGTTTGCATATTATATTATTACTATTACTACGATCTGGCTGTACACAGAGGGCGCGCGCGCGCAGTTTCCCGAGCCAAAATTTCCAAAAAATCTGCCATAATTTTGGGACTCTCACGAAAACCTTCTTAAGTCTGTGCGAATACAAACTTAGTCTGTACTTCCTGAGCCCCCTGCGCGGAGGTCGAAAATTCACTACTTTTTTGGGAAATTCTTTCGCGTCTCTCAAAAAAAGTGATCGTTTTTTTTTCCGGAAATTTTCTCTTCTCCCCAGTCAGTGTAGGTCGGGGGCTCGATTCCCCCTAGGCCCGTCCCGACCCCCTACGAGCTATTGCCCTTGCTTGCCTAACTTCTGCGCTATTGTCTCTGTGCTCTTTCTAACACACACCTCTGCGAGACTGCCCGCTTGCTGCACGGCGCTTGCTTCCTTAGCCTGTTCGCGCTGTTTTGGGGAGCTTCTTTCGGACGCGGCTTGTGGTAGCAGCTTTGGAGAGCAGCTTTGGGGAGCAACTGCGGGGAGCAACTTTGCGGCTTTGCAGGAGCATTGATGAACAGTTGCTTTGAAGAACGGCAGCTTTGTTGAGTAGCTTTAGGAAGCAACTTTGGGAAGCAGCTTTCGGAAACAATTTTCGGAGGCAGCTGTAGCAGCTTGGGGGAGCAGCTGTTCGGAGCAGCTTTTGATAACAACTTTGGGGAGCGGCTTTGGGGAACAGCTTTGTGGAGCAGGTTTGGGGAGCAGCTTCGGGGGCAGGAGCAATTTTGCACGGCAGCTTCGAACTGCAGTTTTGAATGGGGAGCAGCTTTGGGGAGTAGCTTTAGAGCGCAACTTTGGGGAGCGGCTTTGTGGCTTTCTTGCATACAATGGCAACAGGAACTGCAGCTCCAAAACCGGAGCCCGGCGCTCAAAAGGAATTTTAAAAGGAAAATCATCAGCGCCAAAATTGAAAAATCTGTTGAGAAATAAGTAAGCAGCTGCAAAATACAATAATATTACGCACACAGCCGCAGCAGCGAGAAACCTTTATGCAGCCATTGCATTGCGTTTTGCAGCACTATGTACACCATTATGCAGCCATTACTATGCGACTTGCATCATTTTGCCATTCCCTGAATGCAAAATACAGCGGAGGAACCAATCGCACGTCAAAGCGACCGCATTCGCTGCCCTTCATCGCCGCCTGCAGCCACTTTAAACGGAAAAAATACGGTTTCGTGCTCCGGCTTCCTCCCCAATACAAATTCCATAAAAAATATTTACGTAATCATTTCAATGTGTTTTTGCAGCACCACATAATAAACGATTCATATCCCCGCGCTGAAAAACACAATGGAAAAGCTGATTACGTGTTGAAGCAATCCAAACCGCAACCGCCACACATAGGAGGAGCCACTTCACACGGAAAAGACACGGTTCCGTGCTCCGGCTTCCTCCCCAATACACAAATTCCATGTAACGCTCATGTAGCCAACGCAATGCATTTTACAGCACCGTTATACATCCATAGAATTATTGCAATAAAATTCGCATCCCCGCGTTGCAGGGCACCAAGTGAGAGCCGGTTACGCGTTAAAACGATCCAAACCGGAACCGCCGCGCACAGGAGGTACCCTTCATCACACCTTCCACCGCTTGTATGGATAAACAATTCTCGTTGAAATTTGGGGGAGGGGTTATCTCCTCTTGATGTAGGTGCCTTCTGGCTGGGTACAACCCCCCAGTACTACAGAAAGCCTGGCCAGATTCAAAATTATTCCTTATAAAAATTAAACTAAATAAGATATACAAAACTTAGTCACAGACCCAATGGCTTCAAAAACCACCAAAAGATGGTAATCAAAAATTGGAGTGCCTTTTGTATCTGCCCAGTGTTGCTGCCGAAGTCGTTTCTTTTCCTAGCGCTCCTTGGGCATGACGTCTGTTCTAAAGGGTCTTTTTGTGGCCTATCTTGACATAGGAATCCCATCTAGGAAAATATAAAAACTCTTGGAAAATTTTGGTATATTTTGCCTTTTGTTGTTATGTCCGCTGGAAGTTTGTGGAATGATCCTTGGTGGACTGGTTTGAGACCAGTTGTTCTTAGTCTAAACTAAGTATAGATCATATCACGAAAGGTAGCCTCCTAGCGGGCTACCTTGAGTTTTACTTTGCGAAGCAAAGGGGCGGGCTGGACCCCTTATCCCTGAACGACCAATAGAAAGGGCCCCCCCCCCTCCCCCCCCTCTCCCCCCCCTCGAAGGAAACTCTCGCCATATGCCTGGTGAGTCTCTTCACGCAGCAGCCCCTTCGCAGTGTCTCGTCATCATCACCATCATCATCATCAACATCATCATCATCATCAGCATCATCCTCCTCATCACCATCATCATTCGACTTGAAATTCGGATTTTTCGACATCCATTTTCCAAGTACCCAACGGTGCGATGAAAGTGACAGGTTCGAGCATCCATAGGTACCGCAAAAAGAGACATTGGAGTTTGTGCTAACACTGATCGTGTTTTTTTTCCCCCACACGATGCGTGTG
This sequence comes from Cladocopium goreaui, assembly GCA_947184155.2. Lineage (NCBI taxonomy): Eukaryota > Dinophyceae > Suessiales > Symbiodiniaceae > Cladocopium > Cladocopium goreaui. The sequence goes on along the minus strand of CAMXCT020000121.1, from coordinate 217,190 downwards.
TCTGACAATGTATACCTCCAAATGGCTATTTAAATGGACTAAGTGATGAGCAACCATGGACATCGTGGGGTGCTCTCTTTTCGGATCCAGATATCTCCGCCCTGCTCTGAATGTCCAATTCCATGCCCCCCTCTCGTCACATGCCTTGTGCGTCTCTTCACGCAGCAGCCCCTTCGCAATATCTCATCATCATCATCATCATCATCATCATCATCATCATTCGACTTGCGATTCGGATTTTTCGACATCCATTTGCCACGTCACTTTAACTTTTGCAAGCAAACGGGTGAAGCAAAGGAACGGCGGCGCTTTTCCATGCTTCGATTGGACAGAAATTTTCCCTTCGTTCTGTCAAAGCGGTGACTTGCTAGCGCATGACGTCCATATTAACAAGCCTAATGGTGTCGGTAGAAAAGGGCCCAATCGCATGTCGGCTTTTGCACTGAGTGATCCCCGCGTCCCCTGTGACACAATTACCTTTCGTATCACCCCTTCTCAAATTGGATTTACTTTCCTCGCAAAATTTTGACTTGGACGGCTTAATTAGGGGAACCTGGGAAAAAATTATTTAAAAAAAATAGGAATATAAAAAAAATATTTTTTAAAATTAATAAATTAGATATTTATAATAATTTTTAAATAAATTTTATTGATCGAATTTAAATACCTTATTTTTTTAGTATTTGTACTTTATATTTATTCTTATTATAATATAAAAATTATTATAAATTTAGTATGTTTTAATAATAGGCTACAACATTTAAGCTCTTTTTATGTGAGAAGAGATCTTGTGAGATGGTATATATATTTAATTTTTTAGGTAAATTTTATATTAATTAGGGTATTTTAGAGGGTATATATTTTTGATATTATATAATATATCCCAAATATAGTATATTAATATATAAGCGAAATCCGGGAAACTATTCCCCACATTTCCAAATCTAGTTACATAAACATGGACGTATATCCGTAAATAATAACAAACGGTAATAATTCAAAAAAATATAATTTTAATATGGATAATAATATTAAAAAAAATATTTTTTAAAAATAAAAAATTATATAAATACCAAATACGGGTATCAGAAAATCTGGTCGTGGGTGGTCTTGAAATAATCGATAATAATAGGTGGTTATCATAGGGGAAGGATAAAGATTTTTTAAAATCGATTTTATAGCCTTGGAATATTTTAATTTTGTAGTGGACCTCTTTGGCCTTTGTATATGTACCGGCCAATATAATTAAAGGGTATGTTTATACGATATTAATTAATTTTGCAATGAAAAATACAATGATAAATTAGGAATATTAATCGAATGGGTTATTTAATGCTGCCTTTATATGTGGTATATATATATATTTTTCTCAATTATAAATATAATAATATAAATTCAATAATAATATTATTTAAATATTACGAAAATATTTTTTATATAAATTATAATAATTCACTACTATTTAAATTAAAAATTATTCTGGGAAATATTAGTAACTATTAACCATGGAACCCTATAAATTCATTATAAATTATTTTTAAACCAAATCTAAATAAATTCAGATATTTATTTTAGATCGACTATTATCCCACATATTTAATTATTATAACCCAACCCATATTATTACTCCAAAATACAAAAATATATAATTTTAAAAGAACCATAAAAATCCTTTAAAATATATTTTACAAACACTAATTTTATAATTAAAATTCCAATCAAAATAAAAATATACCCTATCTTTTTGCACTAAAATTTTCAAAAAGAATTAAAAAAATATAATTTTATCCTCCGATGTCCTCCCCAATATATAAATTTCATATAATATATATAACTATTTTAATATATATTTTTTTTTCAAAATAATATATATATATATATCCATAAAATCATTACCACACGATTCGCATCCCCGCATTACAAAATACAATCCAAAGCCGACTCCTCGTTAAAAAGATCCAAATCACAACTACGTATACAGGAAATACCCTTCATCGCCCACAATATCCATATATAGTAACCATTACCATACGACTCATATCCCTAGACTACAAACCACAATATCAAATCAACTCCTCATTTAAACAATCCAAACCGCAACCACCGCATATAATAAACACCCTTCATCACCACCCGCAACCACCCCAATATACAAATTCCATGCAATATTTATATAACCATTATAATGTGTTTTATAATACCCTATATTTATAATGTAATTCGTATTCCAAATTATAAAATATTATAATCTAATATATTGTAATATAATATAATATATTGTTATGTAATTTATTATTATATAATCTAGTTATTACACTATATTTTACCCGTAATTCGGAAGATTATTTCCCAATTTCCTTTAATACATTTAAAATAACCCAGAATTGTAAAATTTAAATATATTTAATTATTTATACTTATAATATAATATTTTTCAAATTACAAAATACAATAATTATAAATACCAAAATAAAATAATTCGTATTACATTGTATATTTTCAATACATATTCCATGCATGTACTTTATTCCTACCATTTCCTACCATTTTTTATTTCGTAATTTTGTAGGAGGAAAGGAACAGAAAAAGGGAAGGAAGAGGAAAGGAACATAAAAAGAAAGGGAAAAGGGGAAAAGGTAAAATAAGAAAAAGGAATGAGGAAAGGAAAGGGAAGAAAGGAAAAAAAAGAAAGGAAGAGGAAATGAACAAAGGAGAAGGAAAGCAAGAGAAACGACGGAGGAAAGGAAGAGAGGGAAGGGGAAAAAGGAAATGGAACAAAGGAAAGGGAAGAGAGGAAAGGGGACAAGGAAAAGCAAGAAAAGAGGAAGAAAAAAAGAAAAGGAAAGAATGAGGAAAAGCAGGGAGGAAGTCGGGGTCTGGTAGTTTATTTTCGTAAATTTTGATTTCGTCTTTGATCTTGTTTTGGCAATTCATAAAAACGGCGAAAGAAAAAGAAACGGAAACACACTTTGAAGCAAGAATAAATTAGTGATGCGGGTGGAAAGGAAAAAGGAACCGCATGCAAGGAGAAGAGGATACAGCAGAAGGATAAATCTATCTTCCAAGAAAGAGGCTCCGTTTTCCGGCTTCTTTTCAGAAGTATGTAACAGGCACAAATTCTTCCGCTCCCACTTTGATCTTTGACGTCACTTGTTGTTTTCAACGGGAAGTCGATGGCCGCCCGACTCAGGACGGGCCGCGCTGTTTCAGCAGTCAACCTGGCCAGGCCGAGAACAATCTCAATGCCCTGAGAAGGGAGGTACGAGTATAATGAAGTAAAAGGGTATAAAGAATGTATAAAGAATGTATAAAGAATGTATAAAGAATGTATAAATAATGTATAAAGAATGTATAAAGAATGTATAAAGAATGTATAAATATTGTATAAATAATGTATAAAGAAATGTATAAATAATGTATAAAGAATGTATAAAGAATGTATAACGAATGTATAAATATTGTATAAAGAATGTATAAAGAATGTATAAAGAATATATAAAGAATGTATAAAGAATGTATAAAGCATGTATAAATAATGTATAAATAATGTATAAATAATGTATAAAGAATGTATAAATAATGTATAAAGAATGTATAAAGAATGTATAAAGAATGTATAAAGAATGTATAAAGAAGGTATAAAGAATGTATAAAGAAGGTATAAAGAATGTATAAATAATGTATAAATAATGTATAAAGAATGTATAAAGAATATATAAAGAATGTATAAATAATGTATAAATAATGTATAAAGAATGTATAAATAATGTATAAAGAATGTATAAATAATGTATAAAGAATGTATAAATAATGTATAAAGAATGTATAAAGAATATATAAAGAATGTATAAATAATGTATAAATAATGTATAAAGAATGTATAAAGAATGTATAAAGAATGTATAAAGAATGTATAAAGAAGGTATAAAGAATGTATAAAGCATGTATAAATAATGTATAAATAATGTATAAATAATGTATAAAGAATGTATAAATAATGTATAAAGAATGTATAAAGAATGTATAAAGAATGTATAAAGAAGGTATAAAGAATGTATAAATAATGTATAAAGAATGTATAAATAATGTATAAATAATGTATAAAGAATGTATAAAGAATGTATAAATAATGTATTATATAAAGAATGTATAAAGAAGGTATAAAGAATGTATAAATAATGTATAAATAATGTATAAAGAATGTATAAAGAATGTATAAAGAATGTATAAATATTGTATAAATAATGTATAAAGAATGTATAAATACTGTATAAAGAATGTATAAAGAATGTATAAAGAATGTATAAAGAATGTATAAAGCCTATCCTTCAAACATTCACCTGGTCCGTGTTCTAAGATAACCTCTCCGGACTTGTGATAGCTTTTAGAGTCATCCACACTTGCTATCAGCTATCGGCTACTGTACTCGTCTCCTCTTCCCTGGCAGCCTTTTTTTTCACTCACTTTGCTCTCGAGGATCGCGCCCAAGTCTAACCTCCGGATCATCAGCTTGCACATCCAACTGCGTACTTCATACAGTATATCTTAATATCTTAATATGGAATAATGATGAATAATGATACCTACTACTGGCCTACTGGTAACATCTGATAACTGTTTATTGGAGACAGTTGTCAAAAACACATAAACCACTGATTGTACTACTTGACTATGTACTTCAAGAATGCACGCCTCCAAACTCGGAGGTGAATCAACAGCATCATCCCGCGTGAGCTTGTCGTACATGACCTGCCAATATTTATCCCTAATGACAGTCCGTGCTGCCGTGCTGTGGACTGCAGCCGAGAAGCTCCATAAAAGGCCATGGTGGTCTCGTCTGCAGCCCTGCGAATGTCCTCGTCGATGGTCGCAGCATGGAGGTGTTCCTATCAGCCAAGGCAATCATGGTGGTCACAACGTCAATGGTGACTGGGAATGGGCTGAGCCACAAATTCGAAACTGTGATGTGATATTTCACAATGATTCAAACCGGAAGCACGTATTCTCTTCTTTGGTACCTGGGAACCGGAGTTTCGAGCCGCAGAGTGCACGTGAAATCCTTTCTTGACAAATTTCCGGCCTGCAGTGCTTGTTTCATCTCCTTTACACCCTTCTCGCTTGGCTCGAAACCAAACCTGTGCACAAAGTCGTCGCAAGTGCATTACAAGGGCCCCACAAGGAACAAAACTCAGATTCAGACTGTTCAAGTATGGGCTTCTGCAAAGGGAGTGCCTCGTTGTTCAGGTCTTCATTCGCAACATCCACAGTTGCATTTTGCCAAAGCAATTGCACGTGTTTCTAAGTAGTAATCGCAAACCGGTTCATACCATTTCCAACCTTTAAAGGCGTAGAACAACCTACCAGTACAATTTATCTGTATTCTTGCTGGTTGCATCTGATGGCTGGACTCAGGAAATGGGTTGACTATAGGGGAAGTCTTCTTCCCTTCAATTCTGAAACACATGGTCTATCATTTTATTGCTGCAAGAAGTAACGGTTGAGAAACAACTTTCACACCTCTAAAAACATATTCAGAATATATTAAGAACATTAATTAGTGAAGTACATTAAAGTCATATACTAAGATGTTCTGAGATCTTTACTATAATAGAACATCATTATTTAATAACTAAATAGATCAAATAGTAATAGCATCATCATAAACTATTGTCATCATTAATCCCTTCTATTGGTAAGTCCATTCTACTATGTGTCTCATTAATAACAGTAATTACTAAACTAATAGATGAACATTATCATAAACTAACATCTGAGATGAAGTCCTGCCATCCGGCTGCCAAGGCACGAGCTTGGACAGGTTTGCCAGAAACAGGTCCTGCCCGTCGGACTTCTTTGAGTCGATGACATGGGAATATCATGGGAAGATGACATGGGAAAATATCATGGAAATGAGAACAACAAGACATGGGAATATCATGGAATATGGGAATATCATGGAATATTATGGAATATCATATCTTGGTTGACTAGTTATTGAACCAGTTATTGTTCTATCAACCAGCAGTGCTACCAAAAATACATAAAAATACGATATATTTTCATTAATATCCTGAAACGCTATGAAACTTTGGCATCTCTGGAAATCCTTCCCAAACTTGCTGTTTCCAAGTGTCTTGTCAAGCAACATCTATGCATATATATATAGAGACTTGTCATGACTTGTCGGCAAGCGATGCGACAGCTTCAAAGGAGGGGCCTTCTGACCATGTACATCTCGTGCAAGCTTGAAGATCTGGTCGATTTCACAAGGGCCAAGGAATGCCAAGGATCAAATCTCAATGAAGGTCGGGTACATGCAGAACTTGTGAAAGACAGCGGAAAACGATCAATAAGTGGTATAAAGTAGTGCTATGTGCAGCACAAACTTCGGTACATTTTTGTTGGCTTCCGACACAGCAAATGCGTTTGCTCCTGCATTTGAAAAGTCGTATCTCTGTATGCATCTCGTAGCTCCAGGAGCAAGTCCTCCGCAACATCAAGCTCCATTGGAATGTCGTTTCGAGACTATCATGCCACTCATCACGCGGCTGGGCGCTCCTTGGCACCTTCTCTTGTCAGATGCTTTTGAACGGAGTTTTGAGTGGAGTCCTGCGAAGAGTTGCGAAGGCTGGGATAAAGGGCAACACCTTCCCCAAACCATTCCTCCATGGCTGCTGCGCATTGATCTGAACCACTCCTCCAATGGTTCCCTCGTTGAGGTGTTCTTGGCCCTTAGGGCTCGGGATTCACCGGACACAAGATATGCACTCAGTGCAGCTAAGATGCAACGCCGGATGAATTTGATGGTCCTGCATCCGTCATGGAAGTTTTCTTTGAATGATTGAAATTCATCACATTTCTCTATCAATAAAGCCAGTGCACTCTGGCCATAGGAGCATCTTCTCATGCGGAGACGAATGGATGCAAACAGGATCAAACTGATATCTTGCCTCGCGCTCCTCACTGAACACGTTCCTGAACACAGGATGCAATGTGAGGTGGTTGTGCTTTGTGAAAAGAAGTACAGTAGGTATGGATCGAACTTACCAACCCCACAAAATGGATGGTTCAAGAGTAAACACAGTCAGTTTTGAATGATTTTGATAGATCTTACGGGTCCATGAGTACTCCAATAGCTTGACCAATGCTAAGAACCTGCCAGAAAATGGAGTCTCCCAAGCTCGCCTGGCAAGTGCCTTCTCCACAGTCTTCTTCAGTGACGCTTGCTCCTTTGGTCAGGCAGTGGTCATGCGGTGGTCAGGTACCAAGCACTGCGGGAAGGTTTCCAAAGGAATGATGGTCTTCTCTAAGCCTCTTACCCGATCCCGGAGTGCTTGCAGCTTCTCACGCTTGGCCTGGCCATTGCTGTTCTCATGCTCTTCAGTCTGAACCAAGTAGCAGTGCGGCAATTTAAAGTTTGTAGTTATATATAGAGCAAAATCAACTATAACATACTATAATTATAATCAAAATTAATCAACTAGAAGGAACTATTGAAAATGATAGTCGTCGCTGCCTGTGTGTCCTTGGCTATTCGTGTTCTGTCGGGTCGTCCAACAGAGCACTCATCTATCTTGTGGAGGCACTCTTCGGCCTGCAAACTCGAACAATTGACTGCGATCCTATGAGTGACATCTGGGAGTTAGTAGTGAAGTCTGAATACATTGAAGAATAACAAGGAACATCTGACAAACACATTTAAAATCATAGAACAGTCACTTACATCAGTTTTCGCCTTACTTTCTAGGCAACTAAAACATTGCGCCTCGTCCAATCTTCCCAGACCCTCCAAGGCACATGCCAGGCGGAACCAAGCCTCAGGCTGGTACATCTGTTTGGATCGACTTAAGCCATACATGCCATACCAATTACACAAATATATACAACACATTACAGCAACATGCGGCCGTCGTCAACCATCTTCAAGGGTCTTGTTTTGTGCCTTGTGATCTTCAGGACAAAGTTGGGCGGCAGTCTCAGCAGCCTTGACGGCTTCTTGCCAGTAGCCAAGCTTCATGCAAGCCTTGAGGAAGTTGGCCATGGTTCAGTGTCAATGGAATCACATCTCATCCAAGTTGTACCTATTGTAGGTCTCTGCTGGCAGAGTTCTTGGGCATATACCATATATAATACATATAATCACACACCTATATATATATACAATGTATATACACATATATTATACATGATTTCAATCAGGGTTCAGATAAGGGGGGAGGAGTTGTGCAGATGGTTTTGGTAGATACAGAGCGGAATGCATAGGGTGCACAACTACAAAATGCAAGTGCATGTACTTTTTTTGCAGCTACAAAATGAAGAACATAACTCTTTCTGGCTCGGAAAATAATTCAAAACCAGTACTACAAAATCCAATGCATCTGAAGTCAAAAAAATAGCTGAACGTCGGAATTTCTAACATGATTTTTCCCAATGACATTTTGTAGTTGGGTCTTTGCCATCCAAAGTTCCGACCAACATAAATTCGGAGAACATTTTGTAGTTGTCAATGATTGAATTTAGTTGGATCAAGTGTTGACCCCGTGCAGTTTGTTAGATGGTATTCTGTTAGATGACAAAATGCTAATGAGATTTTATGTTGGATGCTTCAACTAACTCAACATATACAACTACAAAATGAAAATGCATGATTTGAAAGGAATCAACTACAAAATGATTCCAAATACAAAATGGGGGGCACAACCCCTCCTGTTTGTACAAAAAATCCTGGCTGGCAATCTGTACTGTAGCCCAAGTCCTCCCCATTTCGTAGCTGAAATTTGAAGGAGGATTGATTTCACAGTATTTCACACACACACACACGAATCACACGGATAGGTTCGCATCTTCTCATGACAAGTTGAGGAAAGAAGACTCTCGGAACTACTTGGAACTACTTGTACTGGTATTGTGGTTAATTTCTCCTTTGCCTTTGTCAAGCCTTCAGCAACAGGATCCGAAGCGAGAGTTGTTTTTTGACTTACGGGTTGTCAAACTGACTTTTGGAGACGCACATCCACCTCAAACAATTTATTCCCCAACAGGGTAAGCTTGGGGGTTTCAGCCCAGGTAAGGTTCGGTGCAGCTTCCCGTCCAGGTTCCAGGTGGTTCCGGGATGTTCCGGTGCAGCAAAGTGCGGGTTCTGGGCTGGTTCCGGGAGGTTCGGGAGGCTGGTTTGGGGAGGTTCTGGTGTGGGTGACGAGGTGGTTCCGGGTGGTTCCTTATGATTGGACATTTTGCTGCAGCTTCCGGAGTGGTTCTGTGGTGGTTCTAAGGGTGGGTCGCCCGCCACCAGGGTTGAAACTTGATATAGGTGTTCACTGGCTGCTGTCACGTTTCCTATCATCTTGCTGTTGGGGATACTGCCTGGGCTTATTTTTTGTCTCAAGTTCAACCTTGATAAAAGCCACCTTAGTTATTCTTTCAAACACATTTTGACGTGGAAGAAGCACTGCCAAGTCAACTGATCTTGGTTCAACCGAATACAGCAAGCTAGTTGATTTGGGTAAACAAACATGAAAACGCGAGAGCCTGGGAGAGATTCTTCGCCACAGCTCCATGAAGTTCAGAAAGCAGTTGTCCATTCTCCTTGTCTGCTGCCTGCTGGGTCCAACATAGCAGGATTTGGCGCTCCACTCCATTCGACCTGCCTTGAAGGGTCGCAACGTGTCGTCTGCTTGCCTCAAAGGAATCCCCAGTGCATTGCGGTCCGTCCCTATGAACAAGACATACCATGTGGCTTCGAGAAGCTTCGAGTTGACACTCCACCGATAGTGAAACGCTGTGTTCCACTCAGTCCAACCCCTAGGAATCTGTCATTTTTGAACGGCCTCCAGCTGACATATGCCTCTGCCCAATTTCCTTGTTCCCACTCGACAAGGCCATCCTGTTGTGGCATGGTCATGGTGTTAGATAATTTGAGAGTCGGACGTGACATGAAGGAATGCATTTTGACACTTGAAGCCAGATTCTTGCTTTCGACTGAAGCTGTATGACTGGCCTTCTTGCACTTCTGCCCCCAATTCATGATCTGAGCCAATGTGTGAACATCAGCTACTCTTTTTTCCTGCAGCAGGAGGGTGCCATTGCACAAGCCGCTCGAGCGGATTCCCCAAATCTCTTCGTCACTCAAAGTTTTGACTGTCCTCGCCCTGCTGGGCTTGTCTTTCTTCTGCAAGGCTCCTGGCAAGCAAGTTCCATATAAAGAGAGCTACTACAGCTTGAATTTGGACAACAAGGATAATCATATGGGTCCATATATGATCATGCTATATCCGCAAATGGAGGCAACCAGTAAACTGGTAGCATTAATCAATGGGGTAATCAATGGGGTTGCAGTATCCAGTTCGCTCGTATCACCCCGACAAATCCATCTCGCCAAGGCCGTTGGTGACTCCTTGCTCGAGCATCATATTCCACAAGCATATCTTCCGCTGCCTTCCCAACGAGCAGAAATAGGATGAGACCAAGGCGAGAATTTCCATGAGTCTTTAATAAACAAATATGGTTTTACGTTGTTAATATGTTTATGAGCTTCTTGACTCTACATTCCATACCCTCCGCTCCTGACTTCCAAATTCGTCGACTCTGTTTCGAATGCCTTGTAGAACGCCCAAGCTTTCCTCACGCAAAAAGGGGCAGACAGAGAGCTGCTAAAGTGCTGCTGCATCGATCTCCTCGGCGGAGATAACTTCTTCGAAGCTCTTCTGCATCTTTGCTCCCTTTCCAGGTCTGAATCACTTGATTATCTTTCAATCATATTCAAATGTATTTTTTGCCTTCCAACTTCAACTCTCAATAAGTCCAAGTCCGACCCAAACCTCCCAAGTATGCTAGTGACTACTAGTTCTTCCCCTTAAAAATACATTTCTCCCAATATTTCTCCATTCTATTTTTCCATGATTTTTTCCAGCCTTCTCCACGAAACCGGTCAAAACTTTCATGGTGATGTTGAAGTGGAGAATGGGCGCCACCAAGCGTTTCACCTCTGTGGAGCAGTCCTGCGACGCCCGGGTCAATCAGTGAATCAGAAAGTGACTCAACAACCAAAGAACATGATATGATATGATAGGACTGATAGGATATAAATGGATATCATGTGATATGATGTGATATGATGTGATATTACGAGTGGTAGTCAGCCACGACACCATCAATTTGGTGATGACTGATATGAGATTATCTGAGTTGCGAATACATGCTTTGTCCCACAATGTCATTGATTGATGTTGGTAAACAATGCTAGTATGTATAATCAACATCACATCATAGCTTCAACTTCAACCTGCTGATGGGTTCCTTGCCTCAAGCAATTCTGCCAGAAGTTCGCGTTTTTGATTCATGTCTTTCACCTTTGGCAAATGTACATGGATGTCATGATGTCATTTTGTTCTGTCAATCGCAGTGAAAGGTACCATGCATTGTCACAGGAACTTGACAACACGGAAGAGTCGACTCAGTTCAGTGCCTGCTCAAATTGCTTCAGCCAAACCTTGAATGGATTTTCCGCGAAACAGCATCAAGGTTCCAACCATTATATAAATGAAGAATGGGGGAATCCGATTGGCAGCCCGAAACTCAGTGATTCACCTCTCGTCGGCTATTCCAATGCTGCTCTGTGCGCAGCAAAGCCTAGCACACTTCAAGGACTTCGAGGATAACGAAAACCCTTGAACAGGAATTCAGATTTTATCCTTGAAAGCTAGCTCCACATCGGTGCAACACAAGGATCACAAGGAAAAAAAACCGGAATCATATCAAGTACATTGCATTCCCTTTGATCCTTTGGTAGCATCTTGGGAGCCTTGTTGAAAGGCTTCCGTGCAGCATGGTACCAAAACTCCGGATCGTTCTGATCTCGATTGAGATTTGGATTGTGCCGCGGATCGGTACTGCCAGGGCAAATCAGCCACGAAAGCACTGAGAGCTCGAGAGCTGAACAGTAACAGAATCACAGGAAAATACTGGAAATATTTCAAGTGTCACAGGCTTTGCCTGTCCAACTGAAGTTGCTTTTTTTGCCACCTCAGCGATATTCCACAATGAAACCAAATCATCTGCTCTTGCAGCGACGGAAACAAAAAGCAATGGCCTTTGGGCCAGCTGAGTTACGGGCTCTTTGTCTCGAAACTTCGGGTCCAGCTGAGGATACCCAAGCTCCTGCGGTCGTCTTGGCAACACTTACATCTCTATACTTTGCAATACTTTGCAATGATAAGATAAAAAGGTCCCGATAGAAATGGATAGAAATGGTTCAAAAGTGTGACAAAAAAAAGAGACGCCAATCCTTGTACTCTTCATCGGAGATCCACGATGGCGCCACGGTTGCCTCCACTCATTTCACGGGGACTGCAGCAAGTTGTGATCTCATTTGGTGCCTTCTGGTTGGGCAACTTTGTCGCTGCTTGCAAAGCACTCTCAGCCTGTGATGGACGAAAGCTTTGCCTCTATCAAGCCAACCTCCCTAGATGCTACCTCCAACCCTTGCTGCAAGACCGGACCTCAGCTCTGGCTGCAGCAATTTCCTGGGTTGCCTGCCACCAAGAGCTTCCCTCATGCATGGAGTGCTAAATAGCATGTTGCAATTTTGCTTTTACTGTAGTCTTTCGGAAGAACCCATCAAAAGCTTGAACCTGTTTGGATCTTTCCATTTCGCGGCGCGTGCCATCCTGCAAAATGATCGAACATCCATACACATCCAATGATTGAGTGCTGCGGGAAGTTGGCCAGGACAAGCCAACCAAGTGCACAAATATATACAAATAATTACAAATATGACAAAGGACTTCAAACATATTCAAGTTATCTTCCAGCAGCTTCCAGCTTATTTCCCTCCTTCACAGCCCTTCCAGCAATCACATCCAACTTTCTGGCAGTTTCCTCAGCACATCGATGGATGCCCAACGTCCAGCACAACGTGAGAGACTGAGCCAATCGCCTCATCAAAGGCTTTGCCTTCAAAACCTCAGGCACTGCTACTCTCATCTACTCGTGCCTACCCAACTTGTGATGGTTGGACTCTGGACTGCAGCTGATCTGATTGATCTGAGTCTGCTGCGCACTTGCTGGGATCTTCGATGACCAGCAACCTGGAGCAAAGCTCAGGAGCACACTGATGTCTACCATTCAGGTGTCCCCTTACGTTGGTACATGGGGACGTGACATATGGGTCAAGGCTTAAGAATCATGATGGTCCTCGGTCCAAAATGTCTATCTAGATCAATCTAAACAGAAAAGCATCCATTTCTTCTCCAAACATCCACTTCTTACTACCCTTCAAGGCCTTCTTGGTGGAGGTCTCTTGCTGGCTTGAAAGTGCAGCCAAAGCTTCCTGGCGTGAAATCCATTGCTATGAAAGAACTAGGTTTAGTCTTTAAACTTTAAACAAATCCAATGGTTAATCATCACTTGCCTCATTGTATGGATGGTCACTTTTTTGGGGCCTATGGGTATGAGGTACAAGTATACTCTAGTTATGGACAAGAAACACATGGATTCTCTTACGATTCGCTTATTCTCTTCGCCGACCCTTTGTTCAGTTTGACCCATCAGACCCCAGGAATTGATCCTCTTTAGCTTTGAGGAATTGATCGTGACGCTCTAACTCCTCACCAGTCAACTCCTGAGTTTTGGCGCTGCAAATTGTGCCATCTTCAGCAAATAGCCAGAAGAACAAGATCAAACAGCATCAGCTAGCACCACATATCTCCAAATTGGTGGGAAAAAAACCCACATGTGGGGGGTTCCTAACCAGATCTAATCGGGCTTTCCTGCAGATTATTCCACACAAAACAAAACCAATTCGTTGAAAACTTAGATCCCAACATCCTCTCCAGCAATTTTGCTCAGCAAGGCTTGCCGCCATGCCTTGCAAGGATCACCAAGGTCTAAAGGTGGAAGATTTTCTGTACGTTTGGTGGCCATGGCAATACTTTTTCATGGCGAATACAATGAATAATTGTGATGATTAATCAGTGGATTCAATTGTATCTACAAACCCAATTTTTAGGCAAACCCATGTAGACCAGGAATGAACAGCCTTGACAGCATGGCAAACATGATTGCAGAGTTCCATTTTGCACACGAGGCGGCGTAGCTTCTGTGCTTCAGGAGAAATTGTAATGCTTGTTGATAGGTTTTTTCACATCCCAAATGCAGGTCATTCCATTTGGAAACGTCACCAAATCACCAGCTTCAATCTTCGCTTCATCAACATCTGCCCAATCACCAGTAGGAGTCACAGTAACCTCACCTTCCAAAATGTAGGCAGTTTCTGTGCCGCTGTACTCCCAGTCAAATTTGGAGACACCACAGCCCCAGGTGGGCCAAGATGACACTCCGAATTGCTTATCAGCCTCTTCTTTGGACATCTTTTTTACCTTGATGCCTGGCTTAAACCTCATTCCAGTGCCAACTTGCCGCGTCGGATTGCGCAGCATCATTGGCGATCTTGACACAAATGCAAAGGGCATCTGCAGAACGACCAGCCCCAGTAGCAGAGTCAAAGCTGTCAATACTGGGCGGAAAGGCTTCATGTTGAAAGCCAATGGAACGATTCTACGCCAAGAAATCACGGCGGCACTGTCTGATAAGAATCTACTTGAGCCAGCTTAATCATGACATCAGAGATCGTTGGAATATGTTGGAATTTTATAGACACAAATGCAGCAAAAAATGGAGGTTTCCTGAAATATAGGTACCCCGAACCATTGGTTTTCCCATTGACTATAATCAATTTTGGATGATTTGGGGGTAGCGGGTACTCTCATTTTCGGAAACCTCCATATAGCATGATACAGCATGATACAGCATGATACAGCTGCCGAGCCCTTGCAGTGTCAAAAGGATGGAGAGCCTCGCTACTCTCCTCCTGTCAGGGGAGTAAACTCATTGGAACACTAACTAGTGAATTTAGCTTTGCAATGCTGTAGACAACGTCGTTGCGTGTGTGTTTTGTCATTTCACATTCCAGAAAATCTAGAAGAGTTGATTCTACCAGCCTGAATGGTTTCCGAAACCATGGCATCACGCTGCACAATTTGAAGACACAATTTGTCAAATCCTCTGAACAAGTGACATAGTGACATCACTTTGCATTTTAATAAGCAAACAGCAAGTGGTCTGTGAGAGGGCATTGCTGCACTATATTGACTGATCACAAATGGGTTGGCTCAGAATCCTGTCTTCAACACGAAAAGACTTCAAGCAGTGAAGAGCCCTGGCAGGAGGCCTGTCAGGTAGTCTGAAATCTGGTTGGTTATGATCTGGTTGTCTCACCTATCTACTTGACGTGGGTTCCAGCGCCCAATGAGCCACGAAATCGGCCAGAAACCAGAAGCTTTCTCCACTGCTCAGGCACACGACTGTCCAAATATCTCGAAGAACACTAATATAATATCCTGGTTGGTGGTTTCAACTCCTCTGAAAAATATTAGTCAATTGGAAGGATTATCCCATATATTATGGAAAATAAAAAATGTTCCAAACCACCAACCAGTATCATCTAATATCAAAGATTAGAATCCCTACATCTCGGGACACTTGGGAATCTTGTGCAGCTGCCGACACATTTTGCCCGAGAAAGCGGACAACGTCAAGAGTTAAGACTATGAGCAGGAGGGCCCCGATGCCAAGCTGCTCACCTACAAAGCGCGAAGCACATCTTCATTGTCTTCATGACATGTCATGGCTCTTCTCGGACCGGAGTTTTGCTAGCTATTCTTCGATATTCTTGGTATTCTTGTTGCTTTTGATTCCCCAACTGAATGCCATACATCAGCATGCCATTTTTGAACCTTTTTCCAAGCACACTGATCTGCACCTCATCAGCGCGCCTTGGATACAGCCCAAGGGACTGCATCAAGGGACTGCATCACGCCTGTGCAAGCACTACGGCCAATCCCCTTAATTGCAACTATTCCGGGTTGTCTGAAAATAGGGTACCTCAGAATTCCATGGTTTCAGTATGTTTCAGAGGTGTTTATCACCAATTTCACCACTGAAACAGCCACTCCCTACCACATCCTGCAGTTTCAGACCCATTTCGCACTCACGTGCTCTGGCCTTAGCCCGCTTGGCAGCAGGCTCCCCAGTTGCCTACAAGGGGATGAAACAAGGTCATTTGTGGGATGATTCCACAGCAAAAAAACCTTCGGCCTCCTCCAAAGCTTCTCTGAAGGCTGCGCAAAAACGTTGCACATCCACGAACGTACTGGCCACGATGATGCCAAGGGTATGATTTCAGTGACTTCTGCGTGCTGCGTGCGAAAAAATAATGGACTCAAAGCCACAAGGCCAGGTCACTTGTAAAGGGGTGCAGGTGCAACCCGGATGACATTAGGCTTTCGGTGGTCCACAACCTGAGTCTCTTAGAGGGACATGCAATGAGAGCATATTGTATGATGAATGTTCTGATTATTGATAGACTACTTAGCAGTACTAAACATCTATAGCAAATCTGGCCTTGATGGGACAACATGTCATTAAAACTCATTATATAAATATCATATCCTCAACATCTTTGCTCTGCAGGTCTCTGGGATCAAGGCGATGCCACGCTTTTCCAGTGCAGAGAAGGTTGCCAAGCATGCTTTCTCCTTCAAATCCAGATCAATCATTGATTTGGTTGCACTTGTTGCACTTGGTCATATCATATCTGGCCACTGAATTCATCTGGGCCATTGATCTTGTAACCTCCAGCCATCTCCAGCCATCTCCAGCCATCCAGCCAGTCCTGTGAGAATTTCAGACTAAGTTGACAACCTCGAGCTGGAAGTGAGGGAGTGATCACCTGGTCACTGGTGATAAAACCGGGGATATCAGAATTTTCAACCTTCCCAGAACTGTGATTTTTTGAGAGAAATCAAGTGTCCACAAGATCAACACTTCACATTGCTGCAATTGTACTATATAGATCTATATAGATAGACTATCATCTGGTTTCATTTTCATTGGCGGAATGTGGTTCAAAATCCAACACCATACTTTTGCCTTCAACAACAAGCGCTCAAGTTGTGCTCTGCTGTGCTCCGAGTTCGAAGCGCTCAAGTCTGCTCCAAAAGAATCTCTCAGCAGCGACTCCAAATAAGTAGTCAAAAGCATAGACCTCGTGCAGCTTATCTGGAAACACATGAGATTTTAGTAGGAAACCTGCAATCCACTCAAATACCCTCTAGTAATTTAACGTAGCTATTGAAAATGGCCATTTATAGTGGATTTTCCCATTGAAAATGGTGATTTTCCATAGTTATGTGGCTGTTTACCAGAGGGTAATGTGATTGACTTGCGCAAAAAATTGCACTCCGAGAAGTCTCTACGCCGCTACAAACTTTGAGTTCATGACTTTCCCCGCAGCTCAGCCATGGTGGTCCTGCTCGTCTGCTAGTCGATGAAAAAACCTTCACTATCCCACAACCTCCCATTGCAAATGGCTTCAATCCAACCCCTTTTCTGAAAAATTGAATGATATGCAAACGATCCCAATATATAAACGAAACCATCTTCATTGGTGGATTGAACCAATATTTTGTTGAGATGGTTGAGGAACCAATCCATTTCTGGTAAGACAACATGCTTTGCAATATATCTTATAATCTATTATATCTATAATTATCTCAATATCATGATAGCTCATAATACAGAAAAAAAATCTCAATCTTTTTATTACTAATATTAAATATTGATACATCATGATATTCCAATAACATCTCATATTAATATATTATAATATTCATCAATATATATAATATATATATATATATAATGATAGAATAATACAATATATATTAAAATATTAATCAATATGATAGCTATTTTATGCTATTTTCATATTATTCCAATCTTTTTACCGAAGTGGGCTGACGACCACATCGCCTGGAGAACACCTCCAGGCTCGCCAGCAACGACACGGTCTGCAAGACCGGTGGGTTGGATAAGCGCCAAGCTCCAGCGTCTGCCTGGAGATCGGGATCCAACTTCGGAAAGTGAGATCTGGATATACCCGGCCTGGTAAACAGCCACATAACTATGGAACATCCCCATATTTTTACTGGGAAAACATGGGAAAAATATATAAATGGCCATTTTCAATAGCTATGTAAACGTTTACCAAAGGGTATCTGGAATGATATTTCAGTTCAGACTGAAATGACCCATTTCGACGAGAACAGATGGCGCCTCTGGGTCCCAGTTATGCGCCATGTTGAAACGTGTCGATTGCTTTTGACCCCACCATCCCGCAAGGAGAGGCAAGCCTGCACGAAGAGTCAGGGCAACCACTCTTGAGGCAACGTGTTGCTATTTCTCAAAATCAAAGTGACTATAAATTGATGTGTGAATTAGTCTGAAATGTATTGAAGAGTAGTGAGAAGCAAGAACCATACTTCTAAGAAACATAGATACTGAAAGTGGTGCCTCTTCTCGTTTGACATTTCACAAGCAGTACTGTCCGAAATGAATTATGTGGCATTTTCCGAGATAGTCGCGTTCAACCAAAAACCATTTGCATCAACCAGCCGGCTAAATCGGGCGGACAAGCTCTGTTGCGTCGCACCTTTGTCATGGTGTTTGCGGTGAACAAAGAACCCACCAATGGCTCCAGGACCAGAGTTGAGGTACTTGTAGTTACACCTGCTCCAGCAGGCTGGATGTGGTGATTTTGTTCTGGCAATTCATGGTGTGTCAACAAATATTTGAGGGCAAGACCAACATGCACCATCAACTTCCCACTCGTGCAACTTCAAGTCCTCGGCTTTCAAGTTGTTTGAACACGTAAAACCTGTCCATCAAAAGCCGAGGCGTCGGCGACATTGCCAACAGCATGAGCGCAATCCCACATTGCCTCAAAATAACGAGGCAATTTGGAACAGTGGGTTTGTCCAAAAATAAACCCCTTAAGTCCCATTGTTTAACATAACATGGCTTAACTTTTCATCTCATACTTTCCTTATCAAAATAATCTTTGATATATTTTGATATATTTTCTGGTATCCCCCCATGTGAATCCACCTATTTCCTGCAACCTTTCCAAGTTCAGAGTCGAATCTGAGGACTCCGAAGACTCCGAGGACGAAGCCGTAGCCCCGACTTTGTGAGCTGCGTTTGTGATGGTTGGGACGTCGAAGAATTGCCCTGTGTAGTACCTGGAAGTGGAAGGAAGCAAAAGAAAAAGAACCAACAGTAAAAAAACATTGGTTATATGGGTTTGTCTGAAAACAGGAGTAATGGAGTATACCCCTAAATGGATCTATCTCTGGTCAAATTAGATCAATTTTCCATCCAGAAATCGATGATCAACATGGTCAACCATAAGATTTTGGGGTAATTAACCTATTTTCAAACAAACCCACATCTAAAAAACCTCAAACAACCTCAATAAAACAAGAGTCTCCTTGATGTCGCACTGCACGGTGCCGAAACAAACTGTTGCGAGGGTGTCCCCCGCAGCCTCAAATGAATCGTCGTTTGATATCATTCATGTCCATATGTATATATATATATAAATTATAATGCAATAGCTTATATATAATATTATATATATACACATATAGGATGATATAGGTATCTCTTAGAAAACTCTGGAAAGCCGGTGATTGTTGCTGCATCATGCTGCATGGTCTCTGCATGGTCTGAGGCGAGGGCTTCTATGGCTGACACAATATCTTCAGTCCGAAGCAGTTCCTGATCCCTCGCCTTG
>CAMXCT020000121.1:0-192500 GCA_947184155.2 Cladocopium goreaui | reverse complement strand
TTATCACTTCCAAAGTGTACGAAGACTTTACTATTAAGTCAGGGGCCTGTGTTGAGACACTAAGCGGCGGTTGCACTTCACGCACGGCATTGGACTTCTTTGTAGCCCTTCTGCTTTGCAGTACAAGGCTTGTCGTTGACAGTGGCTGAGCATCATTTCATTGTGCTACTCAGCTGGTGCGGAAATTTCAAATCAGATCAACTCAAGGTAAAGCCACAGCAATGCCTTAGTAATCTTCAACGATTTTGGACTGGTCACAGAGTTCAAATGATCTGCAAGAGTCTGTAGTGTACATGTCTAGAACAGAATCTCAACACAACGTTTGTGTCTGGCCCATGATGCACCCTCTCTCGCTTTCTCTTCCTCTCTCTCCCTCTTCCGCTCACTCAAATAACGAGCCGCCGACAAGAGGAAGCAGTGCAAGCACCGCACTTTGTCTTGCAGAACCTTCGGAAGTACCTGGACCAAGACCAACTGGACCAACTGGACCAACTGGACCAACTGGACTCACTTCTGACTGTGTTTCAACCGTTGCAGCAGCACATTTTGCTGGGCATCAATTTCCTCTGCTCTGGGAGTCTGACGCATTGGAAGCAACTCCACCAGGCCGAAGCCTTCCAGAGTACCTTGCAGGAGCCAATGCAGAATTAAGGCAATCTCATGGGATCTACAATGACCTAAATGATTTAAATTTAAATGATTCTAAATGATTTTAAAATATTTTAAATGATTATATTCTGAAGGCACCTTACGTATCCTATCCTTACGCCACTTTCAATCTGCATTGCGGCAGTGGCACGGTTGGCGTCTGCGATCCTTTCATCTTCCTGGTCATTTCGAATTCGGGTAATGAAACTCCAAGTGGTGGAGTTGGGTGGATACCTCGGAAAGGCATTGCAGGCGATAAAAAAAACTCCGCCACATCACCATGCAAAGAACACCAGGGCTGAAACATATCGAAACATCTTGAAACAAGATGAAACAAGTGCCCAACCCAGGATTGTT
Source organism: Cladocopium goreaui (assembly GCA_947184155.2). Classification (NCBI taxonomy): domain Eukaryota; class Dinophyceae; order Suessiales; family Symbiodiniaceae; genus Cladocopium; species Cladocopium goreaui. Next base: position 191,495 of record CAMXCT020000121.1, on the reverse strand, counting down.
CACATCTACCTCAAGCGTGTAGTTGTTTCGGAGGAGACCTGCAACAGTGGTGAAATTGCTCTGGGAGAAGCAGCACTGACCATCCCCAGCCTGCACCGTCTGGGAATCGAATGCTTACTGTTGCATTGTCGTAGCCCCTGCAGGTCATACCTCCCGTTCGGACTTGGGAGATCCAGACCAAAGGATACCAGGTCGGAAATAACACACAATTCAAACAACTTACTAAAGATTACAGATGAACATATATAGATTATTATAGACCTTACAGTACCTCTTTGCATCTGTATTGCATCTGTATGGCCGCTTCTCTCACTGTTGCAACGGGCAAACCAGGCAGCGGCCTTCCGGTGGAAAAACAAAGCCAACGTCATAGCCTCTGTTGCTGGTTGGCTGCTCGACCTGATTGCCTTGGACAGATTGGAGCGGAGCTCTTTCTACCCCACTGGGTTGCTGAGCTGACACCCATGCTGCAGCATGGCATGACTTGTCATCGATATGGGTATGTCTCGAAATTGGGCACCCCAACATACCCCAACCATCAATATCATCATCAAAATATATCAACATATATCGCTGTATCACTATATCTATCAGACACCATTGAGATCCGTTTTAGGGCATCCCCATTTTCAGACACACCAAGGTGTCGCTCAGATAGAGACTCAATCGAAGTCGAAAGCCATCCGTGCAGTTCACTGGGAAGATGAAGCCATCAGGGCCAGACAGCACCTGGAAGGCAGCAAGGACAACACTGGGCTCGGCCTATGAGGCTTTCTGCATCAAGAGGCATTGTTTAACTTGACTTTGCACCACCTTCAAGATTTTACAGCTGTGCTTCACTGCTAGACTTCAGCTCCCACTTTTGCATCTTTTGCCAAGCGAGCATTCTTCTGGTCTGTGGCAGTTCTGGGGCTTCTTCACCCGGAGCATCTTGTAAGGCTCATCTGCAGCTATCAGCCTCCGTAAAGGCAGAATTTCCACTTGGGTACAGCTCCCAAGTGCAACTGCAAGGCCATGGCGTCTCTGCTCCGGCAAGAAGATCTCCACGTCTGGAAGGTGTTCGTCAGCAAATTTCGTGGCTTCTTCCAGGGTCTCCAAATGAATTTCCCAGGCAGGTCGTTCTTTGACAATCAAATCTGCAAAGGCCGGCCCTCCGCTGCATCCCAACCTCCCTGGGTCCACTGCGAAGAAGTGCCCACCAGGCATCAGCACGTGATCCAAGGTAGACAGCAACGAAGGAAACAAGCCGGAATCGTAGAGAATGTCGCTGCCAATGACCGTGTCGAAGTCTTTCACTTCCCCGCCTGGCCAAACACACAAATGCAAAAACTCCCAATGTCTCAAGTGATATGTAATTCAAATCAAGCCACAATGACTGGATGAAGCACGTTGGCTTGGAATTACTGAAGTCAACTTTCGCAAACTAAACTAAATTAGTGTCAACTCCTAACAGGGCAGCCTCTCTCCTGAACACTGCTCCAGTCAAGTGGAATGCACTGAAGGCATCTAGAGTCAGGATTGAGATGCATATTGCCCTGCAGAGACTCAAGCACTGGTCCAGAGCGATCTGACAACACCACCTCGGGATGACATGGAATGCCAGGCTCAATGATGAATTGTCCCAATTATATACAATACACACACACACACGCACACACACACACATATATATATAGTATAATATACAGATATATAGATATAATTTTATATCCAATTATCCACATGTGGGATCATGTGGGGCTGAATTTGGGAATGGATACTTCATTGGCTCTCATTGAATATTCGCCCGCACTGAGCATATGCAACAATTTAATCCTCGCAGTCTGGTAGTTCAAAAATGTTCAAAATCTGACTCTCAGCGTCTTCAAGTAAAAGTGAACCTGTTGGCAGTTTGAACTCAAGTCTCCCCCATGCCACACCTCAGCTGCTCCCAGTGTGGCTGCCACCAGCCCTGCTGTTCCCAAGCCACTTCCAAGCTCTAACACACGCTTGTCCCGGAACAGTCCCGATTTGATCTGCTCCAAGCACATCCATGCTGCGAGCACCTTACATTTTCGGAATATCAAGACATGAAAAACGACAAGTGTAAGTAAACTGACAGCTCAAAACACCTCAAAACAACTCAAACCAAGACCTTGGAAGCTTGGAAGCTGTTGCCAACAAAAATAACGTAAATCTCTGGAAAGTTCTGAGATGTTCTGAGTGGCCGCACCAGGCCAGATCCCCACAGCATCTCGCCCTGCTGCAGGTTCCCTCCAGGTCTTGCCTTTTTGGACTTGGTCGGGCACTTCTCCGCAAGGCGCAGGCAGGATGGTCGCTCCATTCCTGGCTCGGCAACTCATCCCTGGAGAAGCATCACATCACCAAATGATACCGTACTAGTACGGGTAGGTGGGGAACCTCCTGGCAACAAGAAATGCAAAAGACGCACTTCGTGCATCCAAGACTCCAGGGAAATGCAAATCCAACAACTCTGCTGCAGAATTGGCTCCAAGTGCTTCAGCTTGGCGCTTTCGAAGAGCTGGCTCTGGGTTGTCTGGTTGAGGGTGGCTGTCTTCCTTGCCAGATTGGATAAACTCTTTGGGCTGGCATGCCAGCTCTTTGCATGCAGCTTCCAGAATCGATTGGGCCGACAGTGCCGACATGGGACTCCATTGCCCACCCAAAATTCAAGTAATTGAACGGCAAACCGTGGCAAAACTGCAAGTCAGGTAGACAGTCATTGCATGTCATGTCCAGATTGAAAACACAGACCAGACATCGCATGTCATATACTATCCGTGTCATTTCATTGCGTCACACGAAGACAAAACACATCTTTATATACTTCTGAGAGACTTAATTCATCTATTGCATTGTCACAGGGAGTTGCGAAATGTAGTGAAGGTTCTGCCACTGATCGGTATGATCCCTACTTTGTTCTTTGCATGTTATTTGCTTTTTGCTCCAGTTCTAATCCATACGACTGCCGACTCTACTCGTGGTCCAATCCATGCGACTGTTTCCATCTTTTTTTGGCACAGCCTGGGCCTTTGAAGCTTGGCAAATATCACAGGCAAGCAATATATGGAATCATGGGTTCGGCAGGTTTTATCGTGTTGTATTATGTTGTATTACAGGATTTACATGGATTTACAGCATTGTAATCTTTCCGTCTTTTCATTTGCTATAAACTGTGGTATCTTGGAGTTCCATGTTGAACTTGGTCAATTCCGGGCTTTACCATCTGCAACTCTAGAGTAAGGTCAAGCACCAGCTCGTTGCCAATGTCCGCTTGGTTCAGGATAGTGGACTGCACGAAAACCACTCGCAGCGGGTTCAGCTGCCCAAAGTATGGGAACGTGGCCTGAATGTCCACCTGGCCGATGCCCTTGGATGGCTACTTTCAATAAGGTCAAGAATAACAACTAACTAGTACATATTAGTACATCATTGTAAACCTATGTAAATCTAGTAATTGGTTGGCAAGCATATAATATCATATAATATGCAAAAATCAAACGCATTCCATCATCTGGTCAGTAGCGCCAGGCGTGTAGAATTGAACTGACAGTACCTATTGGAATATACATGAATAATCCATGAATCACTGGCCATCTCAGGAACCTAAATTGGAGGTACCTACCATATATAAGGCCTATATAAGGCCTATGTTTACGGGAATATCCCCAGAAAATATGGATCCTGAAATTACCATTGAATGAATCTACGGGGATCTACGGGGACCTTTGGCGACCCAAAGGTGGACCAAAAAAAGGTGGCTCCGCTAAATCTGCCCGGCCTCCAGTCGTCCCGTGATGTCAAAGCTGTCCACAAAGTCGCGCATGTCCAAGGTCTTGGCCAAAGGACCTGCTGTTTCCACATGGAAAACCCGGCGACGCCGTCGGCTACCCACAACAAAAAAGCATTTGAGGAAACCTCCACATGGAACTATTTCTGAGAATTTGGACATCAGCATCTTATTCTGCTCAAAATATGCTCAACATAGCACTCTCCACTGAACTTCTGCTTGAAAAGGGCAGTGGCTTTTGGATGCTTTTGGTGTGACAAAATTAAGACTCCATTCCACCATTGGAAGCTTGCGATTTCGTCCTACTCTGCATGAAACTGAGATCAAAACTGATGATGCGGAAGTTCCAGTAGTTCTGTTGCGGTGTGAACTCTGGGTTGGACCTGAGAAAGTTCTGATCAAGTTGAAATGAAACAGAGGGTCATACTGTAGTAAGATGAAAGCGATGTCCGTTGTCGGGTCACCTACACAATTTGTATCGGGTTTCATCCCCGAGTGTTGGACACGTAGACGAAGAGTCTGAAGGGCGAATTTGGAGCCAACGGGTCGGACGTGTCCATGGTGAACTCTGCAATGTTATTTTCCCTCACCTTCGAAGCGTGTTCTCGCGGCAAGTGCGCGCAAGTTTGGATTGGTCCCACAGGATTAGAATCAAGGTACTGACAGGCGAACCATCCCAATGCCCAAAAACACTAACAGAAAAACATCGGCATGTCTCATGGCTTTATTTGTCCGCATTGCGTTGGATTGTTGGAACAAAAAACCTGCTACACAAAGCACTGAGGCAAAAACATAGCACGTAGTCGTGTTGGCAAGCCCATCATCAGTGCTAAAGAAAGCACAGGTGAACACAAAGCCTCAGGGAATTGAAACTGTCTGTCCGGCACAACACGCACAGAATGCAGCAGGTAGAATCTAATGGGCAGAAGCTCCCTGAGTTCCGTTGCCATTTGGCGCGGTGATCTCAATCTTGGAACCTCCAGGAATGTACTTGTCACTCATGATGTAGAACCTCAGGACGCACTCCTAATATCTCCTAATCACATTTCATATCAAAAAGTAACCTTAAAAAATCACTATAAATCACTCTTCTAAGTTGAATTGAGACTACAAGCAACCTATGGAAAGCCAGAACGCCGGCATAAAGGCTGATTGCCGGACTTTTCGCACCATTTGCAAATCTTTCAGAGTGGCAGAGAGCAGATCTCAGGTAGCAGCTCCAAACGATGAAGTGGCAGTAGCGTGGTGGTGTCGGACGGAGTGACACGAACTTCCTGCGCCGTGGCTTAAAATTGTTACATCCAATCCCGTGGTATTGGGCAGTCGCCGGCCTTGATTTGCTCCAAATCGAAGCCAGGAACACTCCGCCTTTGCAAACGAGGTCAAATGGATGAAAATGGAGCCACCATGAGCCACGTAATGCACTCCCTGTTCAGCACAAACAACCACACCCATCTAAAATTCAAGTGCAGGACCGCAAGTGCAAGATCACATCGTTCTGAAGTGTTTCGAATCTCCACACCTAGAAGCATCTGTACAAAATACGGATGCTCTTAAATCATCCATGCCAATCTGCATGTGCACATCCAAGCAAAAATCAACTCAACCACTTAAAACATCAAACTTAAATCTATTTATATCTATTGCATCTTTCCATAACCATGGATCAATGCTCAAGTCCTCATACTCATCCAAGTTTCTGATAGCATGCATGTGGACTCGTTGTTGAGCAAGACAGAACCCCTGGATACCCCTGGGTCTGCGGCGTTGTCAGCCGAAGGCGGTGTGCGCAGTGGATTCGTCAGGGCAAATTCAAAGGCAAAGTCCAAACCATAGGACACCTCTTGCTCGATGGTCATCTCTACATACCACCTGCCAAAGGGATCCAAAGGGGTTGAAAGAGGCCTCTGGCGAGCCAGCCTCTGATTTCATGGGATGGGCTGATGGCAATTCAATGCAATTCAGGTAGCTCAGGAGCCCACTGGCCACTTGCTGCATCATAGTGGTCGAAGCAGTAAGTTCCAGATGGCAGCGACAAGTACGAGATCTCAGGTGCTCCAAAGCGCCCCCACGCATATCCCACAGGGATCCAAAGTGCAAGTTGGTCCGGGGATGTCAAGTGTCATGGTGACGTCACTGTCTTAGTTCATCTCGGTTCCCGGCTGTGGTGGGGAATGGATTCTTCACCAGCTCTCGGCCCACATCGTATGACAAGGAAAACAAATTCAATGATGTTCCGCAGTCCTGCGACAAACGAGGAATGTCTGCCCAGGGCCGAAGTGCGTTGGGGAGCATCAATGCACGGAGAGTTTGGGATGAACCCCTACCATGACCTGCAAATCCATTCCACAAATGTCTGAGGCGGCAACATTTGCTGTCAGAAGCTACAGCTATACAAGAAACATGAGGATATCAACAAATGTCATGTCTGTTGAACGAATCGAAGGTACAGTACAGAATCTGGAAATCTGCAGCATCCAGAATGCTTTGATGAAATTTGTGCGTCCCCTTGTCGAATTTCTGAAGCACGAAACCGTGGTTACTCGCCAAGATTTGCTGGTCACACTCTATGACGACTCGCTGCGGCATGTCCGGCAATGGCTGAAACGTCGGAGGCAGCCAAAGCCGCATTTGACTCGTCCTTGGATTCAAATCGAGCATGGCACATGTCGCACATGTCTGAGAATGGCTACTCAGCATGGCTCAGCACCCAGCTGCCCAGTTTCTAGACTGGCTTTTAGAGGACTCTTCAAGTTGAACCAAATGCCGACCTCAGAAGTTCAGAAAGTTCAGCTTTGCGCAGGACAGTGGGTCTCTTCACTTGCAGGATTTTCCACATCGATAAATCATTTCCAGGTGTTGAAAGCTACTGAAAGCATTGCTCGGCCATGTCACATGAGGCTCTGACCACGTTCTGTGCCAGTGGTGACAGCACAGTCCCAGTGACATATGCGCCTGAAAACTCGCCAAAGATCTTGAAGCCAGTGACGTTCAGGTTCACGTTCAGCCTGACACGACATGCAGTGTTTTGCCTCAAAGGCTCTGAACATTCGCACATTAAGAGAGTGAGCGGTCGCAATTTCTGGGTTCTAAAGAGGTAAGGAGCGCACAGAACGTCTGTTCCAGAAGACAAACTGAAAGCTTCGAATTTCCAAACCTGGGACAGTCGCTGACTCTGAGAGGTCCCTGATCTTGTGACATATCCTGATTATCAAGCACATGTTTCCAACATTACCTGATAGTTGAAGTGAAAAACAAGTGGGTTGCACCGTACAGTCTGCCTTGCTAAGCAGATCTAAGCAGCCTGATTGAACTGCACTTGGGGCATTCATGATCCAAAGGATCGTGGCAAAATCAAGGTTCTGGTTGGTTCGAGTTGGATAAAACCAGCCCTCAAGATGGATAGGTCGGTGATGGGTAGGGTTCCTATAGAGGACCAGGGGGTAAAAAGAAGGAAAAAGGGAAGACAAGCCTGGAAGACCATTTGCGCATTTTCCAGCATGACGTCAACACTGGCAGCAAAACTACAGTATACAAACATTTAAAAACACACACACACACATACGCAAAATCTTACGAGGGCCTTTTCCAAAGAATTGCAGCCAAAAACATTCCAGCACTGCAGTGGCTTCCGGGAAGGAAAGTCACCAGGAAAAATTGGCTGAGTTCAGCACGTTGTTGGCCCTCGTTGGTGATATTTCTGGGTTGCTCAGGCCCAAAATGATAACCTGAAGCAAAGAGCTCTGAGTTCTGCCTTTTCTTTCCCTGGAATTTCTGTTCCCCAAGCTTCCCACCAGTGGCACGTTGGCTGGGTAGCCTTCTTCGATGGCTTCTAGCCTTGGTTCAGTGCACATTTCACGTGTCAGAAGTTTATGATTAGCCCAGCCAAGAGCTGACCCTTTCTTTACGACCATTTTCTACCATGGATATCCATGGATCAGTTTGTTCTCTATGAAGCCATCTCCAACCAAATCTCATCAAAAGTGCTCAAAAGTAGTCAACAGTATCAACACACCAATCATCCTGTCACATCCCGTCCGTCACCTTTTCGATTTGCCATGCTTGATGCTTCTGAAGCATCCGAAGGTACCCCAACAACGCTTGACGCTCGCAGTGCGGGCTCCGGTCATGATCAACAAACACCGGAGTCAGGAGCGAAGCCATAGCCATAGGGGCCATAGCTCGCTGGAAATCTTCTCCATCCTCCTCCAGATCCTCCAGGTCAGAGCGCCCCTGCCTTCGTTGGAAACAAACTTGGGACGAGGAATCCTTTGCGACTCCGAGACCGAGAACTCCCGCAGTCCAAGTCACCAAGGTCTTCGCTGCAGCTTCCCGTGAAAACACTGCCCCGCTGTACTGCAATGCACTGTGGGCTTGAAATTGGCCCAGATTTTTCCATGGAATGGAAGAATCACTTTGGGAGGTGGCAAACGTGCCATGGTCATCGGAAGAAACACGCGAACGAAGAAAATGAGTCAGGAAGTGCTGCCCGAGACTTGATTGTTTTTGCAACTTGGCAGTTTGCTCTGGACTTCGCCCCGCATGAAGGCACAAGTGTCTCAAGGCAAAGAACGCAGGGATGTAGACCACCCGATGAAGCATTGTGCGCACCTTTTCTTGCACTTCTGCTTGATCAAGTATAGATTCAAATGATTCTAGAATAAAGCCTTGATCCTCAGGCGCTTGCATCGTTTCTTTATTCTGCGCTGAGTAGATCTGGACAGCCTTTGTTTCAATCCAAAGCTCTGTGCCAGCGATGAAGTCTGGCATCCTTAGGTAGCAAAAGATTTACAGTAAAAGCAAAGCCAGGTGTGAACAGTACCAAATCAAACACAAAAGGCACGTTCTTGTACTCTTCCTGTCCCTACCCTGTGAAAAATCTGCATCCAAGACTCTGCAAATGATTGGAGCTTGCTTCGCTTGCTTGCATGATGCTTCGGAAGCTCAGGGAGTCAAGATGAAGCCGTTCTTGCTCAAATAGAGTTAGCATGGCCAAAGATTGGGTCCAGCACAAGGCGCGATCCATCCCATCAAGAACAGAGTTAAGGACAGTTGGAGTTGGTTCTACCTTCTGCAGTTTTGCAAATTCAAGAAGTTGAAGGGATTTTGTCCATTGCTCACCTTTGCCACAAGCGCTGACCCCGATGCCAATGGTAACGAGATCAGGCGCAAGCTTTCTCTGCTGTGCTTGAATGCCACTTTTTGCCGGTTGAGCAAGGTCTGGAAGGTTAAAGAAACACAATGTCCGTTGCCAAAGCGTTTTTCCCGCATCATGGTCGGGCATGCCCCCCGCCAACAAATCAACAAAATCAGGATCATCAACAGCTCCCTGGCACCCTGCCATTGCAGCACCCACCATTGGCATGGTCAATCGAATAGGGAACCAGTGAAAGCCATGAATCAGGGCCAATGCTCTGCCCCACTTGCGGCCCATGCTGCAGGAGTTCAAAGCTGCACCAAAGCAAGGAGCATTGAGCTGCAGGGATGCAAGGTCTAGTGACTGGATCAATGTCAATGATGTTTTCCAGTTCGCACTCTTCTGGCACGCATTCAAACATGCACCAAATGCCACCACGTTTGGTGCAGTGCTTGACCACATGCCACACGACAGGGACTGAAGGGCACTGCTCCATGCTGAGCCAAAAGCGTTGGCAGCAGTGCCATAGGTGACTTCACTGGGTTCTATAGCCAAACTCCGCATTCTTGACAACAGGCCCCACACCAATGCTTGCTGGAAATCTCCCTGCAGGTTTGCCATGGCTGAATTGAAGGAAATCTCATCTACGTTGTCAACTAAAAGGAGATCCAAACTAGCTCTCCATCCTTCCAAGCCCGCACTGGTGATAACGACATTGACGCACTGCGCATCAGGGCTGGGGCTTCGAGGAGTGTTCAACCACATCGACATCAAGAGATTTAGTGCCAGCTTCCAACCCCGGGCCTTTCCCATGGTATCCAGCACTGTTCCCCAGACTATCGGGCTGAGCTGAGAATGCTGGGAATACTGCAGGGCCAGCAAATCATAAGCCTCTTCCCATGCAATACCTCGAGACAAGACTATACCATTCAGTGCTTTGACACACACTCCGCAGGAGAATGCATCCGGGGGTATGCCAGCTGTTGGGAGTGAATGTAGGAGCTTCAAAGAAGTTTTCCACGGCCCAGTGTTGAAATTACAAGCGCTTGCAATGGAGTTGGTCAAAGTGGCATCGTGTCGCACCCTTACAGCGGCGACACGCTGAAACAAGGCCAAAGCGTTCAACCATTGCTTTGCTGATCCCAATCTGCTGGCCACTCTTTTCACATCTAAGTTGCTGCAGTCCTGCTGATCCCTCTCCAGCTGAGACAATGCCGCCTTCCAAACAGCAACTTTGTAAGCACGGGGTGCTGCTCCCTTTCTGGCCGGGTGGCTGTTGCGCACCCTGGTCGCCAAACATGGATTCATAAAAAGCCGCTTTCTCCTGGTCTGCTGGGCTACCTGCTGTCACATAGCTGTGGCGACTCTGAAGGGCCCAAGCGGCTCAGCAAAACCGTTCAACAGATAGAAGGATGAATTTCCAATGAAACAATATGAAAATAATATGAAATAACTTTTTTTTTTCTCACTAACACTCCTGCTGCATGACCCACTCTGCGTCTCACGCGCCAATGGACTTTGCCATTGGGGAAGGCTATGTACAGCCACACCGGTCACCGCGGGAGGCGACTATCCGGTGGGCGTTCATGCCACCGGACGTCAGCCAGGGTCGCGGCGAACGGCGGGGGCTCCCCATCGACGCCGGGCGCGGCCGCGGCCGGGAGTTCGAGGAGAGTCTCGGCCAGGGCGCGCTGCGCCGCGACGGATAGGAGGCCGGCCCAACGGTGCAAATAACTTGTGCATACTCATGCCTAATTCTCAGCTACTAGGCACTCGGATTGCGCTGGCATTCCAGTTTTTGTACTTGTATGTACTTGTCATTATGAAACCAGGTGCCCCTGCCCGAAGCTCCCAGCAAAGCTCCCCACCGTCCAGCAGGACCCATGGGCTCTGAGAGCAGCACTCAACCACGTTTAAGCTTTGGCGTCTCTCCACCTTTACACGAGAAGAGCAATTCCTTTCCATCACACCCCAAACGCGCAATGAGAGTACCATGATTGATAAGACAAATTAATTGTTGGGAGCTTGCTGGTCCGGCCTGTTGAGGAAAGGTGTAGCCAGTCCTCAAGGCAAGAATGATAAAACATCCGTTTTGCGTCAGGCTCCTGCAAGGGCAAGTGCCTCGCACTTGCAGTTCACAAATAGAGTGGCTTTGAATTAGGCTTGCGGCTGAATAGCAGGCCCTGAAAATGCGGCATTTTCGCCTGCAAAGGATGAAATTCAAATCACTTTTTCTAGATAGAGGATATAAGCCGTGCATTGGTTTACACCCCCCACTAATTTCAATTACTTGTCCAGGAGTGCACCGGCTTTACAAGATCTATAGATAATAATAATATATCATTCATAGATGGTAGTAGGGTACGATGCTGCTAGTACATACCCGAGCTCTTTGAGACTTGGTCAAGTTTTAATCATCTTTGCCTCGCATGTACTCAACCGGGAAGGTAATTCGCAGGATCGCACGTGGATCACACCTCGGTTAATCAAGCAGCTTGACAACAGCCATCCCACGTACCCGCGTATCTTTCGAAAACATTCGAAAACCATCTCATACAACAAAGAATAGCAGTTTATTTATTGCTCAAGTGGCATTCACACTTCCATGATCTTCCATGGAATGGGCTTTCAAAACAACGCTGGATGAACTCCCAGTCTTCACGTTCAACGTATCTGATTCAGATTATTCAGGGCCAAGGCTGCCAAGGCCTCCCCTTTTCCCGCGCGAGAGTCTGTACAAATCTGCGCCGAAGGCAAGTGATTCTTCCACGAGCCCAGTTACGAGCGCTCAAATGAGCAGCTGATCAGCATGAATTGCTGTACCCTCTGGTAATTTAACATAGCTATTGAAAATGGCCAGTTATAGTGGATTTTCCCATTAAAAATGGTGATTTTCCATTGCTATGTTTGTTTACCAGAGGGTATGCTCAGTCTGAATCAAGTTCAAGACTAATCACTGCTGGCTGGAGTCGGGCAAACTTCCTGGGGGATTCAGTTGGCTCTGGAGGATCTGGACCTGGCTGTGAAGCCACTCCTTTCGCCTTCCGACCATTTCGACCTCTGCCGCGACCTCGGCCTTTTTTGGCCTCACCTGCTGTGGCTTTCTTGGCTTTCTGGTCGCTTCTCTTTCTGGCCGCTTTGGTTTTTTTGGGTTTGGAAGAATCTGTGGACAAGGAACTGGAACCACTCAACCCACTGGAGCCACTGGAGTCATTGGAAGTCTGCGAAGAATTGGAAGAACTGCTGGACTTTGACTCGTCACCTGTTGAGGGAAGTCTCTTCCGGCCACTTGAGGAGCTGCCAGACTCTGATGAACACACCAAGACCTGCAAATGCGTCATACATCGAGCGCAATTTATGGCATATATGGTATGACATGTCAAAATATAACATCAAACACAAGATCTTCCGGGCATTCTCGACATCTCTCGACCACCTTCTTCCTTTTCTGACTTGGTGGCTGATCATGTCTCTCTATCCCAGCCTCATCGTCTTGATCCTCAGTTGTGCCTGGTGAGCTTTCCCCACGAAGCCATTTTCGAATCTCAGAGAGTTTCGCCTCTCTGCACTTCTTTCCACTTTGCATGCTGTTGGCCACTCGTTTCGACAGCTCCACGCAGCCAGCCAATGTCTTCTTCATGGCAGCTTGATGCTGCTCATCCAGCTCCCTGAAACTGCTTGCCTGTAGTTTCTGCCGTGATGGGAAAAAGTCGCTACCGTTCCCAAGAGTTGACTCAGGGCTTTGCAGGAGGCTGTTCGCGTCAACGCTCTCGTAGTTGACGCCGAGCACAGACCGCGTCCGGTGTCGGCTCATCCTTTCTTCCACCGTCCCTTGATGAACTAACACCTCAGACTGGCTGAATCTGAGTTCAAAGGTTTTGCAAAAACTCTGGGTCTCAACTATGCAGTGCTTCGATTTTTGCGAGAGACTCGATTCTCCCCAAACCCCACAGCTCGAAGTCTCAACTGGGCTTGGGTCATAGAATGTAGGCCTGGCCTCAGCAAACAGAATCGAAATCGAAACATTAGCGGTTCAATGCGGTTCAAATAAACTCAGTCTTCATAACACGGATCACATGGCACATACCATTGTGACCAAGGATGACCAGGGTGTAGTTAAAAAGAGGGGGAAGTTGCCAGCGTGTTGCGGGTAGTTATCGTTTGATTCATTTGCATTTTTTGATGATAAACATGATCGAAGGAAGTTTAGAAGTCAAACTTCCGACAATATGGACAGATGAAAAGCAGAGATGGGAAGAGTCAGAGAAGAGAAGAAGAAAGAAGATCAAAAAAGAGAAAGTTTCAAAAGAAGATCCAGGTGCGCGAAAAGGTAGGAAAGTCGCGAAACACTGTTTTTCCAATGATCCAATGATTTGTGGCCCCGGAGGGTCGAAAAGTAGGCTCGCTAAAGTGGCGGGTGCGGAGCCAGCTGGCCAGATGAGAGATGAACAATTGCACGCCGTTGTGGCGCGAAGCACATTTCCAAGTCAAAAAGAACAAAGCACGGCAGCCTCGGACCACTTTTCGCAGTGGCCATGTCGAAAAAGTGCACGCTGTTGTGGCGCGAAGCGCGTTTCGAAGTCAAAAGTGTAAGAAACTGCAGGGTTCGGAGCACTTTTGGACGTTCACAGATGTTGTTTCGCGTGGCAGGCGCAAGGGATTGTGCGCGAACAAAACGTGAGGGTTTTGTAGCATTTCCAAAAATGATGGCAGGCGTGGGACATTTGAAGAGGATCTGCAAAGATGAATTTTCCGTGGCAGGCGCAGTACAAGAGACATGTTCATCAGAGCTGTTAGGAGGTTCGGAGGGAAGGGTTGCATTTTGGAGCATCAGATCTTCAGTTTTGGGAAGATGATTTTGCGTGACAGGTTCAGCACTTCGTATGACCTGGCATCACTTTTCGTGGCAGGCGCAGTACTTTAGACAGGTGGAGTGCAAAAATCGCAAAACGCATTGGTACGAGGCCGTCAGCTCTGCACTCAACTTTACATTTTTGAAGGAAGTCTCGCAGAATTGTTTCATTTTTGATGTTGTCAACTTCGAAAATTGAGGACGTCTCGCAGAATTGCTTCGTTTTTGACGCTGTCAAGTTCAAAAATTGAGGAAATCTCGCAGAATTGCTGCGTTTTTGATGTTGTCAAGTTCAAAAACTGAGGAGGTCTCCAAGAATAGCTTCGATTTCAAGCTTGCAGATAAACAGATAAATAGAGAGACAACTACAGCTGCAACTACAACTACAACTACCACTACACTACACTACTACCACAACTACAAGCAAATATATTACGCTACATTACACAACACTAATTACACTACGCTACGCTAATTACATCTAATCGCGCTACACTACACAAATTACACTACAAATACTACAACAGAAACTATTACAACAGCTGCTACTACTACTACTACTACAACTACAACAACAACAACAACTACTACTCCTACTACTACTACTACTACCACCACCACCACCACCACCACCACAGCTACACTGCATTACACTAATTAAACCGCAGTACATTACAGCTACAAATGCAAAAATAAATGCAACTACACTACATTACACAACACTGCGCTACACCAATTACATTACATTACACTACAACCGCAACTACCACTACATTGCGCTACACGACACTGCACTACAACCACGACTACGCTACTTTACACTACAACACGCTAGACTACACTTCACTATGCCACGCTACAGTACGCAACACTACAGTACACTACAATACACTACGCTAATTACATCACACCACAATAACAACTGCAACTACGCTACACTAATTACACAACATTACAGCTACAACTCCACTACACTACAACTACGACTACAACTACAACTGCACTACACCACACTACATCCAGCAGTTGTGGTGAGGTGACCACTGCAGACATTGCAACAACTCCAAAAAACACAACCGCAACCACCTTTCGGTCCATCAGTGGATTCGCTCTGCCATCCGTGATTCACAACAACCAACCTCCTCTATAGGTTTCCTATTTTTGAAACTTCCGCCACCGCCTTGTGCGGTACTACTGGTCATAGACCATCATATAAACCATGATAAACATTTAGAAACCTGTAATATCATATCTGCAAATGCATGGCTAAATCGGTCTAAACCAATTTTTGAGTGAACTCCCTTCTTGAACGAAATTTAGCTCAAACCATTTTCCGTGACATTCTGGTTGACTACACCCATTATCCCGTGGACCCAATAATCAGCCACTCCAATCTTCCCAGTTGGGGGAATTGTGATTGGTTTATGGATGCTTATGCCAACATATCCAAGTACAATGGGCTCATATACCCCAATCTCAGCTATAGTTCGCCTCCCTCCACGCATGTATCATGTATATATATATAATAAAATACTAAGTTATATATATATATAATAAAGCATAAACATAAATAAATACATGTATATATATATATATATGTGTGTGTGTGCGCGCGTGTAATTTTTGAAAAAAATGGTGGTACAAGCCATCTTTTTGAACCCCATGGACACCCTGAATGTTTTGTTGCCCAAGCTACTCCCGTCTCCTCGAAGCGACGCCGTTTCACTGGACCCCAACGAAGTAGTCGACCCAGCCGTTGCTGTTCTTGCCGGCGGCTGGCGAAGTGGCCACCCATCTGGATCATCACCTGCGAACACTGGATGCCCGTCTTTTCAAGAGACAGAATGTGGATGAAGATGAGGAGGTGGATCATTTACTGCTTTTGATTATATTTTGATTATATAATTATATTTCATGATATTTCATCCATTGAAATCCGGCTAGAGCGAATCAGAAAAATGTGGATGTAGCCATGCAAACATGGAGAACACATAATCTTAGCCAAGCAAGCAACATTTCTGGAACTGATGGGTTTAAGTTTGTTGATGGATGAGCGCCCTTGCAGGTACGATGGGGGTTTAACACCAAGAATGGGAATCGGGCCAACCAAGAATTTGTGATCTGAGCGATGGAAATGGATTTAGAGAATGGGATCAAGAACCATCCCACAACTAGTATAGGCATGGGTCAAAATTGGACTCGATATTAAAAGATACCAGTAGTACCGCACAAGGCGGTGGCGGAAGTTTCAAAAATAGGAAACCTATAGGAGAGGTTGGTTGTTGTGAATCAGGGATGGCAAAGCGAATCCACTGATGGACCGAAAGGTGCTTGAGGTCTCCTCTCTGTCTCTCTCTTTCTCTGACTATCTACCTACCTATCTATCTTCTATGTATCTATCTATCTATCTAGCTATCTATCTCCCCCTTTCTCTCTTTCATCTAATTACCTATCTACCTATCTACCTACCTACCTACCTATCTATCTATCTATCTATCTCTCTCTCCCTCTCTCTCTTTCATCTGTCTACCTGTCTAGCTGTCTACCTGTCTATCTATCTATCTATCTATCTGTCTACCTGTCTATCTGTGGTGCAGTGTCATTCAGTGTATTGTAATGTAGTGTAATGTAGTGTAGTGTAGTGGAGTGTAGTGGAATGTAGTGTAGTGTATTGTAGCGTAGTGTAGTGTAATTTCGTGTAGTGGAGTGTAGTTGTGACAGCTGTGTAGTCGTAGTTGTAGTTGTAGTGTAGTGGAGTGTAGTGCAATGTAGTCAAGTGTAGTGGAAGGTAGTGTAGTGTAATGTAGTGTAGTGTAGTGTGGTGTAGTGGAGTGTAGTGTAATGTAGTGTAGTGTAGTGTAATTTAGTGTAGTGGAGTGTAGTGGAGTGTAGTGGAGTGTAGTTGTGCAGTTGTAGTTGCAGTGTTGTGGAGCGTAGTGTAGTGTAATGTAGTGTAGCGGAGTGTAGTGTAATTTAATGTAGTGTAGTGTAGTGGAGCGTAGTGTAGTGTAATGTAGTGTAGTGAACTTTAATGTAGTGGAGTGTAGTGGAGTGTAGTCTAGTTGTGTAGTTGTAGTTGTAGTGTTGTGGAGTGTAGTGTAGTGTAATGTAGTGTAGTATAGTGGAGTGTGGTGTAATGTAACGTAGTGTAGTGTAGTGAAGCGAAGCGGCGAAGCGACATCTGAACCTCCAAAAGTGGTCCGAACCCCTAGTGTTTTGTACATTTTCACTTCGACATGTGCTTCGCGCGACAACGGCGTGCACTTTTTCGACATCTGAACCTCCAAAAGTGGCGCGAACATGTAGTGTTTTGGACATTTTGACATGGACATGTGCTTCGCGCCACAACGGCGTGCACTTTTTCGACATCTCAACTAGTAAAAGTGGTCCGAAGCTGGTGTGTTTTGTACATTTTGACTTGGAAATGTGCTTCGCGCCACAACGGCGTGCGCTTTTTCGACATCTCAACTAGTAAAAGTGGTCCGAAGCTGGTGTGTTTTGTACATTTTGACTTGGAAATGTGCTTCGCGCCACAACGGCGTGCACTTTTTCGACATCTCAACTTCCAAAAGTGGTCCGAGAATGGTGTGTTTTTGTACATTTTGACTTCGAAATGTGCTTCGCGCCACAACGGCGTGCAATTTTTCATCTCTCATCTGGCCAGCTGGCTCCGCACCCGCCGCTTTAGCGAGCCTACTTTTCGACCCTCCGGAGCCCCAAATCATTGGAAAAACACAGTGTTTCGCGACTTTCCTACCTTTTCGCGCATCTGCATCTTCTTTCTTCTGACTCTTTCTCTTCTACTCTTCTCTCTTCTAATCTTTCTCTTCTCTCTGCCTCTTCCCTGCTCTGCTTTTCATCTGTCCATATCGTCGGAAGTTTGACTTCTAAACTTCCTTCGATTAAAAGACTACTTCGATGCATTTGAATCTGCAAAACCTGTGCCTTAACATGGAAGAGGCGGTTCTTGTCCTTGAATCAAGATTTGCGAACCATGATCAAATCTGGGTATAACATAAGAATATGGGGGTTTTACATGATACTAAATATGATCAAGGATGGAACCGCGAAATCATAGCAGGCCTTCATTGGTTGACGATTTCACCAACAACTGTAGGAACTTCCAGCGATGGTAAAGGGAAAACCACTTCCGGCTGTGTGGTGGCTGGGTTCAAACCATTCCCAAAGCAATATGGCATATGTAAGGATGGAACATGTTACCATCTGACATCCATTCGGTTTGAAGGAAATAAAAACACCAACAAAGAACAACATGCTTGCTCATGCTCCCTCCAGGAGACGAACAGCTCTGGAAAGTCTGCACTGTCATCCAGCACATGCGTTGCAACCAGTGCCAAGATCTTTCGTTGTCTGAAACGCTCCAAGTAGTCCTTCATCTGTGCAGCTGGAACTGACCCATCAATTGGAATGATACCAAACATTGTTGCGATCTGCCTGGCCTGTTCACAGCGTTCCACGGTGATCAGAAGCGAGTCATCTGCATGCTTTGCCAACAGGCGTTCCAATACTGTCCACTTACCGCCTGACAGGCATACTGCAGGGGCTAGTTGTTGCTTCTTGAAGATCTTGCGCCATTCACCCACAACTGGCACTGATACTTCTACACAGCGCACCGGTGCCAAATACTCCGGAGCTAAGTTTGCAAAAGTTTCGCGAAAGACACACTTTCCCAGCAGTGGCCAAGGCACATCTCCTTCACCGTTCTCTGCGGCTTCTTTGTTCACCCCACTTTCCCTCAGAAGGGTCGCAGTGAGACCCACCAGTCTCCGGGAGCTGCTCAGCAAACTTGAGAGAAGTTCACAAATCTTTGGCGCGGGGACCATGTGGCACTCATCTGCAATCAACAAACCTCTGTCAGCAGCGCATAGCCTGGCGGCGATGGATCCAGATGATCCACCAGCTTCCGGCTGTCCATCTGATGTCTCTGCAAGGGCACGTCGACGCTCACAGAGCATCCGATGGTAAGTCACCAGAATCACTTGGGAAGTTGTGAGTTCTCCAGGCTGAGCAGCTCCAGCTTCGTAGGCGGAAATGCCCCAGTTCTGTGAGAGTTCACGTTTCCACTGCCGGATTCCTTCACGTCGCAGACATAAAACCACCACACAGCCTGGAGAGGACTCAAGGAACTCTGAAGTAAGTGCTGCACCAACACGAGTCTTTCCTGCCCCACAGGGCAATACCACGCAGCAGTTTTCCGGCAATACACTCCTCACGGCCTCAACTGCTGACTTCTGATAGTCGCGAAGCAACTGCATCTTTAATGCCTCCTCTTTTTTTGAATCCTTTTGAGGCTCCTTTTCAACAGGTGCAGATGGTGCAGTGTCTTCCATGTCTTGGATCTCTGCGTCTGCTGTAACCAACCAATCTCGCCATAGAGCCACCTCCTCCTCTGTCACAAATTTCTCCTGGGATCGGCCAAATTCACGGAGCTGATCTTCCGTGCCATTCAGAGCCTCAGTGATCTCAGTGCAGCACATATCAAAGAGCGCTTTCTGCAGGGCCAATGCGGGAAATGGACAGAACACGAACAAAAAACCACTAGAATCACTGAATGTCAATAGTCATATCCTCGACTTGACACAATTTATCATCATTTCCTGTTCAATCATTTCGCGTGGGGCAGAATGACGATCAGAATGGGGTTTCTTCCAAATCTTTTTGCCAGTCGCAAGAGTGTAAATGCGCTTTACAAATCTTCAAAGCACTCCGGCTCAAATGAGGCACAATGTGCTTGCGCAGGCTGCCGTTCCTCACAGCACTCCACAGTCCGACGTTGACCCTGGCTAGTGAGCACAATGAGCGGATAGCAGAAGTGGGAGCATGCAATGCCACGGCGCAATTTGCCAAAGAGTCTGCAAGCCTCACGCGACTGGCTTCTGACAATGTTTTTGCACACCATGACTCACTGAACTCACTAAAAGCTGAATGTTTGGAGGCTCAGAGCATCTTCGAACAGAGCCTGATGGGTGATACCTTGCCATGATCTGTCCAACGTAGAGCTTCTCGCACCTGCAAGGTTAAGGTACAAACAAACTCCCAAAGTTGAAAACTAATTCTCATGAAGCAGTTATGTGGCCATTTCTGTGACAAGGGCTGTTACGGTCTTACACATTGACATTACATCTCAAAAAAACACCAAAAGCAACAAGTGCATGTGGAAGCACTGGCTACCAATATCCAAAACTCATCAAAACTCCCTGGCCATGCAAAGTGACACAAGCAATTCAAGCAAACATCTGGCATCCGGAAAAGCAGCATTCTTCTCTGCAAATCTACGGCATTTACGAATCTCCCCAAAAGGAGCAGAGTAACTGAGTAACTTGTAGATATTTTACTGGAAACCTTGGCAAAACATTGGAAAACCAAGTTCCTAGTGGTGAAATGTGGTGAACCATGCACCAGGAATTTGGTTTTCCATGGGTTTCCATATGGTTTTCCATATGGTTTTCCACGGCACCGCGGAGCGAAGTGCATGGGTTGCTCGACGTTTCACTGGACCTGAATCCAGCTGCATCGCCAACCTAGGTCACTTTCTTATTGGCCGTGGGGTTATGATATGCATAAAATGGAAGATTGAATAATTTTGAAGAAGCTGGGTTTTCATTTTTTTGTTTTAAATGTTTTATCATGTTGTATCTAACCACATAAGATTAAAATATCTACTAGTTTGATCCAGCGTGCTTACTGTATCAATTCCAGCCAGGAGCTTTCATCAGGGCAGGGCTGGGGCCCTGGGGTCGTGAAGGTGGACCAGTGAGCATCGCGATGCACCATGTAGACTTGCTAATGTCCCCAGGAAAAGAAACGGGATCAAAGAAGGTTCAATGCTGTTCTGAACATGTCCATGGTTTCCTCATGGGGAAACCCAATGGTTTTAACATGTTTTAACCTTAATTATCCATGTAACCAAGGCTGACAAGGAGCGATGCAGTTCCTTGGTCTGCACTTGGCCAAACACTTGTTCCTTCTGCACTCGTTCGAATCAATGCCTGACTGCTCAGCTGTCCATATCTTGGCACAGAACACATCTCCCTTTGGAAGCGAACGCAGAGACGAGTTTTGTGACGTGCAGATAGGTTTGAATATATATATATACCAATACGATTGATGAAGCATGCTGACAAGGTCAGCAAAATAATTATGCAGCACGTGAAGTTCCAAATGGGTGGGGACGTAGCACAACTTCCTCCTACTACCCATGGAAAACTGGCTCATACTGCAATCACTGGTTTTTTTAAAGCAAAAACATGCGGAACACATGAGAAAACTCACGTCTCTGGCTGGCAAAACCATGGTTTGCTGTTCATTTTTAAGTTGTTTAAATGCATTTGAATGACATTCAACAGCGATTTTGCTGGCTTTTCCATGGTTTTCCCATGGCCCCAGCAAGTCGTAACCCAAGTTGCGGCAGCAGCATCGGCTTGTCTACGTGCAAGGTTCCGAGCGTGGCCCGGAGCAGCAAAGATTGAAGAGGCCCACTCTTGCACCTCCAAAATCCTTGGGATTTTAACCCACCTTCACAGGACAGGAGGAAAACATCTCTCGTATCATATTTTCATCCCCACACACACATGTATATATATATATATCTACTGTATATGTATATGCATAATCACATAAATACTATTATATATATATATGATATATATATATATATAAAATAATTGAACAAACAATAAAAACACATTAAAACAATATCGAACACATAAAATGCATGCGTTCTATAAACAAACGATATGATCTATCTATCTATATATATACAGGATGGTTCCAAAACGGTTCAGGAACCTAAACCGCTGCACATAAGGAACCGAACCGGTCCGGAATCGGAAAAAATAGAATCGTTTGGAATCGAATCGGATTGAATCGACCAGGATTTTAAGGAACCTGAACACGGCAATAATTAACAATCGAATCAAACATGAATCGGTCGGTTGTTTGAACCGAATCGCCACGAATCGATTTTCAACGGGAACCGAATCGACGGGAATCGGGGCCATGCATACCCGGGATCATATATATATAGTTCTTGTATGTTTGTATTGTCTTGAACCACGCAAGTGCTTGAGATTATTATTGCATACTATCTTACTATGCAAGCTTTAATAAAATACGAACTCAGTTTTATACAAGCGCCGTGACCAAGTAGTAGATAAACGGTCAAATATGATTCAATAAATTAAATATTATTTTCTTATCAAATCTTTATATAAATTTCTTGGATCTATGTGTGAATTTGGGTGCATGAATACAATAAGGGAAACCAAAATTGGAGGGACTTCATATTCTTCTAGTTTATCCTGAGTGATTGAATTCAGAGTTTGATCGACGATATTTCTCAAAAACGCACCAGCCAGCCGCCAGTATCCATCACGGCCCTTTTCCGTCTCTACATCAGCGGACCACGTTATAGCCTGGATCTTGCTCCTGGCGCGGCCAAGACATGGTAACGGTTAAATTACATGGCCAGGGATGTGAAGACAAATCTAAAATACGAACGATGAGGAATTCAATCTATTGGGAAATCACGCAAATTCGACCCATAACCATGAAAACTATCCTGCTACAACAAGAAGGTGGAATTTGAACAACAAAGTCCACAAGGCTAATTGAACTATATAACTATGAGGGTACGGACGATTGGCTATGAACCCTGGAACTCCAAGGGCAAACATGATTTCCATCTCTGTATGTATCTTGCCCCCACCAAGTCACATTTGAAGATTTTAACAGGTTTCAGACTAGTTTCAAAGTAGTTTCAGACCCCTAGAAGGGACAGGTTTGGTGTGTAGATATGTAGCTGGGTAGCTAGGTAGGTACGTAGGTTGGTATGTATGCATGTGTGTATATAACCAATCCTACTATCGAATTTCGTCCGGGAATGCAACTGAAGCATAACTGGAAGAAACTTAATATACATTATCATACATTATGCCCGTGACATATCCCCGTGATGTTGAAAGAGGCATACATTATATACCATCAGTGGACATGACATATCCCCGTGATGCCTCCGATGCCTGCAGGTTATGATTCACGTCCGTCAGTCCCAAGCGGGCGATTGCATCACCATTATGGCCAACACCTGCCCTGGAACGCCAAGGGCCAAAAGATACCATCGGTAAAATTGCAACCCATATGATCTATATATCTGGTAGGCAATGGCACATACCAACGGACATAGTTGTTATTGTCCGCTTCGGATCTTTGGTATGCATCCTCAACCAAACGCAAGCTAAGCTAGCGAGCGCACCCGCACCGTGCACCAAGTGTTGGTGGAGAGTCAGAAGAAAGGAGGCGATCCAGGTACCTGCCAGGCTGCTTTGCTGGTTGCTGCCTTGACCCCAAAGTTACCATTTGGCCACAAACGCGGCTCCAGGTACGCATGTAATTGGTTTCAGGTAGTTTTCAACTACATCATGAATGTAGAATCGAATTTGGTATACGGTATACTGCTCATCTTGGTCAAGCTCTGGAACTCCTTTGAACTCAGCATTTCTGCTGTATACGGCTATTATACGGCTCATTTTGGTCAAGCCCTGTAGATGAGCCGTATACTGGCCGTATACAGCAGACATGCTGAGTTCAAGTCAAAACTAGGGCTTGACCAAGATGAGCCGTATACTAGCCGTATACAGCAGACATGCTGAGTTAAGGTAGATTTCAACTACCTTCTCTGCTCTATAAGCTTTTCGCGGGTGCAACGGAAACATATGTGCAACCTACGGGACAAAACTCGCTTGATACACGCACACGCACATGGATATATACCTACGGAGATACCTTCATACCTACTACATAGCTACATACCTGCATTCCAAAGATGTCCCTTCTGAGGGTCTGAAACAGGTTTGAAACTTGTCTGAAACCCCATCGAAAGGGAAAGGGAAAGGCAGAGCCAATCATACAGAAACTTTTCCCAGAAAGACGGACCTACATGCATACATACTTACATAGAATAGTTAGATACATGCACGCATACAGACTTACATACATACATACATACATACATACGTACGTACGTACGTACATACAGACATACATACGTACGTACATACCTACCTACCTACCTACTACATACATACATACATACACACACACATACATTACATACTTACATACACACATACAGAGAGAGGGAGGGAAGGGTGAGCCAATCATGCATGCTATTTTTCCAAAATGCAGCCTAAAACTTGATTTGTATTTGGGTGTGTATGTGTGTATCAATGTAGCTTTTGTATGTAGGCGTTTTTAATTCGGTTAAATTGGAATTGTAATTCGGCAGATCCAATTACGATTCCAATACTACCGAATTGCGGCTGCACTCATGTACGTATGTAGGTATGTACGTATGTATCTGTGTAGCTTTGGTATGTAGGTGTTTTTAACTCAAACCTGCATCTACCAGATTTTTTTAATTCGAACCAAAGAGGAAACAAAACATTGAAACTGCTTTGAAACCACTTGGAAACCCTAGGAAGCTAGAGCTCCGAAGTATCTCGTGGCTCATATGTAGGTATGTAGGTGCTTATGTATGTATCTATATTTGTAGTAATATATGCCAAAAAAGAAACAAATCCTGCATTCTGGCAAAAAAGTCCGGATTCCTTCCGGAATTGTCAGAGCACTTGTGGGGTTTCAGCTAGAGATGGGACATTGACACCCAAACTACTGCCTGTAGATAGCTCTGAAATGAATCTGAAATGTGTCTGAAATGTGACTGAAATGAACCTGAAGGAGACTTGTGCAAGGACTTCCTTCCCGTGTGGACCCAGGCTCCAATCAGAGAGCTTTCCTGACGCAGTGACTGTATGGTCCAGCATCACGAGCAGCCTCAGACATCCGCATCTAGGACAAGAGAGATCAGAGGAGGAAGGGTGCTTAACCACGCTCATTGTGTGGAGGTCACATGGCTGCTATTTGAGATGTTCACCGGCTAGAAACAAATCAATGGATTCTGCTTGTCGGGCCCGGATTCGGTCCGGATTCGCTGCAAGAGATTCATGTCCGAACTTACTTTCTACCTACTTTCTGCTTGACATCGCCTAAATTGCTGCCCGTTTTCTGCTCAAGATTCACAATCTGCAAAACACAATGCCGCTATATGAGGATGGTTACCAAAAAAGAAACAAATCCTGCATTCTGGCAGTAAAGTCCGGATTCCTTCCGGAATTGTCAGAGCACTTGTGGGGTTTCAGCTAGAGATGGGACATTGACACCCAAAGTACTGCCTGTAGATAGCTCTGAAATGAATTTGAAATGTGACTGAAATGAACCTGATGGAGACTTGTGCAAGGACTTCCTTCCCGTGTGGGCCCAGGCTCCAATCAGAGAGCTTTCCTGACGCAGTGATTGTATGGTCCAGCATCACGAGCAGCCTCAGACATCCGCATCTAGGACAAGAGAGATCAGAGGAGGAAGGGTGCTTAACCACGCTCATTGTGTGGAGGTCACATGGCTGCTATTTGAGATGTTCACCGGCTAGAAACAAATCAATGGATTCTGCTTGTCGGGCCCGGATTCGGTCCGGATTCGCTGCAAGAGATTCATGTCCGAACTTACTTTCTACCTACTTTCTGCTTGACATCGCCTACATTGCTGCCCGTTTTCTGCTCAAGATTCACAATCTGCAAAACACAATGCCGCTATATGAGGATGGTTACCAAAAAAGAAACAAATCCTGCATTCTGGCAGTAGAGTCCGGATTCCTTCCGGAATTGTCAGAGCACTTGTGGGGTTTCAGCTAGAGCTGGGACATTGAATTCACCCAAAGTACTGCCTGCAGATAGCTCTGAAATGAATCTGAAATAAGTCTGAAATGTGTCTGACATGAATCTGAAAGAGGCTTGCAAGGACTTCCTTCCCGTGTGGGCCCAGGCTCCAATCAGAGAGCTTTCCTGACGCAGTGACTGTATGGTCCAGCATCACGAGCAGCCTCAGCCATCCGCATCTAGGACAAGAGAGATCAGAGGAGGAATGGTAACGAAAAGGAGATGAATCCTGCATTCTGGTTGTGGAGTCCGGATTGAGTCCGGAAAACAAACTAACCTACATACTTGCATTCCAAACATGTCCCTTCTGGGGGTCTGAAACTGGTCTGAAACCACATCCGAGGCTTCAATTGTGTCCAATGGGAAGAGGAGAGCCAACCATACAGAAGACTGTTTGTTTGACATAAACTCACTTTTCCATCGCCGTCCATTGTATTCGGGGGCACACGGGATGTGAATTCGATATTATTGGCATCATAATTAAATTTGTAGAATTACGGCTCCATGTCTGTCGCATTCCACATGCCTACGTACCAAGCCTTGAACCCTATGCATCCATATACACAAACACATAGATCCATACATGCATACATACATAGCTACGTACCTAAGTACCTACATGCCTACATAGCATAATCTGACCCTTCTGGAGGTCTGAAACTGTGAATTTTGCCCTGGATATCCGAGGGTCATACAAAAAATATTGTGTGCATCATAGGAAAGAATTCCACACAAGTTTGACAGCGCGCAAATGTTCCCACGCCTGTCAAACATCCAACGTTCCTAGGGATCGCCGCGGCCCGCCGCCCGAAAAGGCTGCGAGAAGCTGCTTTTGTTTCAGAAATGTAAACACGTATATTTATATATGAATAAAATGTAAAAAATTATATATATATATATATATGAATATATATATATTATGTATATTTAAATATATAAATATATATTCATATATAAATTAATATCTACATATATTTATTAATATATGTATGTATGTCTCCTTATGTATATATTTGTATGTATATATAGATAATTAAATAAATAAATATATAAATAAATATATAAATAAATATATATATATATTGAAAAAGAACCGCAAGCTATCGAATCGAACCACACATGGAAACGCAAGCTATCGAATCGAAATTCAACGACGAATCCAAATCAAAGATTGAATCGCAAGCTAACGAATTGATATTAATCAAGAATCCCTTACTAACGACCATACTCCCCGCAGACCTCGAATCGTTCCGAATCGAATCGGAATCGAATCGCGCTAGGCGGAATCGAAAACCAATTCTCTCGAAGTCAATTCCTTCTATAAAAAATCGAATCGAAATCGCCAAAAACGAACCGGGACCACCCTGTATATACAGAAATGAATATAAATGTATATAATTAAGACAATGTTTACTTATCTTATATACATAGTGCCCGTATACATGCAATATCATGCAATTGGGCACACCAATCGCGGCATGGGCGACTTGGCGAGTCGTCTGAGGTCCCTGCTGTTCCTGCTCTTCTGTCGCCAACGGCATGTTTCGTTCATTGCGCGCAACCGCGCGCAAGGTAGGCTTCTTGTTGATGGCTTCTTGTAATAGTATGTAAAAAAGTGGTGTACATCTGCCACGCATGAATATCATGAATGCAGCCACGCAAACAATTGTTTCCAATGTTGGGATACATGCAACATATAATATCATATAATATCATATAATACATCCACGCTAACTTCATCGGGCTTCACAAGAATCTGTGCCTCATGCGAACAACTATCCTACAAAGACTATCGACTGCGGCAAACCTTGAGAAAATGAAGCAGGAAGAATCTGGGATTGTCATTCCACTGGATGCGGATCCTTTGCAATACCGGTAAAGACATGTTAAAACACTGCTCACACGTCTGGGCTGCGTGCTGTGTGGTCAACCGAAGTGTGACGGTAACATAGTTTTCAATGCTACTCACCTGGCCGACAACTTGGACCGTGGACACCTGTGGACCTTCTGGTGATCTCAAGTTCCCTGCCATGCCATGGCCATGGCATGTGGCTGATGTCGCCATCGCCTTGGTGTTTGAAGGAACCATAGAGTCCACCAGGACGATGCCAATCAGCGAGACACCAGGAACTTGTGGCTTCTCATCCAGAATCGTGTTTTCACCTGAGGCGTCTCAGACGCAGCGTGTCGATAACTTACGTGTCCACCATGATGCATATCTTGCCATTCCCGTACAGTTGGCACAAGTCCGTTATGTGATGTACCAGCACAATTTTGATAAACAATGGTAAACGCATGCAAATGCACATACCCAACAGACGCTACTCCAATCCACGGTGTCATTTGACAACCAAAAAAGTCATCTGAGGCGAAGTCTGTCTGCATTTCTGGTCATGTAATGCCACCTCAGTTCTGAGCAACTGTCCAACCCAACCAGCACTGCATTCACCTATCCATGTGCACAATCCATCCAGATTCTGACGGGATATTCCGATAAGATGACTGTGTGACTCAGTCTGGCAGCTTCGTCAGCAGGAAGGAATTTTTGTAAGAGTCGGACTGTTCACTATTAACCATTATTAACCAATATTAACCATTATTAACCATTTTTAACCATTATTAACCACTATTGCCCATTCTTAGGCGTTATTAAGTATGATTGTATGATATATACAACTGATTCAATGGGTTCAAAGGCTTCTCAATGGGTTTTGAGGAGCCGACATGTTCATTGACGAATTGACTGGAGGATTTCGGGCATTGTAGCCTGGGGCGGGCCAGAAATGTCCAGAAAATAACTGGGGGATGGCCCCAGTCCCTCAGCCCTCAGTAGCCCTCAGTAGCCCTGACCTTGGATCAGGAATTGGAAGAGGCGACGTGCTGGCAAGTACACCATGGGTGCAATGAAAAGGTCCAGCGTGCTGCCCTGCCGCGTGGCCAAATCCCAGTGCAGAGGCCGGGCATTGCTCATGAATTCCAAGGAAAACAAAGCACAACTTCCTATCAAATGCATTCAAACGCCATCATTGTCTCCATACTACAGTCATACTACAGTCATACTACAGTCATACATCATCATACATCATCATACATCAATATATTGCAAGGCGGTGCCTGTTTCCCCCATAATGAATTTCTACCCTCGTGGCCGCACCTGACTGCTGCAGGAGACCAGGTCTGAGAGTTTCCCTCCAGCATCGCACTTCGACCTGGCACTGGATGCCGCGGGCACACGTTTTGAATCGCAATGAAAACAATGAAAGGATGTAGTGCAAAGAAGTGCACCCACCATTAACATCCATTAACAACATTTAACAACTACACATGTGCGTTCGCAGAAGTACATCTCAAGAGAAATTGCCATGCGGCCTCAAGTCCAAGCATATCGTCCTGTTTCCAACTCTGGCATTTTCCTGTGAAGGAGACAGAACCATGCCTCAGTCAGCCCAGCTCATCACTTCAAACAGGGTCCAGGGGGGGGCATCAGGAAGATTTCACCTGGTATTGGTCAGGGTGGGACATAAGGGGACCAGAATGGACCAGAGGGCGCTGGGACCTTTACCGTTCTCAGGATTTCAAACACATAATATCGGCAGGCTTATTTTTTAGGGTGGGGATATGCTATAAACTATTTGCAAGCTCCACAACAGGAAGAGGACTGCTTTGAAGCGATCCCCTCAAAAACAGTCCAAAGCGACAGCTTCCCCTTCAAACATCTCTCCCTCTCTCTCTCTCTCTACCTCTATACAATTCGCGGACATTTAGAAAGCTGATATGACATCTATTTCCGGGCCCCAAGCCAAGTGTGATGAGCTCATCCAACTCATTCATGATCACACAGGGCTCAAATTCAAGTGAGCAGGCCCTGAGCGAAGTTGCGGCACATGGAGCTACAGTGCTCGTGCTCCAAGAGCCCTACAGGATCTCAGAAAGTACAAAGTAGTAGGTGAGGCTTGGGCCAATTGTCCGGCCGGAGGATATGACAAATCGTCACCTGCCATTGCAACAGCCCTTTTTGTCCGCAACCTTTCTTCCAACAGTGTGACTGGACGGAGAATCAAATACGACATTCTTGTGGCCTGGGTGGGCGACGGCCGCTCCTATCACCGCGAAAGGGTGCAGTGTGAGACTTTCAGCGTGACACAACGTGACACAACCCATTCCCTGTTCGTCATTCATATTCGTCACATTTCGTCACATTTCGTCACATTTCGTCACATTTCGTCACAAGATTGTGTTTATAGGGGCTGCAGCAAGTATGCAACCGGGCTCAGCCTGCCCAGCACCCTGAGGAGATGGTTCAGAGACGAGTGGATCGTATCCTCGTGCTGTGATGAAATCCAGCACACAATGACACAATGCGGCAAAAGTTTTCTATTCGCATTGAAATTAAACCAAGTATATAAACGAAATTGATCCCAGGACATTTGAGCATTTAGATTTTCACAGGCTTCGGCACTCAGGGCAGGGCGAGTGGCAGCAGTTTCAATCACCGGACCAAAGTAGT
The DNA here is from genome assembly GCA_947184155.2 of Cladocopium goreaui. Lineage (NCBI taxonomy): Eukaryota > Dinophyceae > Suessiales > Symbiodiniaceae > Cladocopium > Cladocopium goreaui. Next base: position 161,417 of record CAMXCT020000121.1, on the reverse strand, counting down.
AGTCATCAGGCGCAATGATACGAATTGAGCCACCAGATGGCACCTGGCAAAAATGGGCAAAACCTATTCCTATTCACAGTGCTTTCCGGCTGAGGCACTTCCCCGGCATTCCAGGAAATTGGTGAATCAACAGCTTGAAGTGGGCAGCTTTCGACATCTTTGCCAATCCAGCCTCCGTGATTGTTTGCAGCATGATGGTGAAGTTGGTGTACCTGATCTGCAAGATAACTGCAAGTCTGTGCGGTCTGTTTGAGCCTTGGTAAATACATGCCCCAAGAACTGTTTCAGAGTCGGTTTGAGGGAAACACATGCAAAAAAACTGGAAACTGCATTGCATGGATAAAACTACACAATCAATAAAGTATACCCTCTGGTTATTTAACATAGCCATGGAAAATGGTCCATTTATAGATGGTTTACCATGTTTACCTATTAAAAATGGTGATTTTCCATGGCTATGTTAAATAACCAGATGGTAAAACCATACAAACATATTTCCCGAGTTTCCTGCCAATTCTCCCATCAGCCTCGCTGCCTTCTTCCCCAGTCCCTGCTCCAAACTATGCGCCGGGCAGTCCATAGCCCATATTGGCCGTTGACACCGACGTCAGTTTCAGCTCTGGGTAGATCACCCAACCAGGGGCCGTCCAAACCTGTTGGAGGCGAGCCGTCCTCCCCACTCGGCTGGTCAAATTGGATGTGTAGATATTTGGGTGTGTCTGAAAATAGGGCACCCCTAATGGTTAATCATGGCTATAATTGGGGGCTGATGTTTGATCCTTCCGAGGGTGGAGGAAGTCGCTTTGTGTAGATTTGCCTGTCCTTATTGATATGCTTCAATGTCGCACTTTTTGCAGAATTTTGTGGGTCATGAGTCATGTGGTATTGTATTGTCACGTCTTATGTCTCGATGACTTGAAAGAGCTGCAAACTCTGGCCAGCTTCTACCATCATGCCTCCTTTCCCAAAAGGGTGCTCGTCATTGCCTCACTTCAAGCTGGCTGTGCAATTCAGAATGTACCAGCCTGCACCCTTCACACAACAAGTGTGCCATAGGTGCCACTCCGGCCTCTATTTGAAAGAGGTTGAGCAGTGGTGTGCTTTCTCCATTTGTTGCATTCATGATGAAGAACTCAAAGACTGGGCCTGAAGCAATCAAGCGCTCCAAAATGGAACTTGACACTAGTAGTGTGGTAAAACCACTAAAGAAACATCCCAATTTGGGTTTATGGTTGGGCATGCCCCTATTTGAGATGATTTAACATGTCCCCCCACCGGTCATTTATATAGTTGGATGGCTTATGATTGCGTTTGCCACATTGACGTCTTTGATCTTCGGGCATGTCAATGAGTGTCTAGAAAAAATCAGCACGATTCTGATCAAATCACACACACACAAACAAACAAAGCAGCAATGGATTGAGCCAAGGGAATATTTATATACATTAACAAAATTCTTTTCGGCAACGTTTTCAATACAGTATATACACATGTTTATCATCAAACATCATCAAATTATTCAATATTGATGTTTCATCATCATCATCATCAAACATCATCATTGTTTGTTTTCCGCAGCTTTCCCGTGTCCGATCGGCTCGGCCTGCAATCAACGGCCGGCCGCCCAGAATTGGCTCTTCATTGCGCAGTCGCAACCTGAGATGGCACATGATTCGTCATCAATCTTAGTTGATACCGATTGATATCCGTCTATTGGATCTGAAATTGATGTGATTTAACATGATTTACATATATGATTTACCTGAAAATGTCTCAATTCCCATGGTTTTAATATGATTTACCTGGCGACTTACCAAACTTCCACTTGATTCAGTTGATGAAATTCCCCATGAAATAGTCGAACTGTGCATGGCAGCTAAGTCTGCAGCTCTGTGGGACTGACCACCTGGCAGGAGACCCACTCCGGGAGCCGCGTTACCTGGACGTGGAAACAACATGCGTGGACGAAGAAAGACAGAACCACGATGTGCCCTTGAAACCCCTTGAACATGCCAACGTTCCTTTTAGGCCATGATGGAGCTTGATGGCAAAATGTCAAACAGCAAACTTGGCGCTGATGAGTTCCGGGCCCCAGAAATGAGTGGGGTTGGGAACTGAAGGCTCAGCAATACAGGATCCTTACAGTGCGGTCTGCCATGTTCCAAAGGTTTCTTCATGTTTCTTCACAAAACAAAACCACTTTTGTCATAAACTGAGACCTTCACCGTATCAATGCACGCCCCATCTGTCAGGCCACCAAAGGTGGTTCCAGCCGGTGGGTAGATGTGCACCGTCTGCCTTGCATCGGTGGTTGTAATGAATCTTGTTGCCATCTTGACTGTGCTCAACGCAGTTGTGTCTGTATATCCTTAGCTGCCACACTGGGGAGGCAAAGACTCATCCTCAGCCAAATTTTGCCAACATGGCACCAATCTGGCACCAAAATCCCTTGGCGCCATGGCATTTCCGCCCTGAGATTTGAACCGTTCGGAAATGTATCCTGTAGGTGGTTGAGGCCAGGCCCACCTCCGGCTCAGGTGACGCCCGCTGAAAAGCATTGGTTCATAGGGAAGTAAAACATCGATAGATCCATCATGCATCTATCAATCCATCCATCATCATCTATCTATCCATCTCCCCCTTTTCTCTTTTTTTTTCTCTCTCTCTCTCTCTATCAGCAATTAGCAGCTATACATTGTTAACACCCAGCAGTATCCAACTATTTTGGATCATTCTGGTGTGAGAACCGATCCATCTGCGAAGCTGATGTGAAGTCTGATGCGGCAGCATCGGGCAACCCAGCCGCAGGCATTGTTTGGCAGCAAAATTGTAGCGTTTTCGTGCAATTTTGGTCCGCCCTCAAACCCTGCATGTCTGCCTGTGAAAGCGTGCTGACCGCAAAGTAGCGCCTCATTGTTGGATTTTGTCAGGTGGGCTCAGCCGATGCAGCACGGGCATTTGGATGATGATCTTGAGCGACGAACTTTCCACTTTCTAAACCCGAGACATGCCGGTTTTAGGTTCGATTCATTTCGTATCTATGCAGGCTACCGCAGGGAGGATCATGGTGACAACTTCTGAGATGCTGACAATCTGGAGAGAATTGGAAAGGACGGGATAACCCGATTGAGGTCCACCATGGTGCCATCTGCATATTGCGATTCAATGCGCCAGTACTTGTCCTGGCAAAGGCCGTGCGGCGTCTCAAGGGGGTGCCAAGATGATCCAAACTTGGAGGATGCCCCGTTGAATGGCTTCCCCCCAAATGTGGAACTTGATGGTAAACTGACAAACCATGGGTTTTTGGATTGGTTACTTTGACAGGTACAGTACCAAATACGACCAACACTGAGCGCCAGCTGCCAAGCCGCTGGTGAGGTCACATCTGTGAAGGTTTCACGTGGATTGACCACCAGGGCTCTGAACATGTAGCTGGTGCCATTCCTGATAGAATTGACAGACTAGGTCGCAGCCAAGGCAGCAAGTGATCCAAGTGATCAGCCTATTGTTAATCCGAACAGGTGTCCATGACTAAGCCATGCCCACTGCTGAGTCTGATATCTGAATATCATCTGCTAAGAATGAAGCCTCAACTCTCGCATGAACGGCAAGGAAATCCTCAGATCCAACATGCATTGATATCAACCTGTCATACTTCGAATCCAACTAATAAGGTCTTACCTGCACCAACCATGTCTACCAATCATGATGAAATGCACTGAGGTGAAAGCTTCAGAATGTTGCCATTGTTCCCATTGCAGCCTGTGCCCTTGGGAAATCCTGTGAAACCAGGCCTTGGAGCAGTCAGCTTGCCAAGAGCTAAGTGATTTGCATTGATTTTCGATGGCTCACCCATCACCAATGGAACAAACCAATGCGGCTTCACTAAGATGTGAACGTAAAGGTGTCCAAAGTGAAGCTCTGGCCTTGCAATTCATCGCCCACTTATATATCATTCACGGACTATGCAGGCAATTCATTGAGATTAAACAATGCACCGGAAAGTGATACGAGAGTACCGGATCTTATGGGCCAAATTCTGTGAAGTTTGAAGAAACTCATTCAAAACCGTTTCAAAATTCTGCCACCCCTTGTCATTTTTTTGGGCAGTTTCAACAAGTTAAACAAGGCAATAAAGGTAAAACGTCTCATAGTCCAAAATGGATTCAAACAACACTTGAAAACTCCGAACAACTTCCCGTTGGGTTTGCTCGTGCTTGTGCTGGCTAGATCTCAGCTACTGCAGAAAAGATCTGACTCTACGGCACACGCTGTGGCGTATTATGGTTTGTTTATGCCGACGGCGACCCTTATTCATATTCTCACCGGTGTGCAGGAAGTGCTTGGTCGGTTTGTTGTGTATTGTGGAACTTAATTCACTTTGTGGGAATCATGATGACTCATGTAAGCCCTGCTTGGCTACGCAACGAGCATAAATAATCAAGGTCCCAGAAAGGGGGGAACATTCCTCCAAGCCCGTGACAAATGCTTGGGAAGAAGAATCCTTGAGGAGCTGTTACCACCTTAAAGGCTTGAAGCATCTTGAAGCATGACATGAGACTCGCAGTCTTCTCTTGAGACTGAGGAATGGTATGGAATGGTGGTGAACAAAGTCAACAACTCAAACCATTGGTATTTCATAGCACTTCATCCGGAACAAATGTGTACGATTGTGCAATCCAGTGCTTTTGATGCTTGGGAGTGGGCAATGGCATGTGCTGCATTTGGCTGCGGAGGGAGCCTGCGAAGAAAGCAGTTGATTCGTCATGCAGTTTGCACATCCTTCAACCGACATGTCGACAGCAGGAGACCTATAACAATGTGATGCTTTTGTGAGGGTGAAACAAATGTGAAGACATGACTTTGATTGCAATAACACTGCAAAGAAAACAAATGAAGGGCATTCTAGCAACCCTGCGAACCTTGTACTCAGCATGAAGCTGATGTCAATGTGATTGATGGCTGCTTCACCATCTACACCTTTCCAGTTGACGATGGAATTGTCATCAAGCCACGCTTGAAAGGCAACCCAGCAGTCTCAGCTGACCGAGAATGAGTGGACACCATTGGAAACACGGAACTTTTCTGCTTTTTCTGAGCTCGCTGCCATTCCCCTGGTTGTAGGCTTTCAGCATAGGGTTCAGCCTTCAACAGCAACAGTCAGAGCGCTCACGTTGATGACGGCTTCTGTATCATCTGTATCTAGTATATCTGATATCATCTGATATCTATGTATATCTACTGGAAGTCGGTGAGTATGAAACACTTCGGGAGGTGTCGTGGTACAGCCGGCTTTCGCCAGGCTGTTTCTCAGCTGCTGACACCACTTGAATGTCAAAGCCATAGACCTCGTCCCAATGACGAAAATCCAAAGCCGAGCTGCACGAGCTGCAAAAGGTGTGGTTTCATGTGGTTTCCGAGTCTTGGCTTTGTTATCTTTGTTCGTGTTACAAGCGAAGTGAATGGAGTTATTATGAGTTCTTGAATGCATTGCACGGTGACGACATGATTCTGTGATGCTTTACGCGCACGATTCTGCCAATATGATCAACCATGTATGAACTGGTATAACTGTCATTGAATAATATTGACATATTGAATATATCTCATGCATCTCCCATGTAGATGCCTCTTTCGTAACTGTCTTGGCCCTGGAATTTTGCTCAGCCATGTTGAGTCCCTGACCCAGGACTCGGACATGAGAGGCAACATATTCGTGTCGTAGATCCTGACGACAGCGGCACGACGGTGCTGCCACTTCGCCCACTTGGGCGAAGCCCAAGCGAAACCCAAGAGCCCGACGTGAAGCCCCAGAAGTTACGGGCAGGGGTGAACATGGGGTTCATCACCTGTCCCAAAAATGATTGCAAACAACATCAAACACCATCCAACAACATCAAACAACTCCACAAATGTGGACGGGCGCATGGCTCACATGACTCACATGCTTATAGCCGCACAGAAGAACTGTCTCTTCAAGGAGCCGGCCGTCACGAAGAGACCATAGTCGCCGAGTTCCCAAGGTCCAGTCTTGGAGATGCAAAACATATCATCAATCACATTCAAGCACATATCACATCAACTCTACCATGGATTTGATGATGATGATGATGATGATAATAATATATAATAATAATTTTGATGCTGATGATGATGACGACGACGATGATGATAATTTTGATGATGATGATGATGACGATGATGACGACGATGAGGATAATTTTGATGATGATGATGATGATGACGATGATGATGATGATGATGATGATGATGCTGATGATGATGATGATCGTGATGGTGATGGTGATGGTGATGATGATGATGATGATGAAGATGATGATGATGATGATGAAGATGATGATGATGATGATGATGATGGTGATGGTGATGGTGATGATGAGGATGACGACGACGACGACGACGACACACACACACACACACATATATATATATATATATATGAATGATATTGATGGCCAAAATCATGTTGCAGTGCCCTTGTCCAAAGGCATCAAGGCTTTCAATAGCTTTCACGAGGTACAAATGGATGCGGAATACCCCATCCACTGTGCTTTCAATCTCCTCTCGATGAATCTAAGATCCTGGCAACCTGCAGTCGTGCAATGTTTTCCATGCTGGAGTCTGCTGCACCCATGCCTTGACCTTAGGATCCGAGATGATCTTAGCAGCTCGCAGCTCGTTCCATAGTTCCATCTCCAGACATGTGACATTGCGCGACACTGGACGGGAGCAGAATTGTGCAGCGGCAGAACCGCAATCACTTAGCACGGTAGTGAAAAACTCTCACATAGCACGCAGATTTGGATAGATTTGGGTACATTTGGCAGATTTTGGTGAGGAGACGCTGCCCAATCCACGATTGATTGTTACTTTCCAATCCTCGACCAAAATCTCTTTTCCCAATCGCTGAGAGTTTGGCTGTTTTTCGTCTTCCTACTGACGCCTACACTACACTCGCCAAGCACCAGGCAAAGTCCGAAGGTAGGGAATGGCAACATCAATGGCACCCACGTCGCCCAACCAACCTGGACACGACTCAACATTTGAATTGGCCTCAGGTCTCCTGTGAGAAACAATGAGAAACATTGACATCCATCGTGCCTGAGCAAAAATGATCCATCAATATCTGACATCCATCACGATTGTGGACAGTATTGATATGTAGTGATGACATTTAACATCATTTAACGACCAACAACATCCAAACACCACTAACCTTTTGGGGGCAGTTGGTTGCACCATATTAGGAACCCCTATGAAAATTATGACAATACCATGCGGCTGCTCGATGCTGCTTGCCTGGCCATCACAGGCATCCAGGAAGCGGAAGCCAATCTGTGGCGCTCGGAGGAGTTTGTTGACATGGGAAGGTCCTACAGATATCCAACAAATTGTGCTTTCAATGTTTCAATATCAACCGTAGTAGAACTCACATATCATCAAATATCTAAAATTACAGCCATATCAGCTATGGTGTCAACATGCTTTAAATGTCTCCAAGCACAGTGAGCAATGATCAAAATGATCATCTTCTGAGGCGGCAACTGGAGCGCGAATTTCGAGCACCGTTGCATCTGTCACTGCCATGGTGGTGCCAAGGACGAACGTCACGATCTCAGAAATGATGGCAGCACTGAGGACCGAGGTTCCCCATGGTCCTCAACATTATATATACATTATCAATAGATATCAATAGCTACTTTTCCATGCTTTTCCTATGTCCATATCTTTTTCTCACATTTTCTTCATGTTTTCCTAGTGTTTTTCATGTGTTTATTTCATTTTATTTCCCCAACTCGCTGAGGATCAAACGTTCGCCGAAGCTTCCACTCTTCTGTCCTTTTCAGGCATGACATTTTTGACATTCTTTTGGAAAACGGGCTGCATCGATGGCTGCCCTCACCTCTCTCAGTGAATCGTAGATGTACCTGGTGTTGTCCATTCTCTGGGCCAACCTCAGCAAGTCCACACCGGAACCGACTGAACGACACATGGTTGAAATATGTGGATTTTTTCCGTGGTCCCCACTGGAAGCCTGCTGTCGTTGCCTCCTCCACCACCTGCGCTTCAAAGCGTGATGTGTTTAGACTCCACGATTTGCCCTCCAGTCATACTACCAATCATATTCCATGTCATATTCCATCAATTCCATCAACAGAAACACATTCATATTCACATCATGGTCCACCAATCACATATCAGATGCTCTCAATTATTCTCAATTCACATTCTGTTTTCATGCCCAGAGAGTTGCTCAACGAATCGACGCCTATCGTCCTTTTGTGTCCCTTTAGACTCCCTGCTGGTCCGCCCTTCACCGAGTGAAACGAAGTGAAACGTTGGTGAAACGGTGCGGCTTCAGGTGGCTTCAGGAAGCTGAGCCGCACTGGAGCGAAACATCTTTGTATTTGTCGCACTTGCCACAGGGCTGTGAGAGCTCGTTGGTGTAGGTCCTGCATGTCCGCAGAAGTGACGTCATGAACCACTTCACGTCCTCAGCTGTGAAGGGATATGGACTGAGGCAGCTGTGAAACTGCACGCACAGGAAGTACGAACGTGACTGATGACGCACACAACAGTGAGGATACACTGGGATTCATGAAAATCATGAAAGTATTGCAAGTACTAGCTTGAGTCATTGAGTGGGTGAGTGACCAAGAAGGTGCGTGCTTGTGCGCAGCTAAGACTGATGCCAAGCATCAAGATCATGAGGGCTATTGCCGGATCAGTCACTTCACTCACAAAACTGGAAAATGCTCAGCTGATGACCAGTTCATATGGGGATCCAGCGACTTAGAGCAGGAGACCCTACTCTGCTACACTGAACGTCGAAAATCATATAGCAAAGTTAGCAAAGCAAAGCAATAATCCTCTCTCACTATTACCAAACCTTCCCCCAATGAAGTGCAGGGCGTTCTGCTTTTCATCTTTTCTAAATTGAATAGGAGAAGCTTATAGTTAGGACCACCCAATTCGAGATGGACATCATCAGGGATAAGCATTGGAGCCATCTGCAAACAAGATTTTGGAAATGGCAGTTCTATAGAAAACATAAACGCATGCCTCAAAGTTCATATACAATCGTGCAGAAACAAATTTTGGGAAGGAATAAGAGTAAGTGTGATTTCTTATATTATCAGTTTATCAATGGACAAAAAATCACCTTCCGAGAAACGAATTACAGGAGTTCCACACCAAAGGTTAGATTTTTATTGATCGGGGTCAATTCTTACTAAGAGGGTGCGCAGGAGATACCCGTAAAACTACATTTTGGAAACTGCACCTTTGTACTCTATTGAAACCATTCAAAAATCCTTTTGGAAGACTTCACATGACGTTTTGCTCAAACTTGTTTTGGGAAGGAGATGCCAAATTAAGTATGATTGTTTATCAATTGGACAGGTTTAAAACTCAATTCTAAGAAGGGATTGAGTAACACTTGCTTCGGACCACGCCCATGTGTGCCCGAAGTCCCAACGTTGCCTGAACAAGTCCCAATTCAAATATTCAGTGGGGTGTTGAATCCAAGCATATCCAAACACTTTCCGGCGGAATGACCCTGTCACAGTAGGATTCCATGACATGTCCTTCTGAGGTAGCTGAGGTCATCAGTTTTGGTGACAGGTTTGTAGCCAAGCTTCCTGATCCAAAAGGCTCTTGAGCAGAGCTTCTTCGAAGCAGGGCGCCAGCTCATCAGTTGCGACCGGTGCAGACAGTGCTCCCCATAGACATTCGCAGTCAATCCAACTGCAACCAAGAAAAGTTGGATGTAGATCCTGCTGGCTGACAAGCAGTCTTCCATTGTCCAACCCATTCGACCTGAGCTGCAAAGTTGGCCGGACTTTGAAGCACTAGATGCAAAGCAGCTTTCGAGCAGCCTGCACATTTAAGTGAGTTATGAGCAACTGGACTTAGTGATTCCGCTTCTGCGGCTGCATCCCCGAGACGGCCAGCTGAAAAGCTGTTCCTCAATGCATCTCAGACACATAAGGCTGCAAGTTCGAACAGCTCACCGTCTGTCCGCTGACAAAAGTCAGTCTCAGCAGAATGACCGCGACATGTATCCTCGAACTGGCCTGGGCTGGGATCCAAGAAGCATCACAGCCCCAATGGACTGTGAATGATGTGGTTGTAAAACTCATGCATCTGTGCGAGGCAAAAGAACGTTAGTATGGCATAGCTCAAATCCGAAAGTAAATAAATACATACATACCTACTTCTATCTATCTATCTATCTATCAATCAAGCTAGCTAGCTATCTCTGTCTGTCTGTCTGTCTGTCTATCTATCCCAGATCTACATCTACATGTATATGCCGCGTGTGGGTGTGTGTGATTTTACATGTACACATGGAAATCACATGTATCACGATCACTACGTATCATCACATGATGATGAAGAACAACTATTGGAACAACGCTATCATCCCATCTTCAAAAATCTTTGGCAAAGTCGCGGCCATCTGATTCAAGGGGCGTGGGGCGGTATCATTTTGGACTTGAGCCGGAAAATATGATAGTCATGCCATGAAACTTGGAATAAGCCATGGAACAAAAAACAACTATATAAATGAATCGATTCAATACCCTTCCTTGTAAAGTTCAACTGCACCAGTCGACATGAGCATTGTGAATTGTCTTTGACATTCCTTTTTCCACTGCCATCTTATCTGTCTTGTGAAGCAAACAACGGTGAGATTGTCAATCATTATCTTTACAATTTTGTTGCTTAAGGACAAGCCAAGTGTAACATACCCTCTAAATGCTGCACAGCTCCTGCCTCTCCATTCAACATGGTTGCCATGCGGAACACATTTCTCAGAGGGTCCACAAACCTACAAGCAATTTAGCATGTCAAACTTGCAGGACTTTCAATGACATCCAGTACTTGTGTTACCAAGCAGCTCCCAATACCCCAGGCACAAAGGAGTGAGACTTGGATTTTTCCATGATTTCACCCTGGTGGATATCATTCGCCTATTGGGTGCACCCAATAGGCAATGCCATGCGATGCCTAGCGTTCACCACATCCACCGTGAATGCATAGCGAGTGTCGCCCTGGCAGGTGATGCAATCTAGAAACTACATGAAACATCATGAAACATCATGAAACAACATGAAACATCATGAAACTACAGTCCAACTACAGCTATCTTATGCTATCTTCATCAATTTCTAATCAACTATTCCTTCATCATCAGATCCATCAGATCCATGGATGACCTTCGCAGATCCGGGCCACTGGCCTTCAAACCATCTGGGATCTCAAGGTACAGCCTTGCTATGGCTGCTATGGCTATGGCAATGGCACTCGCCACGGATCATTCAAAATCTTCGCCACAGATTCGCTTTTTGAAGGATTTGGAGAATCTCTGAACTGGATCGCTGTGAGAAAACAGGGAACGCATTGCTTACAGAATCAAAAATGCACAGCACTTCAAAAGTATAAGATGCAGAAACCCAATTTGTCCCCTCTGAGCTCGAAGCTTGTTGCGTTCTGCCAAGTTATTGTGATCCACCGAGCACGTTGTATCAGCAGGAAGCCCAATCGAGTACTGTGGCATGTACACAGTTTCTGTCAGTGGGCAAATGTAGGTGAACCTCAGGAGCCCAAATCAGATCCACAGCGAAGTTGTGGAAATTTCGGAAACGTCTCCCAGTGCCCTGAGCTGCAGCCTGAGCTGATCTGAGCTGTCTGCCCTGGCGGAGCTTCTACCAGCAATACTGCTGGAACCAACTCTGTCCTGGTGGCCGCAGGAACCCATCAACATGAAAAGCCGAGAGTGATTGAAACTGAAGTTGCTTCACTGGGCTATATCATGCAATATCCACTTCTTCTGTTGATGCGCTTCTTCGCCCTGAAATGTTGGCTTTCTATCTTTCCCTCTCTTTACTGTTCATCATGCCCTGCAATTCACCTGGTTTACGGCGCCAGTGTTCACTAGCTGCCCAGCCCAATCAAACCATGACTTTGCAGTTACAGTAATCCAGCGGGAAAACATGGAAGACTCGAAGACTGCTATGTTCAACACATTCCAACACTAGATCTTCACAGTGCCCCTGCAGTCCCCGAAGCAGTGGCTTGGAGGAAGGGCATCACCTCAGTGGAACTTCACTGCCCTGCTCTCCACAGAACGGCTGAGTCATCTGAGTCCATTGCCTCGATCGTCGTCTCGAAGACGAAGAGGGTTGGATTCTGCCAACCTTCTGCCACGATGTTGAAAGGATCAACCTCCGTGGCCGAACGTGGTCACACGGCAAATGCACATTTCTTGGTGCCTGGGCAACATCTCACTGACGACATGATACTTGTGGATTTTTCCTGTGAAATCTCCTAAATATATTTGATTATATTTGCATGATAATAATACTAATATTAGATAATATATATATATATATATGCAATATGCATATAATAGATTATAATAGTAATAATACGGGCAAACCCCGACGCCGACGACATGTCTGAACATCAAAAACACTGCGTTTTGTGGCACAAAATGCACATGTCCAGGATCATGGCTTTCATCTTGCAACGCACAGCTTAGCTACCTGTGCGTTGAATGTTACAACAACATAAAACAACAACAACATCATCATCAACATCATCATCATCATCAGCATCATCCTAATACCCTTTTTGATCTTCCCAATTGAATGTAAAGTTTAACGGGGGTGGGAATTTATAATCCTAATCCCCTTGTGGATCTTCCCAATTGAATGCACAGTTTAACGGGGGTGGGAATTTATATTCCTAATACCCATGTTGATCTTCCCAATTGAATGTATTCCTAATGCCCTTGTTGATCTTCCCAATTGAATGTAAAGTTTAACGGGGGTCGGACTTTATATTCCTTCAAAATCCCTAAGAAGTTGTGTGGGCGAACTGGGGGATTTGCGCGTAATAATACTGCTGCTACTACTCTGCTGCAGCTACTACTACTAATAATAAAAATATAGGTTAAACTCCAATTCAACCGGCTGTTTCTTGATGGCCCGGTTCGGCATCTCGCCTTTGTGTTGATCAACACCTGGGTCTTGAAGCCAGATGCTCCCTTCGATGCAATGTATCGCCAGCTGTCTGGCGCAGGATTTCCAGTTCTTCGGTACCTCGCTTTGGCGCGGCACTTTTTTGGAGCGGTCAATGGATGAATTTCAGGGAAAAATCCATAGGAAACCCATGGTGAAATCACCCTGGAAATCCATGGTGAAACCTGAGCTGGGCATCCAAACTGCTCAATCCACCATGCATTTGGCACTGGCCTTTGCCGCATTTTCCGTCAAGTGATTGGCAAATTGGAAAACTCAATGTACACAATGGTTCAGAGAAACGGACAGCAATGACTCAGCAATGGATGTAATATGATGTAATGAATGCAATGTGAGACAATTCAACTGCACTAAGTCACTAAGCCACTAAGCCCTGCACGTTGTTTGGGGTATCTCTGCTACAGCCGCAATCCCGTACCTTGCAACGGCCGCATTGCTGCATCTCATCCAAAGTTGGCCTTTGGAACTACTGCACTCAGTTGAAATCCCTCTAAATTTATGAATTTATGATCTATCCTCCTTATCCTCCAGCAACTTATGATATGGAAAACATTGGAAAACCTGCAATTTGTAGATCATTTTCCTAGGGAAACATGGGAAAGCATTGGTTTTTACGTATTACCCTCTGGTAATTTAACATAGCTATTGAAAATGGCCATTTATAGTGGATTTTCCCATTGAAAATGGTGATTTTCCATACTTATGTTAGTTTACCAGAGGGTATTCCATATCTATGTGAATTTACTGGAAGGCAAATCACTGCAATGTTCTGAGCCAGCTGGCTCGAAGTTGGCTTGCGCGGTTGTGGTGAGCTGGACAACGAGCTCCTGAGGAACTGCAGAAGAACTTGAGAAAAACCATGGTTTTTGAATCAACATATCTAAACAATATTTGCAATCTTGGTAGAGTGTGCCCCAAATGGAATTTCAAATAGGGGATAAACAATGGATAAACAGATTGCTCACTATGGCTCATTATGTATAGTCACATTGCAAACATCATTGAACATGCAGCCCGATTCCCCACATTTTGGGTGAAAATTCTGGGTGCCAGACATTGGGAGTTTCGTACTCCACACTGGGCTCTTTTGCTCCAAGCTCATTCGCTTGCGTGAGCTCCTGGGGGCCACTGGGGGTCAGATCAAGAAAGGATGGACCTCACCGCACCACGTTATCCTTGTATCAACTTGGGCTCTTTATTGAGATAAAATAGATAAACACCTGATAAATCATGGAAATCAATGGAAATCATGGAAATCATGGAAATCCATGTTTGACTCATCCCCATCTCATCCCCCCCAACTCTTGGACGAAAAAACGCTACAGTAGCTGTAGCTACTTAATGTTGTTGGAATAGCTACAGTGGCATCGTTTTTTTCACGCCTTGCTGGGGCTGGGCATCCGCACTCCCTGCGTGCTGAATTGAAGATCTGAGGCGCGCCAAGCAACCCCGAGAGGCGCTCGGACTCGAACGTAGTCGTCGAAGGGGATGAGCCTAAGATGCGCCAAGAAATTGGAAAACCAGGAAGAATACGAAGAAAATCGAAGAAATCAATTGGAGAGCTCCGATTTTGCGGCTTTGATGCAGCATCCGTTTCAAATAATAAAATTTGACTGCTTCATACAGCTTCCAACCAGCGTCTGCACTGAGCTGAAAACAGAGGCGAGATGAAGCGGATGACGATTGTTTGAGGCCCAGGCTGGCAAGGGTTTTCACAATTATTCAACATGATATCAACATGTAATTACTACCATGTACTAACTATATACGGTATTTATATGAATTTATACAGTAAGTAATTTTCTGTAACTATATGCAATATTTATACAGTCATTTTCATGAATTATGAAGCCTTTTCATTATCTGAAAGGTCTGATGTGACCAACGAATACGGACAGCCACTGATGCTGTCTGCCCACGCACCTTTCGCATCAAAGGGACCACCACAAAGGACGAAAACCTGAGGTGCTTGGCACAAAAAACCCAGCTTGGTCAGTACCCTGGCCCAAGTACAACTGAATTGAATAATTGAATAGCGCATCAACAAAAACATTCAAGTACAGTACACTTCAGGATGCTGTAAGAAGTACAGTATTTTTATCAAGAGATTGCCCTGTGTTGGCTAGTGCTCAGTTCCTTTGACAAGCAGCTCGTAGGGATAGAGAAAGAATCCTTGTGACCGTGCAGTGTCCTTAGCCCAAACAGCAGGTGACAGCTGTGTCCGGGGAACCCTTCTCAACCAACATCATCACTGGATATGTCTGAGGAGACTTCCCTGGCGACACCATCTGGCCGCAAGGTGTCAAAAGACCAAACGTTGTCCGCGTCTGCAATGTTGTTCACCGGATTTTGCAACTGGCACGGCCGGGATGAATCATCATTATATACCCTCTGGTTATTTAACATAGCCATGGAAAATGGCCCATTTATAGATGGTTTACCTATTAAAAATGGTGATTTTCCATGGCTATGTTAAATAACCAGAGGGTAATATTATATAAATCGAGTACAAATCGAGTCTTTTGCAATAGGAAAGCCATGGTTAAACCCTATCCCCTCAGACATGCTCACGTTACATGGGCACCTGCAGCTGGAAGGAGTATTGAGTGCCTCCTTGGATGGCACCTCAGTGAGATGCGATGGTGCACAAACTCCAAAATCTTTCATAAATTGTGAGCTACTGAGTATGGATGTTCCACAAACCCATAGCAATTCATAGATCAAAATAGAAAACCTCGGAGTTTTTCTGCATCATGTTTAAATGAAACATGCGGAGTTCCAACTGATATGGGCAATTCATAGTCATCCTTGGGAGTCTTGGGAGGCATTCCAAGGTGTTTTCAAATAAGCCCATCACCAGGCTCACTAAACACCAACTCGAAGGAATTCGAGTCGGAACCTGGCTGACTTGCAGCAGTGATTGGGTTGGTTCAAGGGGACCAACAACAGGAAAGCAGGGTTTAAAAACAGCAAAGATCGTAAATGAACGGTCAAATGATGCGTAAAAGTAGTGTTTACATTGTAAACAGGGGTTTACGGCAACTTGTCCATTCATCCAACTGGGACGACGTGACTATTTAAGTCTCACCCGGCCTATGCATTCGCACGCTGGGAGCTCAATGGGCTGAAAACCCAGACCTGGCGGATGCAGGTCATTGGGGGTGAGATCAAGATAGATCAAGTGGAAACACTTAAGGAACCAATCCTCCGGAATCCTGAAAGGAAAAACATGACAAAACTCATCAAAACTCTGTAAGACACGTGAAGGACTGCAGAATTTGAGCACTTGGCATCGTTTGATGACCACAAAGCCAGGTGGGGCCTTGGCAAAAGACTGGTCAGAATTATTTCATCATTCATAAATAACAAATGGCTCCAAAAATCTGAATCTGTCAACAGCTGTAGAACCACCGTGAAACAT
Organism: Cladocopium goreaui; assembly: GCA_947184155.2. Lineage (NCBI taxonomy): Eukaryota > Dinophyceae > Suessiales > Symbiodiniaceae > Cladocopium > Cladocopium goreaui. The sequence goes on along the minus strand of CAMXCT020000121.1, from coordinate 144,926 downwards.
GTTGAACTTGGGCGCCATGAGAGAATTTTCGGAGCTCCAGGGTTTCCCTGCAGAGTCCCCTCCAGGGTCCCCTGCTAAGACTCGCAGGCGAGTGTTTGGCACGTTTCCGATTGGCTGTTGAGGAGTGATATCAAACCGAACAGTGTTGATACCTCGGAGCTGGACAGCTGGACATGAAATATATGAAATACATGAAACATCATGAAACTATCTGCTTTCTGATGGCTCCGGGTGCCAAAAAAAGTCTCCAGACTCCAAACAGAAGCAATCTTGCTGGGCGTAAGACTTCCCAGCAACTGATTCTCTTGCGACAGCGCAGCCTGCATTGGCCCTGACCTGAATGCCATGGCCACTTCGAGGGGAACCCGAAACAAATCCGAACTGTAATCCAGTCCTCACAATAACAGTGGACTTGGTACTCCTGTTGCTATGCTACCAGCTGCCATCAAAGAATGACTCGTGATTTTGGATGGCTGACGCTAACCGTATCCAATGAAATCCTGCTTTGGAGCATTGCTTCGCTTCACCTTGGGATCCAAACACTTCCATTCCGCGGATTCCACGTGTTGCAGCGACCGGTTTTGAAGCATCCTCTTCCCACAACTCGACCTGGGCACATTGAGACGGACCAGGAAGAGAATGTTCACATGCGGCCTGTATCGGCCTGTTATATATTTTTTGCCAAAATGTTAGGCAAGATCTAGAGATCTTGTAATACCCTCATTCCATGCAAGCTAGCATAAGTTACCCAACATCATCTAATCATCTAGCAGCACAATCCAATACAATTATATACAATTATAGCATATTATAGCCAACTTACCATTCACTTGCCATTCACGTACCATTCACTTGCCATTCACTTACCATTCACTTGCCATTGGATCACTGGAAAACTATATGGTTAAATTCCTGAGATCAGGACTCTCCATGATCGCGCGGCGCCCGGCTCCGATGGATTCACCACCTTCAATCTGACGCCGTAGGTCGTTTCTTTGAAGGGTGCAGTATCTGCAATGGGGCAGATCCATCGCCTCGGAAAGAGTCACGAGGCGACATCAGCAATAAGAAGATAAGGCGTAAATGCCACACACACATATGATATATATATATATAAGTAAATAAATAAATACATATTTTAAGATATTAATATGTTTATTAATATGTTTATTACACACGTGAAGTTTGGGTGTATCTAAGTTTGCAATGGAATGCCATATCACTATATCAATTGACTTCAATTGATCATCCAATATGACCTGATCACAGCATCCAACACTAAGGTTGCGACCCAGCGAGGCGATCTGCCTCTGGCCATGACCTAAAGTCAGTCATCGGTGATGGTCATCTTTTGTGATTACTTATGGGAGTTATGGGGATTTTGATGGATTTTGACCATATTTCACCATATTTCTAGATTGTTCCAATTGTTGTTAACGATTCTCAAATTCAATAGTTATGAATGAACATCATAGAATCATATATCATATTATACAGATCTAGTAAACCAGGTGCACAATTTTGATCCGTTCATATCCTAATCATATCCTTATCATACCCGTATGCCATCCTTATCATATCCATCCCCAAACCCGTGTCATCCCGTGTCCCATCGCATCCCCAAATCCCAACGGTTCTGGGTTCAGAACGTGCAGGGCAGCTCGTTGTAGGTTGGATTCGGCCTGGCAGGTTGGAAAACCAGCAAAACCGGAAACAGGACATCGTGTGAATACAGTATGACATCATTGCAATTCAACTCCAAGAAGTCCAAACAGGAACTAAATCATGCTGAATTTTAATCCCATCCTCCTATATATACATAATATTAAGCACCCCCTAGATGGTCTCAACTCTGTGTAAATCTCCTATTAAGCCACGGTTTCTGCGGGGTGTGTTTTTTTAAAAGTGGGCTGCAGCTTCTGCTGAGGCAACCGACAACTGCGGAGCCGCGCTGGCCACGATGGTAAAGCTGGTGGGTGGAAGGATAACGATCATCCCTGACATGGTTTGACCAGGCCTCAGCACAGGGATGGGAACTCATGGGAACTCATGGGATAAAACATCAGGCGCTGCGGCAATAAAAAAAGGTGCCCTGTGAAGCGGACATAATGGTGTTGCCAGGCTTGAACTCCAGCACGACCTTGACATGACTCACAAGACGCTCAAGCCACTGTGGAGCAATTTGTGTCAACAATTCTTGAGATAAGGAAAACAAGTGGACTGTTTCCTAGAATCGCATGGAATGATCCGGAAATATCCGGAATGCCAGGACAACTATTTCTTCTGGGGTGACTCTTGCACCACGCGGTATCATGGGTCAAGTGAGACTTTCGCCAACTTCCAGACCATCCATCTGGCAGCGGCATTGTATTGGCACAGTGAGGATATTGGGACGCCAATGGGCGCAGTACGCGCAGCAAGCGGTGGACATCTCGGGCTTTGTCCTTGGGCATTTTTACGTTTTGACATGTTTTGACTAGCCGATGAAGCGGCCAGATTCCCAAGTTCCAGACGCGCAGTTTCCGGTCTTGGAGGTGTGAGTACCTTTGCCATGCTGGAGCCCTTTGACCCACTGGCCTTCGTACAGCCCACCATCTGGCCACCGCATCATACCATTCCCATGCTTCTGGTTGTCCAAGTATTGGCCAGTGTACACGCGCCCATCTGGCCAAGTGAAACAACCCTGTCCACTCATTCGGTCTTTGGCCCATTGACCACTGTACTCTTTTCCGTCAGCCCAGCGGTACACCCCTTCCCCATGAAGGGTATTTGCCTCGAAGTCACCTTCATAGCTGGATCCATCGGGCCAATTTAGTCGGCCTTTGCCACTCTTTTGTCCCTCTCGGTGCTGCCCTTCAAACCGAGCACCATCTGGCCAAAGCTCAGTACCTTCACCGTGCTGCTTGTCATTGCGCCACTGGCCATCATAACTTGCCTGGTCAAAATGCCGGTAGCTGCCATGACCATGTGCACGGTCGGATCTCCACTGGCCCTCATAAACTCCTCCATTGGGAAATCGAAAGGTTCCTTCGCCATTGGCTTGGTTGTTCCTGAACTGACCATCATATCTGGCACCATTGGGCCATTGATGGGATCCATTCCCATGTCGTTCATTGCCAACCCATTCTCCGGTATATTTCTCACCATTCTCAAAGACAAACTCAGGTCTCAGCTCAGGTAGGGCAGTCGGTTCTCTTGGGAATTCTTCAATGTTTGGAGGAGGAGGAGCAAGGAAGTTCAACTCGGAATTTGAACAGTTTGAGTCGCAAATCTCTTTTCCTGAACAACGCTGCGTACCACATGACCAAAACATCCCTGCTTTAGGGTCAATCAGGTTCGCAGTTCCATCCCCAACCCAAACCCAGCTGACCCTGCGGCACTGTACAACTATAGGGCTTTGCAGGCACAGCAAATGCTCCTCTTCCCTGATTGATCAAAACCGGCGGCACATATACAGAATGATATATATAAATTAAAATATCTCCCTCTACTTCTCTCATCCTACGGTATCCCTCACTCTCTGGGCTCTCTCTTTAACCGTGCCTCCCTCTCGCTCTCGCTCTCGCTCTCTCTCTGAGACTCCGGCAAAAGCAAAAACACAACCTGCAAATATCATCAGCATCACCAGCCCTCCAAGCATCAGGCCCACTGCTCCACATTGACATCACCGCGTTCGAACCTGGGAGGATCAGTCTACAACCGGGCACCGGGCACAATGGACGAGGCCGAGAGCCGAACGCAACAATCTGCCCTGTCGGCATGCCCATGACCTCCAGTTGGCAACATCCTGTGGTAGAAATCACTGGTTTTCCATGGTTTCCCCATTATTTGGTTAATATATGTTAATATTGTGGTTAATACTGTGGTTTAATTTTGTCTGAAGACTTTGAGGATAAGACACTGATCGGCTTGTCGATGAACACTGTGAATGGCTCTTGCGGTAGCTGATCCTGTGAAATAAATGTTTTTGCATGATCTTGTCCAACTTTGACATAGATATCATAGAATATCATAGATGCATATAGATGCAGCTTGCATTGCAATATTGCAAATGGATACTGCCAAATGCTCCTCATCGATACGGAATGAGGTTGCGGTCCAGTACCTCCATCCATTCAGATCAGTGTCTCCGTCGCTGCATGATGCTGGATGTCTTGTGCCCAGCACCACAGGATACCACAGGAGACTCCGGAGGCACATGTTGACAGAGGACGGCGGGTTCCGGATCACCCTGCAGAAGAAGTGTTTGAAAGTGGAAAGACACTGATTTGTTGGATTTCGGCAGTGATGCAAACAAACCGCTGGGATACACTGGGTGAAAGGCAGAGAGAACTGCGGAGTGGCTTGACTTCCCAAGTTGATCATTGGCGTGGTGCCTGCAGAAGTCATCGCACATTGACAGTTCATGCTGAAGGCAAGCTATACAATTTTCAGTGCAATCAGCATTCAGCAAAGTCAAGGCCCCGCACCCACATCCAAGCGGAAGCCGTTCGCCCTTAGATTTCTGGTCGTTCGGCAGTTCCTGTTGATCATTTTTGGAAAATTATCTGAATAGTGAATAGTCTCTTTTATTTCGGTTCTCTGTTAATTTCCCTTCCTTTCTTTCTTTCCCTTCTCTGTGGCTCCCTCTTTGGGGCTCTCAGTTCAGTATTCAGTGCTGCACTCTGATGCTAGTGCTCCTTGAAAGGACCTGAGTTGAGAAAGAGTACGTACTAACAGCCGAAATAATGCAATATGATACAGTAGAACATAATCAATGCAGTGCTAACAACACATCACAATACTTCATAATATATCATAATCAAATATAACATAATATATCATAATATAATGTGATGTAATTTCATGAAATATAAGATCTATCTATCTATCAATCAATCAATCAATATCTATCTATCAATATCTATCTATCAATATCTATCTATCATTATCTATCTATCATTATCTATCTATCATTATCTATCTATCATTATCTATCTATCATTATCTATCTATCATTATCTATCTATCTACCTATCTACGTATCTATCTATCGACCTACCTATCTACCTATCTCTCTCCACAATTTGTAATTCATAGGTTGTGTAGTGGCGGAGTGGACACTTGCTAGCACCAACCAGCTACATGTTGCCATGCTTTGGCTTCCGGCCGAAGTCGGCAGGTCGTTCCGATGTGGGGTGGCCTCGAGGCAAACTGAACGGAAAACGGCATGTTCCCAAGCCGATCGCATGGCCGGCACTTGATCACTGCACCATTGCGTCGCCACTCGACTCGGCTCCCAGCGTAAATTGATCACAATCAGTTCCTGGTATTCCGATCTTCCATACCTTGACTGTCAAACTGCTTGTGCGGAAATGGACTTCCAAACAGCAAATGACCACGTGGCCGTGGAAGAACATTTCGCCAGTTTGCAAACAGTTGCCCACGCTCGGAAAACTCAGGCAAATACGTTGGTCGGATGTGCCACGACGTCGATGTTGTAGTCAGTGTTCATGAACCCAAAGGTGCGCAAGCCAAATGTGAACACAGTAATCACCTCAGCACACACTGCTGGAGGAGGCCAATATCTTGGATCTGCACAAGCCAATCTGCCATCAGAATGGTGCCCTGTACGCTTCTATGTTACTATGCACGTCCATGATCATCCATGAATACACTCATTCACCCATCCATACATCCATCCGATCTACAATAACATACGTATTGTATATCTGATTGCGCACACACACACAGATACACAAACGCGCACAGACAGACAGACAGACAAACAGACAGACAGAAACATACAGAGACAAACACAAACAAACAGCCAGCCAGCCAGCCATCCATGCATGCATGTATACATATATATATAAATAAGACTACGCATACGCACATTGCATGTGTATATATATGTATGTATGTATGTATGTATGTATGTGTGTATGTGTGTATGTATGTGTGTATGTATGTATGTATGTGTGTATGTGTGTATGTGTGTATGTGTGTATGTGTGTATGTGTGTATGTGTGTATGTGTGTATGTGTGCATGTGTGCATGTGTGCATGTGTCCATGTGTGCATGTGTGCATGTGTGCATGTGTGTATGTGTGTATGTGTGTATGTGTGTATGTGTGTATGTGTGTATGTGTGCATGTGTGTGTATGCGTGTGGGTATGTGTGTATGTGTATATATATAAAAATATATAATTATATAATATAAATTATATATCAATAACATGTGTTTGTGTGATGCACATATTCTATTCTATCACATTCTATATCTCTGCGATTCTGTGTGCGCATGTTACAATCGTATCACTAAATGTACACACCTTCCCAGGCAACCAGGTCCTCACTGATGCTCTACGCGCCCGGCATCTGGACTTGATTCGTAGGTGAGCGTGGGCTGCCAGAAGAAGCCAGTGATGTAGCCTGAAGGCATCAGCTCTCAGCTCCCACACAACGATGAAGCCCTGCTTGATGCTGACAAAATTTCAACATGCCGACCAGGACCTACCTTGAACATTTGAATGTCTCTCAAACCTTGCAAACACATCAAAAATAAAGCGGCAACCAGTTCCATTCTGGTTAAAAAAACAATGCACCTCGAGATGTGAAGTCATTGCCGTAAGTGGGGTCCTTCGCATGAGGCACCTGTGAGACCAGCACGGGGATGACGCAGAATGAGTCGGAGAAATGTGGGAACGGCCAGCTTTCATCCCATTTGGCCGCAGGAAATCAATATAGTCATCAAATCCTCTTTCCTGCATAGGGATGGGAAAGGTAGACGACCCTGATTTTACAATACATTGACATAAACTGGAGGTCCCTGGCCCCTGACTGCGCCACATCAGGCGGTTGCTAACATTTGCCACTTCGTTAATCTCTACTACATCTCTACGCTGTGTTTTTTTCCTGGAATCCCATCAGTACAAGCGCACCGTGTAGCCCAAATCTATTGATGACTTCGTGCCCTCGATGATGTCATCTGGGTCAAACCTGCGGTGTTCACCAGGCTTCACAGATGCGGCAGTGCTGCTTGTCTCAGCATTCGCTCTTCCAAGAGGAGGGCTCTGTGGTGAACACGTAACTATTCTCCGCGGCGGTCATTCTGCCAGCAGGCCTATGAGGCGGGAAGCATTGATTTGTAACACGACTTCAGGATAATATGGGCCAACTAGCTAGGTCAAAGTTGAACAATAGGCTGAATCACACAAGGTCGTTGATGTGCCATTTCTTGAAGCACTCGTCGTGCAACGTTGGCTGACTGAGCTGCTCGCAAAAGCAGCTTCAGAGTCAGCGAGTAGGTCGATTCTAGGCATGGCAAATCTTGCAGCAAGATCTGGCAGCTGGCAGTCTACTGGTATCAAAAATGTAGCGCTAAGGAGCGCACGTTTCTTAAGCCGCGTCTGCAGGATCAATCTTGCCTGGTGCCCAGCATTGAGCAATGTTGATGTTGTTGTTGTTGCTGCTGCTGTTGCTGCTGTTGCTGCTGTTGTTGCTGTTGTTGCGGTTGTCGCCGTTGTCGCCGTTGTCGCCGTTGTCGCTGTTGTGGCTGTTGTTGCTGTTGTTGCTGTTGTTTCTGTTGTTTCTGCTGTTTCCGTTTTTTCATGTTTTTTCTGTTGTCGCTGTTGTCGCTGTTGCTGTTGCTGCTGTTGCTGCTGCTGTGTTGCTGTTGCAGTTGCTGTTGCTGCTGCTGCTGCTGCTGTTGTTGTTGCTGCTGGTCGTGGTGGTGAGACGACTTCAATCACATGATTATCATGGTTATCAATCAAGATGAAAATATGACAACATGATCATGCGATGATGACGGTGCTAAATCGAAGAAGTATCCGTGCATAGATGCACATAGACACTCCAATTCAACTGGTGTCAAAATACCAGCCACAATGCGAGCAGACATCGTTTTCATATCAATTAAAAACTGCAAGAGAACAAAGAGATCCAAAGAGCACCTCGTGCTCATTGAAGCGGCATTCCTCAATCCGAGGAAAATCGCCAGTGGCATCCAGAACATTTTCGCAGGTTGGTGACCTCAAACTTGCAGCGGTGCACCGCGGTGCATCGCGGTGCCGTGGATATCGCTCGCACCATGTCTTTATCCCTGCTCCAGGGTTGCACAGGTTAGAGTCTAACAGAGCAGCGCACGCTCCGCTCTAATGGCAATTACTTTAGCTTTCATTTTTGATGCTCGTGATGGTTTATGATGATACCGGCAAGTCCTGGAATGCATGTTGTTGGGCTCTTGCTTTAACTAATTCCAACCACATAGCCTACATGCATACATATAGATACTTGGATACATATGAACTATATTAGGGCACATATTATATGATATGTTCTGAAGCCAGCAGTTTCTTTCCCTTTCCGATCTCAGTTTCGCACTCCACGAAGAAGGCTCGGTTGCAAGTAATGCGGATCTGCGTCAGGAACAAGAGGTCCAAATGCTTGTTGAAACAACATGCGCAAACACAGACAAAAACAGCAAAGATCGAACAACACAGTGCATTCATGTGCATTCCACATCCTCACAGAATCCTCACATCAATTTCTCCATCCGTGGATCCCAAGAATCATCGGGTCGCCTGCATCTTTGCCTGGATGGTCCTTGCATGTGCAGCTGGTGCCAGGAAGATCCAGAAAGCACAAATCAAGCACAAGACATCACAAGACTCTAGCTATGAAGAGGCAGCTGAGAACCCCACTCATCTTCATAGGCTGAAAGATCAGAAGTGGTGAAAACGAATCGTGCTGGTGCAACTCCACCTAGGCAGGGTGCTAGCTTTTCGTCGTTTGGCTGACTGGGTTCCACCTCCCTCCAGTTTGCCACAAACCAAAATGCTGCTGAGGAGGGCACATGCCATATGCGCTTGACGCAAGGAGTCGGTTCCTAATGCACCATGGCCAGAGCCAAAGCCATGAAAAGGATCCTCCAAAGATTGACTGACACAACAAAATATGACAAAATGCCAAGCAGATCCAAGCACTGCACCATCAGCAGGATACCCCACAAGGTTTGGATCTGTCACGGGTGGGGACCTCATACCACAACTGGTCCAGGCAGCTCAAAGTCAAACTTCTGCAAAGATAAAAAGAACAACTGCTGTACGCATCCGTGTCAATCACATGTTACTGGGGCTTGCAACTCGAAGTTAACATCGCAGTTGGAATCGTGCGAGTCAAAGACCTAGCAGGAGCCCATCAAAGTCCCCTAGTACCATTATGCAGCATACAAGTAGCGGCCAAGAATGTGCATTGCCCTGCATGCACAAGGCCGCAAGCAGCTGAGTGTAGCTCCACTATATTCACATACGGAGGCGTGGTGAAGAAAAAGTACGGCGCCCTGACATCGGTCACATCAAAGGACTTGACACAGTTCCTGTGTCCTAAAATATCCTAAGATAGGGCAGATAGGGGTGCTCCATGGTGCCCCTAATTGGACCCCATGAAAACCACCATGGAAACACGATCTGCGCTGGGAGGCCAACGTTTGGTCCTGCAGCTGCCGCTCCTCCTGCAGCTAACGTGATTTCTGATGTGAATCTACAAGATTGCTGCAAAATGCTGCAAATGGGTGTGTCGGAAAATGGGGTATACATGGGTATACCTCTAAATGGCTATCTTAATAGAGAACATGATTATATTATAATCCAATGGATTTCGGGGTACACTATTTTCAGACAAATCATGACAAATCCATGTGGCTGTAGGAACTAAAGCAAAGGCAACTTTTTTTCACGTCCTTCTTTGGTCCATCTATTGTATCTAGCGCATTTTGAGCGGCCCCCTGCAAGGTGAACAGCAGCCCGGCACACTGCAGGTCAGTCAAGGTCACAGAAATGTCACAGAACCTCACTCAAGTCACCATCCTATACCATCCTGACCTCTCTGTAGAGTTCAGCGGAAGGCCTAGAGGATGGCACTTTGTTCCTTGGTCCCCCACAAGAACTCCACCAGTCGCCAAACGACAAAGGCAGGAAACAAAATCAAACAAATTGATCAAATTGGAAAAAGACATGAAAGTGCATGTTCCTATTGCTCCAAGATCTTGGAAACATATTTTCTTGAACTATTCCCTTCACCATCCTTCACCTGTGCCTTCCCCAAGCTTGCGCAGCTTGTCTCCAAAGTCAAGCTTTGGGTCTCTGCTTGAGACACTGAGCTTATTCTTCCCCACGGTCCCCGAGGCATGTCACATATGTCACAGTGCCCAAGGTGCCCAAGATGCACAAGGTTGTCACAGTGTCATTGAGGGAATGACGGGGCAGCGAAAATGGCATTTTCATGAGGTTCACCTGGACCTGATGCAGGGACAGCAGCTCCAAACTGATGTCCTGACACTTCAAAACGTCTGTGCTAATTCATGTAATTCATGATGCTCATCGATGAGATTTCTCGATTTGTTGAGTGCACAACTTCCAAAGTTAATGAAACGAAACTGACCCGAAAGAACCGGGACAATCGGAACTGCTTGCAGCTGCCAGCCTCTAATGCCTGACTTCGCGCCACCGTTTACAAGTGGAGATCCTCAGAATGAAGCAGCTCAGGCTCAATCCTGTGCCAAAAGTCATCATTCTGCACGATCACCCTGGAACCACTATGAGCATATATACATGTGCCCTCTTGCATCAAAATTGTCAAGCAAACTGATTGCAGGAGCAAGATGGAGCAAGGCAAACTGGTTTTGCAAACATGCATTGGATCATTGGCAACCGTGTAAAGAGGATAGTAAGGAGGGCGATTTGAAAGCGGAATCCCGAGGGCAACACCTAGAACGTGGCCCTGCAGTGTAAGCCAGCAGAAGAACAGCGCCCGCAACTGCTTGCCTGTCCATGTAGGAGCTGCCAACTAAATCCGAATGCTCCATGGCTTTGTTTCTGAACCTGTTCTACATGTTCCATCTGCCTCAAAGTCTTCAGATGTCTTCAGAACATGTTTCCACATATTTTCCAGCCACCCTGTAGTTTTAGAACGTTTTAGAGGTGGGCTATCAATGGTTATCACCACATGTCCCCCAAACGACTGGCAGCTTGCTGGGACGCCTGTGAAAGGCCGCGTGTGCAACACATGGCAGAGCACCATGCGCCTCAGTGATTGAAAGGGGAGACGCAGCTTGCAGATAGAAATAGCGGAATTTCATATTGCCGTTGCAATCTATGGAATCTATGGTAGGGAATCTATGGGAGATGGTCCATTTATAGATGATTTACCCGTATTTATCCATGTTTCTTTCATGGTGGGCTATGATTTTCAAATATTTCCCACATGACTCACATGACCGATTGGGAGCTGTTGGGTTCTGTTGGGCATATCAACATCACCCTTCAGAAGCCGACCAGGCCGCAGGTCGCAAGATGTGCTCCCTTCAATGGCCTGGAAAGAGCTGGCTTCTAATTTAATGGAACTAGTCGAGGCCAAAAGGAACACCATGGAACCGAAAACATGCTGAGCCCCAGGCTCAGGTCGGCACGCAGTCTCCCCAAAGGGCCTTCCCTTCCCCTTTCCTTCATCAATTACTGTAAAAGGATCTGCGGAATATGGCATGACGTGGCATAATATAGCATAATATGGCAATATAATGCAATATGGAGAGTGGAGGCATGTTGACGCTACGTGCTTATCAGCGTCTTGTGAACTTGTGGTCTTCAGTGCCTGTTGCCAGCTTTCGTTCTGGCTGTGCATTAGCAAATCGGATCTGTGCTACACAGGTCTGTGGTTCAACTTCACTCTTTGGTGATTTGTCGGGCTGCTTCTAACAGCATACCACAGCACAAGTAGACATCTATGGACATCTATCTATTGATACAGGTGAGTTTTCTCTCCAATTCGGACACGCTTGCCCCAGGTACTTCTCTGGAACACGTTGTTTGAGCAAACCACTCAGTGCAGCAGTGGTGTGAGTAGCTCACGCTGGTCTTCCGTCTTGTCACTTTACAGACTTGATCCGCATATCAAAAATTTTTCTCAGCTCTGCTGCAATCCTGTCTTGCTCCGTTGGATCGTAGGGTCTGCTGACTTGAAACCTCAAACGTTTGCTGCACCCATCTGGCCCAGCTGGTTCTGCCAGAGGCGGTGGCGGAGGAGGCTTTGGCATCTCTGCCATAGGAACAGGGCCCATCCGGTCTGAGTAGCCACCCCTGAAATGCGGCGGAAAATCATCATCAGCATCTGGAAGGAATGGATGCCTCGACATTCTCTGCTGTGGCATGGGTCCAGACACTCTTGCGAAACTATTTTCAATCGCAGCCAATGGAGAGCTCTCACTGAAATTGGTGGGCTGAGCATGCTGGGGTATCTTGGGAGCCAGTTTCTGCACGGCAGGCAAGGAGGTAGATGGAATCGCATTTCTGCTGGGGCTGCTGGGACTAGACACCCTGGTAGGCGTTTGTGCTTCAGCACGTCGCCTGTACTCGTCCAACCGAGCTCTGCTTTCGGCCACTGAAATCCTTGGGGACATCTGACTGGGATGTCGTTGTCCCGTTGCTAACCCAAGGCTCACTGTCCGACAGCAACACGCTGTGGCCAAGATATCTGACCATGAAATACTGATAGCATCAACTTGAGACAAATACCACAGGAAATCTCCCCAGTTCATGGGCTGGATCACCCTAGTGCTGGAGATCAATGGGGTCATCAAGAGAGCAGTCTGTAATCTGGGACTGGCCTGCACCAATTGTATGAATCGATCCCGGCCCACCAGTCGAGGTCTTTCCGCCCCCTGCCGGAACATGTCGAACAAACGGTAGAGGATCTCACGGTCGAAACCCAACTCTTTGGTCATCCACCTGTCAGCTCAGCATGCCACAGCATGCAACAAACAACATTCATCATTGTCACCATCAAAACTGAGAAGGGGGAACGAAAGACAGCTCTCATAATGAAAACCCCTGCGGATAGCAAATTGCCTGACCTTCAACATTGAAATCCTCCAGTCGTAGCCTAGCCCTAACTGCACAGAAAGTTTTGAGGCAAACATCCTGAAACTCTGCTGGTGGCTTACCTATCTTCAGTCTCTCTAGCAGGTTTCCTTTTGGGCCGAGAAAAAACTTCAAAGAAACACGCTGTTCTTGGTTTAACAAATCCATCCATCTATCTAGCTACCTGTTTATCTATCTATCTATCTATCTATCTATCTGTCTGTCTGTCTGTCTGTCTATCCGTCTATCTATCTATTTTTCTGTCTATCTATCTATCTATTTATCTATCTATATATCTATCTATCTACCAATCTACCTATCTATCTATTTATCTATCTATCTATCTACCTACCTATCTATCTATCTATCTATAAATGTATATATATATATATCTATCATTCATTTATCTATGGATCAATCTATCTAGCTATCTATCTGTCTGTCTATCTATCTACCTATCTACCTATTTACCTATCTACCTACCTAACTATCTATCTATCTACCTACCTATCTATCTATCTATCTGTCTATCTATCTATCTATCTGTCTGTCTGTCTGTCTATCTATCCACCTATCTACCTATCTACCTACCTACCTATCTATCTACCTACCTATCTATCTATCTGTCTATATATATAAATATATATATATATATATCTCTCTCTCTCTCTATCTACCTGTCTATCTCTCTATCTCTCTATCTATCTATCTATAAATGTATATATATATATATATTCATTTATCTATGGATCAATCTATCTAGCTATCTATCTGTCTATCTGTCTATCTATCTATCTATCTAATCTATCTAATCTATCTAATCTATCTAATCTATCTAATCTATCTAATCTATCTAATCTATCTAATCTATCTAATCTATCTAACCGATCTCATCGATCTCATCGATCTCATCGATCTAATCGATCTAATCGATCTAATCGATCTAATCGATCTAATCGATCTAATCGATCTAATCGATCCAATCGATCCAATCGATCCAATCGATCTAATCGATCTAATCTATCTAATCTATCTAATCTATCTAACCTATCTAATCTATCTAATCTATCTAATCTATCTAATCTATCTAATCTATCTAATCTATCTAATCTATCTAATCTATCTAATCTATCTATCTATCTATCAATCAATCTAATCTAATCTAATCTATCTAAGCTATCTAACCTATCTAATCTATCTTATCTAATCTATCTATCTATCTATCTATCTATCTATCTATCAATCTAAATCTAATCTAATCTAATCTATCTAAGTCTATCTATCTACCTATCTAATCTATCTAATCTATCTATCTATCTAATCTATCTAATCTATCTATCTATTAATCTATCTAATCTATCTAATCTATCTAATCTATCTAATCTATCTAGTCTATCTAATCTATCTATCTATCTATCTATCTATCTATCTATCTAATCTATCTATCTATCTATCTATCTAATCTACCTATCTATCTAGTATCTACTATCTACGGTATCTACGGTATCTACGGTATCTACGGTATCTACGGTATCTACCTATCTTTCTATCTATCTATCTATCTACCTATCTATCTATCTACCTATCTATCTACCTAGCTAGCTATCTATCTATCTATCTATCTACCCTATCTATCTATCTATCTATCTATCTATCTATCTATCTATCTATCTGTCTACCGATCTATCTACCGATCTATCTACCGATCTATCGATCTATCTATCTATCTATCTATCTCTCTATCTCTCTATCTCTCTATCTCTCTATCTCTCTATCTCTCTATCTATCTATCTATCTGTCTATCTATCTATCTATCTATCTATCTATTTATCTATCTATCTATCTATCCACCCGGTTACCTCCACTAATCATGAACCAGGGCCTCCCAAAAATCACGGACTAGGGGGGGATCGATACCCACCGTCACCAATTTGCGACCTGGTACATTACCGTGCAAAACGTTCCCAAAACCCGCCCTAATCACCACCTAATTCGTAAAAAAGACTCTGAGGGTGGCAACACATTCACACACACACACACACTCAGAATACTAGGGCAACCTGCGGCAACCCAATGAAATCTGATGAAAATCTTTATGGATCCAATGTAGAATATCCGACTGAACGCTGAGGAGCTCACTCGATTGCCCCTCCAGGTTCCTCATCTGGATTCGGGCAGCCAGCCATAGATCCCCCTGCAGAGAGGACCCATCTGGACCATCCATCCCGGCTTGGGGAACGAGCCGGGCTTTCCAGTCTTGGGGATCTTGGACGGCCCGGAGGTTGCCGCGGATCCATCGGTCTTGGACTTCGGACCTCCGTCTGACAGAAGCGCTGAGCCTCAATCAGCAGCCAGTTGAAGCGCTCCCATGTGGTGTATTCCAAGACGCTTCGCTCACCTGCAACTTGATGCAAAACATGCTGCAGCGCAGCGTCTAATGAAATACTGGGGCCTTGCCCAAATGCTATCCCAACAACCGGTCGCTCCAAGAGCCTCTCGTTGCGGACATGCACATCACGCCGAATCTCTTCAATCAAGGATATCGTTGGGACATTGGGATCTTGACCCGCCAAGCGGCGGTAGATCCGATGCAGCAATTCCCAAGCTTGAGAACCTAAAGGATATCCTGAAGCTGATCGAGGACTTTCATATCGACCAGGCTGTGGCAGTGTTGCAGGACGTGGTGGGCTGGGCATTCTTGGCCTAGACATGGGCATGGCAGCATCGATCTGAGCCTCTTCTTCACCACTGGGCAAAAATCGGTCAAGTTTTTGCCACAATTCTCTTCGAGCTACTCGCCCTGTCCTGCCAGTGTCGATTTCTTGGAAAATTTTGTTGAGAAGACCTTCTTCGTCCTCTGCAGCAACACCAGCTTGGATGATCATTTCCCTGAGCTGCTCGCGAGTCAGGTAGTCATCCAAAACGTCAGCTGATGCTCCTGAGGCTCCTGAGGCTCTTCCAGACCCACCTTGAGGTGAAGTCGGCGCTTGGCGACCTACAGATTTCACCAAATTCTGCTGGGCCATGCTGGGCCTATCCCAAGTTTGCCAGAGTAGCCAGAGTTACCTTATCAAAGGAAGTTGGGAAGCAATACTTCCGTGTTACGGACAAAGAGAATTGTGAGACTTGACCTTGATGAAGGGTGGTGTGAAACTTTACACTACATAACAATACATCAGAAAAGAGTTGACCTTGATGAAGGGTGGGTGAGACTTTACACTACATAACAATACATCACAAAAGAATTGACCTTGATGAAGGGCGGCGTGTGACTTTACACTACATAACAATACATCACAAAAGGATTGACCTTGATGAAGGGTGGTGTGAGACTTTACACTACATAACAATACATCACAAAAGAATTGACCTTGATGAAGGGCGGTGTGTGACTTTACACTACATAACAATACATCACAAAAGGATTGACCTTGATGAAGGGTGGTGTGAGACTTTACACTACATAACAATACATCACAAAAGAATTGACCTTGATGAAGGGCGGTGTGTGACTTTACACTACATAACAATACATCACAAAAGGATTGACCTTGATGAAGGGAGGTGCAAAATGCATTGTAATGGCTGCATGGATGTTGCATGGGGCTTGTTGGGGACGAAGGCGGAGCACGAAACCTTGCATTTTTCCGTGTAAAGTGGCTGCAGGCGGCGATGAAAGCTACCTCGTGTGTGCGGCAGTTGCGGCGGTCGTTTCTGTCGCGAATGTGTTCCTCCTCATCTGCAACGAGTGGTTGTTCCTCTGTGCCTGTGCGTAGTTCTATGCGTTTTTTGAATCTGCGGTTGCAGATCGCAGTGGAATGGCTGCACGGATGCTCAATGGGCTTTGTTTTGGGGAGGAAGCCGGAGCACGAAACCTTGTGTTTTTCCGTGTGAAGTGGTTGCAGCCGGCGATGAAAGCTACCTCGTGTGTGCGGCGGTTGCGGCTGCGGTCGTTTCTGTCGCGAATGTGTTCCTCCTCTGTGTTCTGCAACGAGTGGCTGTTCCTGTGTGTGTAGTTCTATGCGTTTTTTGAATCTGCGGTTGCAGATCGCAGTGGAATGGCTGCATGATTGTTGTCATCTGGTGTTGCCATACGGGTAGATCCGTGCAGGTTTGCGACGTGATGCGGCGAAACGCATTGTTATGGCTGCCTCAAGGTTGCTTGGTGCCGCGGCTGCTTGCGTAATACTATTGTCTTTTGCAGCTGGATCTCGTAAATAGTAATGTTGGATGCTGATTAGTGGCTAGGTTCGTCGGTATTGCGGCAAATTTCTCCCTGAACCCATGTATTGTTTTTAGGGTTTCACTATTGTGGCAAGAAAGTTTGGGAGACCCATTTTTTTAAAAAAACAGCAAGTAAGTACTACAAGTACTACAAATACCACAACTTCATCGGCAAAAAAACAGTTTTAATTAGATTTCAATTGTAGCCAATTGAAATCCTTACTTAAGTGAAAATTTTTTCCTGGGAAGAAAATATCTGACTTTCCACTTTAAAGGGAGTACAGCTATTGTTTGGGGGGGGGCTGCATCAAGGCTCAAGGCTGCGACAGTGATTTGTCAGCAGATTTTCTCAATTTTGGCGCTCGCAATTTTCCTTTTAAAAGTCCTTTTAAAAAGTGCTTCAAACTGTCATTTTTTCGCTGGGGTGTCAAGATCCATCCGGTTTTGGAGCTGCAATTGCCGACGCCGTTGCTGTGTTTTGCAAGTCAGTCTCTGCAGATCGCATTGTAGTGGCTGCGTCAAGGTTGCTTGGTGCCGCGGCTGCATGCGTAATACTATTGTCTTTTGCAGCTGGATCTCGTAAATAGCATTGGAGTGGCTGCATCAAGGTTGCGACAGTGATTTGTCAGCAGATTTTCCCAATTTTGGCGCTCCTAATTTTCCTTTCAAAAGTCCGTTTAAAAAGTGCTTCAAAAAATCGTCCTTTTCCCCACATCTTTGTGTGGTTTTTTGTTTTTGATCCTGTATCCCGCCGCTCGTCCTCCTCCGCCTCCTCCTCCTCGGTCCTCCTCCGCTTCCTCCTTTCTTTCAACCACCATCTTTCAACCACCATCTTTCACACACACCTTTGTCACACACCATCTGTCACACACACATCTGTCACACACATCTTTGTCAACCACCATCTTTCAACCACCATCTGTCACACACATCTTTGTCACACACCATCTGTCACACACCTCTCTTTCAACCACCATCTTTCACACACATCTTTGTCACACACCATCTTTCACATACATCTTTGTCAAACCTCTTTGCCAACCACCATCTTTCACACACATCTCTTTGTCATCTTTCAACCACCATCTTTCACACACATCTTTGTCACACACCATCTTTCACACACATCTTTGCCACACACCATCTGTCACACACACACACATCTTTGTCAACAACCATCTTTCAAGCACCATCTGTCACACACATCTTTGTCAAGCACCATCTTTCACACACATCTTTGTCAGGCGTGGCACTTGGTCACATCCACCTTCGTTTTGCGTGGCAGGCGTGACATCCACCTTTGTTTCACGTGGCAAGCGTGGCACTTGGTCACATCCACGCAGGCGTGACATCCACCTTCGTTTCACGTGGCAGGCGTGGCACGCAGTGACATCCATCCGCGTTTTGCGTGGCAGGCGTGGCACTTAGGGCACTGGGCTGGCTCTGGTGGCGCGATTGGGCTGGTTTTAGTGGCCGGTGACGCCGCGGCACTTTGCGTGGCAGGCGTGGCACTTGGTCACATCCACCTTCGTTTTGCGTGGCAGGCGTGGCACTTTTTCACATCCACCTTCGTTTCCCGTTGCAGGCGTGGCACTTGGTCACATCCACCTTCGTTTTGCGTGGCAGGCGTGACATCCACCTTTGTTTCACGTGGCAGGCGTGGCACTTGGTCACATCCACGCAGGCGTGACATCCACCTTCGTTTCACGTGGCAGGCGTGGCACGCAGTGACATCCATCTGCGTTTTGCGTGGCAGGCGTGGCACTTAGAGCACTGGGCTGGCTCTGGTGGCCCGCTTGGGCTGGTTTTAGTCGCCGGTGACGCCGTGGCACTTTGCGTGGCAGGCGTGGCACTTGGTCACATCCACCTTGGTTTTGCGTGGCACACGTGGCACTTATGGCACTGGCTTGGCTCTGGTTCTTGTTTTTGATTCTGTATCCCGCCGCTCGTCCTCCTCCGCCTCCTCCTCCTCCTCCCCCTCCTCCTCCTCCGCTTCCTCCTTCCTTTCAACAACGATCTTTGAACCACCATCTTTGACACACATCTTTGTCACACACCATCTGTCACACACACATCTGTCACACACATCTTTGTCAACCACCATCTTTCAACCACCATCTGTCACACACATCTTTGTCACACACATCTCTTTCAACCACCATCTTTCACACACATCTTTGTCAACCACCATCTTTCACACACATCTCTTTGCCATCTTTCACACCCATCTTTGTCACACACCATCTGTCACACACACACACATCTGTCACACACATCTTTGTCAACCCCCATCTTTCACACACATCTTTGTCACACACCATCTGTCACAAAACACACATCTGTCACACACATCTTTGTCAACCACCATCTTTCAACCACCATCTGTCACACACATCTTTGTCACACACCATCTGTCACACACATCTTTGTCAACTACCATCTTTCACACACATCTTTGTCAACCACCATCTTTCACACACATCTTTGTCAGGCGTGGCACTTGGTGACATCCACCTTCGTTTCACGTGGCAGGCGTGGCACGCAGTGACATCCATCCGCGTTTTGCGTGGCAGGCGTGGCACTTAGGGCACTGGGCTGGCTCTGGTGGCGCGCTTGGGCTGGTTTTAGTCGCCGGTGACGCCGCGGCACTTTGCGTGGCAGACGTGGCACTTGGTCACATCCACCTTCGTTTTGCGTGGCAGGCGTGAGCGAGGCAGGCGTGGCACGCACATCTTTGTCAGGCGTGGCACTTGGTGACATCCACCTTCGTTTCACGTGGCAGGTGTGGCACGCAGTGACATCCACCTGCGTTTTGCGTGGCAGGCATGGCACTTATGGCACTGGCCTGGCTCTGGTGGCGCGCTTGGGCCGGACATGTTATGTTAAGATTTTTGGTGACATTGGAGACTTGGCAATGCTTGTGACATTTGCGCGTGACACTTGCGTTTAGAGATTGCTGTAGAGCCGATTGCATCGCACAGTGATGTCTTTCGTTTGCTTCGTGCAAAAGGGCCCGTGATGTGTCTCCTTCTATTTAGTAATGTTCTGCACACACCATCTTTTGCCACACCATGTTTCACACACCGCTTTGTCACACACCATCTTTCACACACAACTTTGTCACACGCTTTCTTTCACACACAACTTTCACACACACACCATCTTTCACACACAACTTTGTCACCCCGTTTTTCTTTGTCACACACTATCTTTCACATACCACTTTGTCACACACAACTCTTCACATACCACTTGTTTTACTATTCGATCATCCATCACATCCTTTGTCTTTCCTTCCTTCCCCGTCCCCCCTACAACATTTGTAGGTCATTATTGGAAGAAGTTGACTTGTGGGGTTATCCGGTCCTTTAATTTTCGCTGTAGCTTCGAGATCCGGGTTTGGAGCTGCAATTGCTGACGCCGTTGCGCGTTTTCTATTGTGTTTTGCAACTCAGTCTCTTCAGATTGCATTGTAGTGGCTGCGTCAAGGTTGCTTGGTGCCGCGGCTGCATGCGTGATACTACTGCCTTTTGCAGCTGGATCTCGTAACTAATATTGGAGTGGCTGCATCAAGGCTGCGACAGTGATTTGTCAGCAGATTTTCTCAATTTTGGCGCTCGCAATTTTCCTTTTAAAAGTCCTTTTAAACAGTGCTTCAAAATCGTCTTTTTTTCGCTGTGGCGTCGAGCTCCGGTTTTGGAGCTGCAATTGCAGACGCTGTTGCACGTAGTTCTTTTGTGTTTTCCAACTCAGTCTCTGGAGTCTGTTTTCCAGGATCAATAAAATTGAGGTGTGCCTTCCGGACCTCGTAGGGAAAGAAATCTTTAAATGGTCATAAGCTTCGGACAAGTTGTTGACACTGGATTCCATAGAGCCGAGATGAGTTGAGCCTAGCTTCGGTGAGATGAGATAAGTTGAGCTGCGCTCAGATGACAAGAAAATAGCCAAGAAGAACTTTAGCTGACATATGGGAAGACACGAAATGAGATGAGAAGAGCTCAGATGAGATGAGTTGAGATAAAGTGCAAGTGTGAAGTGTGGAGCGTGGGGTGTGAAGAGTGAAGTGTGAGGAAAGTGTTTGCTTGACGTTGCATTGCACCCTTGTCGCGCGCAGGCCATGTTCTTGGACAACAACACTGCAACAGCTTCGTACAAAGCACGCACGCACGGGCCTGGCTGGCGCACGGCGCATGCAAGTTCTCGAAGTAGTACTGGGAAGTGATTCATGAAAGCGTCGATGACATATGAGAAGAGATGAGATGAGAAGAGATGAGCTGGGTTAAGATGAGAAGAGCTCAGATGAGATGAAGTGTGGAGTGTGAAGAGTGCAGTGTGAAGTGTGGGGCGTGAAGAGTGCGGTGTGAAGAGTGAAGTGTGAAGTGTGGAGTGTGAGGTGTGAAGTGTGGAGTGTGAAGAAAGCAGTGAGAAGCGAGACGTGTGGACTGTGAAGTGTGGAGTGTGAAGTGTGAAGTGTCGAGTGCGAAGAGTGGAATGTGAAGTGTGAAGTGTGGAGTGTGAAGTGTGTAGTGTGGAGTGTGAAGTGCGAAGTGGAGCTTCAAATGTGACATGTGAAACAGGACACCACTTTCCCAGAATGCACGCACGCACGGGCCTGGCTGGCGCACGGTGCATGCAAGTTCTATAGATGAGAAAGGTCCTATAGACTCCTAAGGCAACTTCCGCTCCGCCTCGTGCGGGTACTACTGGTATCATCTTATATATCGTCCTATGCAATTACTATCTCACCAAACTTACCAGGTCTTACTATACCATGCCGCGATCATGCTTCGACTGGACTCCCAGTTTGCGCACAACTGCATGGACTGCGTTGTCTGTGCTATGCAGCACGCAATGTCAGAATTAATGACGGCTAATCACGGGCATGGAATACAAACTGCGCAATGGTGTGCCATACTTTTGCGGCATTGCCTATAAAAAGATCACAGTGGAATGCAATGAATTGCGTTTGTACCAGCTAATTATATAGGCTTTATAGGCAACATCAGAACGAATTACGCGCGCTCCAGCTGTCTATCAGTTTCGCTCCGTCTCTCGCTCGCTTTCGCGTCTGAACTGACAAAACAAAACTCTGGTGCGGCATTATGCATTGAATCATATTTGGAATACTTGGGAATGTTATGGACTTAGTTGCTGTAGCGGTGACATTTACTTTGCTCCGTCCTTCTGATTCTCATGCTGTGATTAGAAGGGAAAAGCAAAGTTTCGACGGCAAGAAAGAAAAACCCATATTCAGTATATAATCATACAGTACATATACAGTATACATCAGTATTATCCAGAAACACAATTGACGGAACTTCTGATCTGCCTCCCCCGGAGTCAAACCCAAAGAGTGCCCTCAGCGACAGCTGCTTGTCCCCATCACGGTCAAGGCGTTTGAAGACCTCCGCTGCTGTCTCCTGATCGATGTCTATGCTCAGTGACTGAAGCAATTTCTGAAACTCACTGAAGGCCAACTTGTCATCTCCACTGGAGTCGTGCTGGCGGAGCAATCTTTCGATGCTGAGACCTCTTTGCTCCTTGATAGCCTTCAGCACTTGAAGAACTTCGTCTACTGAGGGTCTGGCAGCTGCCCACAACTCTTCCCAGCTGATCTTTCCATTTCCGTTTTGGTCAATGAAGCCAAAGACTTGCTCAGCAAGGGCAGCATCGGCTTGTATTCCGACCTGTCATCTAGATGTGGCGATGTGCATTTGGGCAATTGATGGCAAACATGGCAATTAGGTGCAATTAGCATCAGGATCAATTAGGTCAGGATAGGTGAGGTCAGCAAACGTGGCCTGGGAGCAGCTCTTACTTTTTGACTTTTTGAAAAACTTCGGAATCATGTTGGTGGAAAAAGACTTGCAACATCTTGCAACAATTAGGCAGATTAACTTTAAGCAAATAAATTAAATAAGAAAACCGGGGCACAATGCCGCACAGACATGTCAGAAACGAATATGCCAAGCCACGCGCAGTAGTACCTTGAGTAGGTCATCTTTGGTCAACTTCACGTCACCACCTGCATCGCAAGTGCTCTTCAGATCAGCCAGCGATATGCCACGGACCAGCCGCAGATTCCGCAGCTGTGACATGACATCTTGCAGTGGACCTGGTTCTGGCGTTCCCTTTCCAACAATTGCATTAACTGACAGCTGCTTGTCCCCATCACGGTCAAGGCGTTTGAAGACCTCCGCTGCTGTCTCCTGATCGATGTCTATGCTCAGTGACTGAAGCAATTTCTGAAACTCACTGAAGGCCAACTTGTCATCTCCACTGGAGTCGTGCTGGCGAAGCAATCTTTCGATGCTGAGACCTCTTTGCTCCTTGATAGCCTTCAACACTTGAAGAACTTCGTCTACTGAGGGTCTGGCAGCTGCCCACAACTCTTCCCAGCTGATCTTTCCATTTCCGTTTTGGTCGATGAAGCCAAAGACTTGCTCAGCAAGGGCAGCATCGGCTTGTATTCCGACCTGTCATCTAGATGTGGCGATGTGCATTTGGGCAATTGATGGCAAACATGGCAATTAGGTGCAATTAGCATCAGGATCAATTAGGTCAGGATAGGTGAGGTCAGCAAACGTGGCCTGGGAGCAGCTCTTACTTTTTGACTTTTTGAAGAACTTCGGAATCATGTTGGTGGAAAAAGACTTGCAACATCTTGCAACAATTAGGCCGATTAACTTTAAGCAAATAAATTAAATAAGAAAACCGGGGCACAATGCCGCACAGTCATGTCAGAAACGAATATGCCAAGCCACGCGCAGTAGTATCTTGAGTAGGTCATCTTTGGTCAACTTCACGTCACCACCTGCATCGCAAGTGCTCTTCAGATCAGCCAGCGATATGCCACGGACCAGCCGCAGATTCCGCAGCTGTGACATGACATCTTGCAGTGGACCTGGTTCTGGCGTTCCCTTTCCAACAATTGCATTAACTGACAGCTGCTTGTCCCCATCACGGCCAAGGCGTTTGAAGACCTCCGCTGCTGTCTCCTGATCGATGTCTATGCTCAGTGACTGAAGCAATTTCTGAAACTCACTGAAGGCCAACTTGTCATCTCCACTGGAGTCGTGCTGGCGAAGCAATCTTTCGATGCTGAGACCTCTTTGCTCCTTGATAGCCTTCAACACTTGAAGAACTTCGTCTACTGAGGGTCTGGCAGCTGCCCACAACTCTTCCCAGCTGATCTTTCCATTTCCGTTTTGGTCAATGAAGCCAAAGACTTGCTCAGCAAGGGCAGCATCGGCTTGTATTCCGACCTGTCATCTAGATGTGGCGATGTGCATTTGGGCAATTGATGGCAAACATGGCAATTAGGTGCAATTAGCATCAGGATCAATTAGGTCAGGATAGGTGAGGTCAGCAAACGTGGCCTGGGAGCAGCTCTTACTTTTTGACTTTTTGAAGAACTTCGGAATCATGTTGGTGGAAAAAGACTTGCAACATCTTCCAACAATTAGGCAGATTAACTTTAAGCAAGTAAATTAAATAAGAAAACCGGGGCACAATGCCGCACAGTCATGTCAGAAACGAATATGCCAAGCCACGCGGAGTAGTACCTTGAGTAGGTCATCTTTGGTCAACTTCACGTCACCACCTGCATCGCAAGTGCTCTTCAGATCAGCCAGCGATATACCACGGACCAGCCGCAGATTCCGCAGCTGTGACATGACATCCTGAAGTGTTGGTCGCGGTCGTGTGGTCTTTTGGGAGCTTGACGAGCTGGAGGGATTGACGAGTAGCGGGCTCGGATCAAACTCCCGCAGAATTTCATTCAAAGCACCGGTTGCAGCTGGTGGATCTGGTTGCGACACGGTCTGATCAGGTCGAGCTGGAGACAAGGGTCTGCCTGGTCTACCTCCAGCACCTTCCGGCACTTGCATGGTCAGGTCAGGCGAAGTTTGTGTGAACCCTTTGGGAGGTACCAACTCATCGCCCTTCCACGTCTCCCTGCTAAGTGTGGGCCTTTCGTTGGGTGCCGAACCTTGCAGGGTTGCTGCAGTTCTAAGGAGAGACTCATGCAATATCATGCAGTATCTAGAAGTGAGACTTTCCTTTTGGCAAAACCGCATTTTATTAGAGGGCAGATACAGCAGGGTACGGTATGCAACACGTCTGCTGGCACGAATGCAAGTGGGGTTAGGCCAAAAGGGTGCACAGCTGGAAGTCACCTCCAAAACGCGGAACAAAACGTCTAAAACGCAATCGATCTCCGAAACCTAAGTCTATCCCTACAATATCCTAAAACACCATCGATCATTCTCCCGCCTCCAAGCTGATCCAATGCATATTCCAACTCCTTACATGAAATTGTCCGAGTTCCATCCAGGTCTATCTGATGAAGGATGTGTCTGACCTCAGCATCATCCAACTCGAAGCCCAAACCATCCAGCAGCCTGTGAAACTCCCCTGCTGTCAAGATATGGTCTGCATTAGAGTCGTAGGGCTGAATTAGTTCTGCCACTGTCATACGCTTCTTGTGGATGGCCACCCTCAACTCCTTCAAAACATCACTTGGAGTTGGTGCCATAGCTGCCCACAATTCTGCCCACGAAATCTTGTGATGGCCACCTCTGTCCAGACGTGCGAAGGTCTCCTGCGCGAGAGCGTCGTCGACTTTGATGCCAACCTTCAGCCCAAGGGAAGGCACTGCGCACCGTCAGGAAAAAAAGCAAGACGCACAAGACAAGCAAAACAAGAAAGCGAACACTAGATTACATACATGCAACCGAATGTACAGATACATTACATATCAATACATATTTAATACCTGACAGGAGGGGACGAAAGCCAGGGACTAGTTGGAACGGAGACAGGAGAGTGGAGAGCATGGCAGGGATTGCGGTTGGGGGTTAGTTGAGGCATCGTTTGGGAGGCTGAGGAGCCGGCATGGTGAGGCCTGGTTTGGGTGCGCCCGTGGGGTGTCTTTGGAGAGAAGGAAAGAATGTGTAGGAAGAAGAAGCGGGGGAAAGAAGTGTAGTAACGGTAGGGAAAGGGTGAAGAGCGTGTTTGAGGAAGTGGAATGGCGGGCTCTTTTAAAGAGGTTTTGGGGCGCAAAGGAGCCCGGAAGGGGAGAGGAGGTGTCGGCGGCAAGGGAGGGAAGCAGGAATGGGTTAGGGGCGCCTGTGGAGAATGAATCTCTGTGGGGTGTCTGGAAAATGCAGTGAAGGCGGGTGGGATGCAGGGAGCTGGTGGGAGGAGGCTGTGGGAAGGAGCTCGCCATGGTGACAAGGACGATGTTCGGTGGTGAGCAATTTGGATGGGGCAGCAACCATTCCAACCACATGCACCCCTGGCCACGCACCTCCCTCCTCCCACCCCCAGGCATCAGCAGCCATCTGCAACCTTCACCCTGCGGGTTCCTTTGCTTCCCAGCAGCCACCTAAAAGAGCCTCACCCCAAAAGGCCCGCCCAAGCCACGCTCTTTCTTCCCTCCAACCTTCTCGCCCCATCACACACCTCGCCCTGGAACTCCAATCCGTACGATTAATTTCTCCTTCCATTCCCTCAACTTTTCCATTGTTTTTCCATGGCTTTACTCGATTTCTCCATCATTTTACCCTCCATTCCAGTCTCCCCAAGTGCACGTCGGAGGGCGGACCAGGGGGGAATCGAACCCCACCGTCACCCAATTGCCACCTGGTACATCAGCCTCAAGATCGCTCAAAATCGACCACGGAGGCCACGCCAATTAGGTGGGGAAGTGCCTCAAAATGGTCCATGTTTTCAGCCATGCTTGACAGCTGGCTTTCGCAATTATTTCTCCTAAGGCCACGCCAATTAGGTGGGGAAGTGCCTCAAAATGGTCCATGTTTTCAGCCATGCTTGACAGCTGGCTTTCGCAATTATTTCTCCTAGCATTCAAGTGTTGTCTCACTGCGTTCAGGCCGTTCAGGTGTCATGTTTGCAGCAGGGCAACTGCACGCAGTCATGTTTTGGATTTTGCACTTCTACAGTTTGAAAAACTAGACAAAGGTGAAGTATGTAAAAAGTAATTTTCAATCAAATAGATGCCGCTGATATATATTATTTTCGGTTGGTACTGTGTGTTTGTGTAATGATTGAGATAATTGCGCTGCAATGATGGTGTTGGATTGTTTGCTATTGGCATTGCCACGCTCAAACCGCAACACTTGCAAACAATGCACGCAACATAAAGCGATAGAAAGATTGACAGACATGGTTTAAATAACAAAAAATCTCAAATTCAAGCTTGGCTGAAAAACCGTTATTGGCAGCGCATGACGTCAAAACATGTTCATGCAGGGCGTCCCGGCGTCCCGGCACCCGTGATGATAAAACGCAACCCAATCTTTCACCATCTTTGGCGCAGTGAACAATACAGCGCATTCGCCTTTTTCATTAGTCAATCAAAATTAGACATTCATTACCAGCACATACTTCGGGTTCCTGCAGGTTTGCGTGTGTTGAAATCATGTTCCTGCTGCTGTTGTCCCCTGCCATTCAGATTGCGGCTATTTCTTGAGCCGATTTGCAAGTGTTTTACTGTGAAGGTTGTGTCGTTTTTGGAAAACGGCCGGTGTGCATCCCCAAATATCATTTTGCCAAACTATCATTTTGCCAGAATGTTTTTTTGCCAGAATATCATGCTGCCAAAATATTGTGTTGCCAAAATATCAAAACTGAGTTTTCCCAAATATCAGTTTGCCACAATTTGTTCGCAAATTGATGGGCCAAAAAGTTTGCAAAATAGGTCGTCCCCAAACACCACATTTTGTACAATCACTGGGGGTGATGGTTCCAGTGGAACCGTCGTCCCCTGTGATAGCTAACCGAACATTTCGCAAATACCAATCTGGGCCTAGGGTGATGGTTCCACTGGAACCATCGTCCTTTGTTAGCTTCGGACGGCTCTTTATTCAGTTTTTGCAATCTTTGGAATCTTCTTGGAGATCCACTGGGTCAAGCTGATGCCTGGCACGCTTACAGGGGGTGATGGTTCCAGTGGAACCATCGTCTTTGAGAAGTGACTTGGTGGAGCCCACGAAGGATGATCCTGAATTGCAGCAAATAACAAACTTTTGGCAACTTGATATTTGGGAAAACTCTGTTTTGATATTTTGGCAACACACTATTTTGGCAGCATGATATTCTGGCAAAATAACATTCTGGCAAAATGATAGTTTGGCAAAATGATATTTTGGGATACACACCGGCCGTTTTCCAAAAACGACACAACCTTCACAGTAAAACACTTGCAAATCGGCTCAAGAAATAGCCGCAACCTGAATGGCAGGGGACAACAGCAGCAGGAACATGATTTCAATGCAAGCAAACCTGCAGCAACCCGAATTATGTGCTGGTAATGAATGTCTGATTTTGAGTGACTAATGAAAAAGGCGAATGCTCTGTATTGTTCACTGCGCCAAAGATGGTGAAAGATTGGGTTGCGTTTTATCATCACGGGTGCCGGGACGCCGGGACGCCCTGCATGAACATGCTTTGAAGTCATGCGCTGCCAATAACGGGTTTTCAGCCAAGCTTGAGTTTGATATTTTTTGGCCATGGAAGCCATGTTAGTCGATCTTTCTATGGGTTTATGTTGCATGATAAGGGTCACTGTTTGCAAGTGTTGCGGTATGAGCATGTCAGTGACAATGGCAAACAGTCCAACATCATCATTGCAGCACAATATCATGCAGCACAACTATTCGAATCTTTGCACAGGCACACAGTACCAATGCAATATAACCTATACATATACCTATGAACAATTATAAACATCCATTTGATTGAAGATTGCATTGTACATGCTGCACCTTAGTTCAGCCTTGCAAACCGTAGAATGCAAAATCCAGAGCATGACTGTGTTGCAAAAATCAACGAAAAAAGTGGGTGCAGCTGCCTTGCGTCTGAGTCAAACCGCAAACGTAACACCTGAATGTAATTAAACAACACCTGAATGCTAGGAACATGACTTAATATGATAATATATGTAAGGCATTGTAAGGCATTGTAAGGTCGTATAACATAGACCCGGGCAAGCCGGCGGCGGAAGTTTCCCAAACATAAATGACCTATAGTTCAAAGACAACCTGTCCCGACCGTGTCCTTCCCTCGACACTCCACACCTCACACTGCACACTGCACTCTTCGCACTCCAAACAAACTTCACACTCCACACTTCACACTTCACACTCCACACTTCTCACTTCTCACTGCTTCCTTCACACTCCAAACCTCACACTTCACACTTCACACTGCGCTCTTCGCACTCCAAACTTAAACTTCACACTCCACACTGCACACTTCACACTCCACACTTCACACTTCTCACTTCCCACTGCTTCCTTCACACTTCACACTTCACACTGCACTCTTTACGCCCCACACTTCACACTGCTCTAAACCTACGTGCAACAAAAAAACACTAGTGCCAAAATGGAGAAAATCTGCTGACAAATCACTGTGGCAGCCTTCATGCAGCCACTCCAATACGATTTACGAAGTCCAGCTGCAAAAGACAATAGTATTACGCATGCAGCCTCAGCATGAAGCAACCTTGACGCAGCTATTACAATGCGATCTGCGGAGATTGAGTTGCAAAACACAATAGAACTACGTGCAACGGCGTCGGAAAATTGTAGCTCCAAAACCGGATCTCGACGCCAGAGCGAAAAAAAGACGATTTTGAAGCACTTTTTAAAAGGATTTTTAGAAGGAAAATCACTAGCGCCAAAATGGAGAAAAACTGCTGACAAATCACTGTCGCAGCCTTCATGCAGCCACTCCAATACGATTTACGAGATCCAGCTGCAAAAGACAATAGTATTACAAATGCAGCCACAGCACGAAGCAACCTTGACGCAGCCATTACAATGCGATCTGCAGAGACTGAGTTGCAAAACACTATAGAACTACGCGCAACGGCGTCGGAAATTGTAGCTCCAAAACCGGATCTCGACGCCAGAGCGAAAAAAAGACGATTTTGAAGCACTTTTTAAAAGGATTTTTAGAAGGAAAATCATTAGTGCCAAAATGGAGAAAATCTGCTCACACATCACTGTCGCAGCCTTCATGCAGCCACTCCAATACGATTTACGTATTACGAATCCAGCTGCAAAAGACACTAGTATTACGAATGCAGCCACAGCACGAAGCAACCTTGACGCAGCCATTACAATGCGATCTGCAGAGACTGAGTTGCAAAACACAATAGAACTACGCGCAACGGCGTCGGAAATTGCAGCTCCAAAGACTGAGCTGCAAACCGCAATCCCATTTACATTGCGGGAACGATCCTACAGTTGCAAAGCACAATGGAATTCCATCGGCAACTCATCCACCAGCACCACTTGCAATCCCATTTACATTGCGGGAACGATCCTACAGGTGCAAATCACAATGGAATTCTGTCGACTGCACATGCACGAAACACAGTTGAAACCACATTTACAATGCGAACCGATCCGAGAATGATCCGCCCATGATCCGAGCATGATCCGACCACACACGAGACCGTCTCGCAACCGTCGCACCGCAGAGGTAGATCATCGAGGTTCGGGGACGGACTTTGTATGGAAAAACATAGGGTTTCGTGCGTCTGCTATCTCTCAAAAACGCATTTTGTGCGAGACTTCCTTCAAAACTCCATCGGCAACTCCTCCACCAGCACCACTTGCAATGCCATTTGCATTGCGGGAACGATCCTACAGTTGCAAAGCACAATGGAATTCCATTGGCAACTCATCCACCAGCACCACTTGCAATCCCATTTGCATTGCGGGAACGATCCTACAGTTGCAAATCACAATGGAATTCTGTCGACCGCACATGCACGAAAAACAGGTGAAACCCCATTTACAATGCGGAACCGATCCGAACATGATCCGCCCATGATCCGCCCATGATCCGACCACACACGAGACCGTCTCGCAACCGTCGCACCGCAGAGGTAGATCATCGAGGTTCGGGGACGGACTTTGTATGGAAAAACATAGGGTTTCGTGCATCTGCTATCTCTCAAAAACGCATTTCGTGCGAGACTTCCTTCAAAACTCCATCGGCAACTCCTCCACCAGCACCACTTGCAATGCCATTTGCATTGCGGGAACGATCCTACAGTTGCAAATCACAATGGAATTCCATCGGCAACTCATCCACCAGCACCACTTGCAATCCCATTTGCATTGCGGGAACGATCCTACAGTTGCAAATCACAATGGAATTCTGTCGACCGCACATGCACGAAAAACAGGTGAAACCCCATTTACAATGCGGAACCGATCCGACCATGATCCGAACATGATCCGCCCATGATCCGACCACACACGAGACCGTCTCGCAACCGTCGCACCGCAGAGGTAGATCATCGAGGTTCGGGGACGGACTTTGTATGGAAAAACATAGGGTTTCGTGCATCTGCTATCTCTCAAAAACGCATTTCGTGCGAGACTTCCTTCAAAACTCCATCGGCAACTCCTCCACCAGCACCACTTGCAATGCCATTCTAACTCTTTCTTTGACTAACTCTTTCCCTGACATTCTAAAAGTTACAATTAACTCTGTCCCTAACTCACTCTTTCCCTCACTAACTCTTCCTTTGACTAGCTCTTTCCCTGACAGTCTAAAAGTTACAATTAACTCTGTCCCTAACTAACTCTTTCCCTCACTAACTCTTTCTTTGACTAAATCTTTCCCTGATGAACTCTTTCCCTAACTAACTCTTTCCCTCACTAACTCTTTCTTTGACTAACTGTTTCCCTGATGAACTCTTTCCCTAACTAACTCTTTCCCTCACTAACTCTTTCTTTGACTAACTCTTTCCCTGATGAACTCTTTCCCTAACTAACCTTTCCCTGACTAACTCTTTCTTTGACTAACTCTTTCCCTGACATTCTAAAAGTCCGTAACACGGAAGTTTCTCCCCCTAAACTTCCTTTGATGACTTCCGTTGTGAAATGCTTTGATCACCATGCCATTGGAAACCCACAAAACCATACAAAAACCGTGTCTTTCATCATCTCAAATCTCTGAGCATACCACCTCGCGCAACAAGCTTCGAAACTCCGCCACGGTCAGTTTTCCATCACGTTGCTGCCGGATCAGATCCTGTATATCATGAACCCTCACGCCCGATCGCAACCTCAAGCGGCGCAGGTTTGCGAGAACTTTCTCGGGAGTGAGGGCGGCAGGTCGCCTTCGCTCAGTCTCCTGGTGCTCTGCAAGTAGGCCTTGAATCACCTCCGGCAAATAATCTCTTTGTACCTGACCAAACTCACCAAAGAACATCGAAGACATTCGAAGACTTAAGAACAATATAGGGGTGGTGAGTGGTGATGGTCAGTCAAATCCTTCTGGCTAGTTTTCAAGACCTTCAAGCACAGAAAATATGAGCGTGCAGTACGAAGACATAAAATTAATCCAAATCTCAAACGCTGCAACAAGGAAATTCCATTGCGACAACTGAAATGGGAAGGTGCTGATGGTGCTGATGGTGCTGACTCTGGCCGAGTGGTTGGTTTTGAGCGCCATGAGCGTGCTCCAGGGCTCACAGATCTGGGCGGAGTGGCTGTGCGTTGCCCATTTGGCCCTCGAGGTGGAACTGATGGAACTGATGGCCTCTTTTCACCGCAAACGCGGCAAAAGGCCGAATCTGCAGTGTAGGTCGTACCGCAGCGGCATCGCGCCTGGATTTCAAGGTTGCGGGCAACAAGTTTACATTGGGAGGATATCCTGCGTGCACCCCTCCTACAAGCGATGATGTGATTTTGGTTCCAGATTTCTTTCAATACCATGCACAATCCATGCACACAGAAGTACCTAGCAACAAGATCAGCAAGCTCCCACATCCTCCCACCCAGGCCCTGCCAAACCACAAGTCCCAGGATGTCCCAGGCCTCTGCAGCCGGTCGCTTCGGTCCAGATTTCCGAGAAGCTCGTGGAGCATCGTTCCCGACGACCAGCAAATCAGAACGAGGAATGCGTCCAGGGCCGCGAGAACCACATCCACCGTAGTATGTTGGACTCGAGCTCGACGGTCCAAAGGGCGGCATGAAAACTCGAATGATTCGAATGTCTGGGGACTCAATTCGCTACTGTCTTGGGGAGTGGAGACTATCGTAGAATTGGGTGATGTGAGAGAGCTGTGAATGCATTATGGATGATGATGGGTGATGCATGAAAAATTGACGATAAATGGATGACAACAATGTATGAAGAGAAGTGAGACTGAAGAGTGATGTTTTTTTCTCAGTGGATCTTCTTTTTGCATCTTTATTCAAACATTATTCCGACGGTACTTTGCCTCATCTCACTATCCAAGTCTACGCCTTGGCACCTTGGCAATCTTGATCCAGAGTTTGCTTCCCAATCCGCCAACTTACAGTATACCAGTATATATATATACCTATGTATACCCACGTGCCTCAAATAAATCAATCAACAAGGCCAAGTTGTCGAAAACCTATACTATCTTATACATTCTTACATTCTTATGCTATTGTACTGACCGAATGTTATGACTTATGACTCTCAACCCAAGCAAGCGCATGTATCCCGCCCAAAAGATCTGATAAGCCGCAGCAGTAGAACTCCCCGTGCTTACAGCATTGCGGCTTTGCTGGAAAAGGCTGCCATTACTCGCTGTAGGCATATGCAAAGCGCTACCTGCGTTCCTTACAACCTAAAAGCCACGGTTCAAGCCTTGTGATCCCCTCCCTTTCGCATGGTTTGAGGGCCACCGCTCCCCAGAAGTGGAAAGTGAGACTGGCAAGGACATGCAAGGACCATCACGACCCGAAAACATGGACACACCCATAATGAGACTGCCTTTGTGTCAGCGCGCCCACCCAGTTGCAGTGTTCTTCCTTGCATCTTTTGGCTGAAAGTACGCACGGGACTTCTGCTTCTCACTAGTGGCCACCACACTAAAAGGGAGAAAACGCACCCAAAGCGAAAATTAGGCCGAGAACGGAAGCATCAGCTCACCATCTGCATCAAACTCAGAGCTTGGCTCATGAGATGACGGCAAAGTATGTTACAAGGAAAAGTTCTACAGCGTAGTCCTGCACAGCATGGTTCGACGGCGTCGACGGCATCACGGGCACCGGCGTTGTAGCAGCAGCGAAAGTTGCAAACAAGGCCTTCCGAAAAACAGAAAAACACGCAGCTGATCTCTCGACCGCGAAAGATACAACCCCCTAGGCCCAATGCCTGACTCTTGGTGCAGGTAGACATATCCTTCACACTTGCACGTTGGCAATTTTCCCTGTTGCGGATCTAAAGGCAAATCATGCTGTATGTTGCATTAAAGTTTCAATCAGTTTCAATCTTTTCCGCCTGCATAGACCAAGCGCAATTGAAAGGGAATGCTGCCGGCCAGTTTGCCGCAGCCACGCTAGTGTTTCACGCCTGGCGGCGCTGCACTGTGTCCTTTTGACGTCTGCTGAACTTTTGCCAACATCTACTGTACGTTGAAACCCTTGAAATCGTTGGAATTTGAACCTCCAGAAGTACTGACAAATGCATCCAAATGCAGCATCTCACAAGGATTTGGGTTTGGCAAAGGACCACCCAGTTGCCAGGGCATCAAGAGGCTGACTCGATATTCACAAAGCAGAACACTCTTCGTTCAGGAATATCTTGAATTTAGTTCCAGACCCGATACGAAGTAGACACCGAAAACATCTGCTTGTTCCCAGTCGGCTGCAAGTGACCTCAGCCACATTTCCCCACCAGCAAGGAAAACCTTCAAGGCCAAACTGGGGGAACTGGATGGAACTAAATAGAACATCCCAAGGGTCTCAGCAACTGGGAGGGGCACTCAAACGAGGCAACCAGCTACTCCTCTACACCTGTTTGCATTGATTTGTATTGATTATGATAGATGTACTTGACGTGTGGGCAGGCTTGGAAACTTTCGTGGATTGGTTACACTGATTGGTTCAATGTGGATTCTCACCATGGGACTGTGATGATCCTGATAAAGCCAGATTGCACTACACCCACCATTCAACCAGTCAAGCGTTGGGCCACTGCAAATCCCTGCTGCAAATAAGCTGCCAATTAGTCTCATTCCTTCAGGGTCCTTTCAAATGCAGAACAGGATTTTCCCACAGTTGCAAGAATGTTCCGTGATGCCACTGCAGTGCAGAAATCATGATTGCCGCAGCCTGTTGTAAATCACAGATTTTGCTGTGTTTTTTTTAATATAGATCAAAAAATATGTTGGTTTCTGGCCCTTGTCTTGGTATAGGGTATAGACATGAGATTGGTCATCGCATGTTCTCGCAACATCTGTCCAGTGCGGCTCCTTTGGGTCGAAGATCACATCAACCTTTGTCCTGTGACCCCTGGGGGCTAGCCCCTTGCAGGGCGTGAAATCCTCAGATTCGTCTGCGTAACCCTCTCCCTCTGTTTCTGTGTAACTTATGTGAAAACCAGCCAAAATATGCCAACATTTTAAAGATCTGCACAATGGATCACAATGGTGTTTTCAGGGGCAATTCTTTAGATCGGACACCAGCTGTTTTTGCCTTCTAGGAGGGGGAATATACCAACAGCGATGTGAAAATGGAACTTTCTCCAGGTTTACCCATCTCTGGGAGCAGAAATCTGGTTCCACTGCATGTCACGCTCACAGATCCTCGCAGATACTCATGGCAAATGTATCATGTATCTTGCCAGCCCCTCTCTTCAAAGTCATGACATTTTCTGAGGCTTTGACAGCCTTCAGGTCCATTTGCATGGCATCATACCCCAGAAGCCACAATGTGATTTTGGAGGCCCAATCTTCTCCGACGACCCCTCAGCCCCCCAAAGGCAACCCAGCCAAGAGGCAAAAGACATGGCCTCAGTTCCCGTGGAATGCAGGATTTGCAAAGAACAAAAGGCATTGCAGAGTCTCCTTCGGAGAAAAAGAACCCCAGTCTTCACCTGTTTGGGGCCTAGGTGCAATAGGTTTGCTTTGATCAGCGCACGATGCCGCGAAGGCATAACCTCAGCCAACGCCCAACAAGTCCATCTTCGGCATTCAATGGGATAGATCCAAGGCTGGAGATCCTACTCCGATGCTCACTATGGTATGAGTAACCTTCCTATTCAATCGCGGCGTTGGTAAATAGTAAGTACAGTAAGAGACATTACGAGCCCTTGCCACTTGCAAGAAGCTACAGAAAGGAGATACAGCAGAAGAGTGATCCTTTAATTTTTATGGAGTCGCACTGAAGGCCTTTTTGGGGGGAGGATATTTTGGGTTGATCGAAAAATACTGAGCCTTCATTTATCTGATCACCATAATCACCATGCTTTTAATGGGCATCTTATCACATCTTCTCACCGTTTCTCACCCATCCCGGTATCCTCGGTCAAGCAACCACCATCGGGCAGCGAAGCTCCCCGAGTCTTGGCGGGACCAATGGGCTTCTCTTGGCCTATTCCAGGACGATGTAGGGCATGTTTTTTTTAATGTTTTTTGATGTAAACATCCACCATTGCAGAATGTCCGCGCCCCAAAATCTTGTTCGAAGTGGAAAGTATTGGAAAGATTTGGAAAGTCTCCCAAAGGCCGAACAACATCGACAAAATTTGGTCACATGGGGAACTGCGAAGTGATCTCCACATCCTAAAGCCTCGATCAGAGGCGGTGACGCATGTGCCGATGGTGCTCCATTGCACCATATTGTACCGTATCTGGTGGCGGCTACCATCCCGCAAAGATTCCAACACTATCCAGCAGTTAGAATCATCATCCCAATATCATCCCATTTGCAACATCTTTAGGGATATTATGGGATATTACATGATATTACAAGCCACTCTTGAAACGCCTTTTAAAGCACTTGCCAATGCCAGGCTTTTTCGCATCTCATCGTCCACGTCTTTCTGGGTCACCTGCGATCGCCACAAGAGACCGGGAGACCTCCAAGTCATCCAAGTCGATGTCTGAAACGATTTGGTCAAGATTGTTCAACATATACCCTCTGGTAAACTAACATAGCTATTGAAAATGACCATTTATAGTGGATTTTCCCATTGAAAATGGTGATTTTCCATAGCTATGTTAAATTACCAGAGGGTATACCATGAGAAATTAGCATCCCGAAAAAGGATGAGAAAGGGACATATGATATATGACATAAGTATACATAAGTGACATAAGACTTCACTCAGATCACCCTCAGCAGATGTCCTTGTTGCGTCCCGGTGAAACGCAGCCCAGCCTTGCAGTGCCCTTTGACATCAAGCTGCAACACCAGAGACAAAGGACGGTCAGACACCTGGCGCTGAAAAGTTACCATGCGACATGGCCTTCATCAGCAACTAATTGACCTAGCGGATGCCTCAAAAAAAGGATGGCGACTTTCACTGGGCTTCTGCATGCTTCTGCTACATCTTTTGCGTTTGAAGTGGTGCCTTCTGGTCAGTTGCAATCGTCAATCCACTTTCTAGAAATGAGCCAGCATCTTCTCTTTTCACAAGAGTGTCTTCATGGAAAATTGTAGTGCCATGCAGTTTCCGTCACTCAAATGACTGCATGGCTTAATATGGGTAATACAAAGCCCGTCAACTATGCCTTGTCGGGAGTGAATATTGCCACCAAATATTCCTTGCACATACGCTCCGATGATATGGATGCTGCGCTACGTGTAAAAATCAAGTTGACCCAGAGCTTGGCACAGAAGCTTGGTATCAAGACTGTGCAAGTACGACCAGCTATTCATGGCACAAAGTCCCATGCTGTGTCCGCGGGGGAGTTTTCAGCTGTGCGACATAGCAGCATCCCAGCAACTTGACTCAATTTGGACAAGGAACTCCTGCTGGTAGTCCCTTTCTTTTATTGCGGGGAATTTCCTGGCACCAATGATGGCTGCCGAGCTGACAGGCAACCTGCGGCCTGCATCTGGTTACGACAATCGCTCCATACGTGGGACCTTGTCAATATTCTCTGGACATTCTCTGGACACCATATGACACCATGAAAAGAATTGGGCGAAGCCAAAGGCCCGCATCTTTGACCCAATATTTCACCAAATTTCACCGGGTATCTGACGCATCTTATGCATCAAGCATGGCCCAGCCGGCCTCCACCAGCTCTCGAACACCCCAGGTCTGGCTGCGAAGAACTTCCGCTTCGGGTTTTCCGTTCTCCACTGGCTCATAGAGTGCGAAGGACATCCTCAGGCCGCATCACCAAACACCATCACCACTGGCAGATGTTGGCCCTCGTGGAAGCCCGGTGGATCCCTAATCCTCGCGTCTCTTGCGCTTCGAACTATGAAGAACTTGTATGAAGTTGCTCTGAGTGCAGCCATG
The DNA here is from genome assembly GCA_947184155.2 of Cladocopium goreaui. Lineage (NCBI taxonomy): Eukaryota > Dinophyceae > Suessiales > Symbiodiniaceae > Cladocopium > Cladocopium goreaui. The sequence goes on along the minus strand of CAMXCT020000121.1, from coordinate 106,522 downwards.
TAGCTTTGTATAAGAAGGAGCACCTGACTCAGTGGAAACTGGTTGCCACAGTTGCCACAACGGTTTCCAATGTTTCCATGGTCTAGTGGTCTCCCCCGCCTGGCAGTTTTTTGTCCTGCTGGAAAAGGGTAATGAAGCCCTTCCTGATAGGTGAGGAGCTGCGGATAGACACCACCTCTCTACACCTCGCACGGCGAGGGTTTTCTCCGGCCATCAATAGATATCAATAGCCTGAAAAATGCCCCGAATACATTGGCATATCTTTGTGATCTTTGCCCATTAGCCAACAATACATCATCAACTACAGACACTGCTGCTGGTATTTCATAATTCTTTCCCAGCGCACCTGTGATTTCAATTGATTGCAAATACATGTGCGACAAAATGGGCTGAGCAATGACAGCTCCAACGTGCTCCGAATCTTTTCCTCGAAGAAATTTACCTTTAGGTCCCAATGTAGTAGACCCAAATCACCTCCAATTTTACCAGGTACCACAAACAATTCAAAAGTAGCTGATATGGAGTTTTATGATGGTTTATGGGCTTACCACATTACCACTACTTGATACAGCGCATCTGTATGCATTTTGACTCGCAGTCCGAGGTTCATATCTGTCCCGTCCGTGGAGAACGTGCTACGAAAGGTGGACCAGGAATCGTTGACGAACGCCACTCCCACCGAGTCAAAGTACTTCCTGATTTCAATGGGATTCAACGGGTTGGCTTGAGTTTACTCGAAGCCCTGATTTTTTTCCCCAATGATTCTCAATATTTCTCAATCATAACGTGGTGTATTTCCCAGTGAACCAATGGGATGGTTTACAGCGACGTCGAGGTCACTACAACATACTACAACTACATACGAGATATGGATAGATATGGTACAATCATGTGCAATCATGATCGACATGCTGGCGTTCTAACTTCGGCCAACATTTCCCTGGAGATCCCAAGCAGTAAGGCATTCGACCATCCCCAAGAAGTCACAACCACAAGCGCTGCCCGAGACCCCACCCTCAGATCCCTCAGTAATCAATGCCTAAGTGCAATAGCATTCCCAAAAGTCAATGATAAAAGTGTCAGCATAAATATGAACCAAGGCAGTGGTACTCAACAGGTCCAAGGTAAATCCAGTATGGAAAACACCCATTGATGTGTACATTTACATGTATCTAAATCATGCTAGCAGAATCAATATATCAACGTATATATACTTATAGTATCTTATAATTAGTACCGTACCTTATAATTATACAAATGCACATTTAATATCATTTAATCAGAAGATATCAGAAGCCACATGAAGCCACATAAAAGACATGTTCCTTGGTGGTGTCAATTAGTCAAATACAAGACAATGTGATTGGATCCCTGCGCGGTTTACAACCAGCGACGTAAACGAAAACCCTCTAATACCAGTACGAAATACATCCTAAGTCACCCTAAAATGTTTGAATTTGAATAGTTATTGGGGGGAAGCAGTTTAACATGGTTTAATATTAGGGGCGGATATGATTTTATTGAACAATGATGAACAAAGTTTCTGTTCGTTTCTTTTTGTCCAGCATGAATTTGAACTGCCATTTGGAATCACCAGGGTCACGGCCCTCTTCCAGGCCCCACCAGATTGTCCCTCAAAATCCTAGAAATCCTCAGTTTCTGAGTCTCAAGAAGTCCTTATAGCACATCCAGAACTCCCCGTCATTTTCATCCAAGGTGGGCTTGGGCTCCACCGCATCCTTCATAGCCTTCGTCCACAGTTTGCCTGGGCAACCGGGCCCAGAAAGACACCCAGGATGCGATGCGCTTTCCCGGTCATCTGTCGAGATAGCCATCTGATTTGTGAATGCCCCCCTCCCTGGGTCCCTACCCACCACGCCCTGCTCCTTTGATGTACCCAATCTTGACCCATACTATCCCATACTATCCCATACTGTATTAATACTGTATCTATCTTTGGAGTTCATTCAAGTTGCTCTTGTCGCTCCAATCACCCGTCCACTCATGGTCGCCCCATGGGTTTCGGAGTCTTAGCAATTTCACGCCGTTGGCTTCGCACGCGGAGAGCAGTGTATACGCGTGACCAGGGACAATGGACGGGACCTCCGACTTGTCGCCTCAGCGAGAGGAAGCTCTACCGGCTCTACGTGGCTCTACCCTATCCTGACCTCCATCCATCAACCACCTTCATGGAACTTTTTTGTCAAGTCAGTGTGGACTGCTCCGTTGGACATGGGCACTCCAATGCATTCCATAGTTGCAGCATAGAATGTACGAAGTACCATGCAAGGGTCAGACTTGCTGGGTTGATGTGAGATGAACCCGCCAAGATAAGAAGCCACGGGGCCTTTGGTGAACGTGTCCTCGCCGCGAGTGCCAGCCACCATCACATAGCCTGCCTGGTCATATTTGCACCTGAGCCAGGCCCAAGTGCGCGAACGTTCAACAGCAAAAGGATACAAAAGGCGATATTGCCCACAACGTGCGCATGCACTTCACAACATATACTCAAGCATTATTTTCCAATCGATAGTTTGTCAAACACGTCAAGAAAAGGATCAAAAAGTGTAACTATAAAGCCATATTTACTATAAGCAATGCAATTTTGCGCACGAAGCCTCAAGCAAATCAAATTAAAACCCACAAGGACTTTAGGGCACCCATTTTTTCAATGGGCCCTATACAGCCACGCCAAATTTCACCATGCAACAGCATGGAAAAAAACTTTCCCTTCGAGACGAGGCCATCTGACTTCTGCTCCTCCTTCAGGTCATACCTCTCCGGCTGGCACCACGCCACAGCGATAACCCTACAATGTCCATGGGGCAAAGTCACACACAGTAGACTCAGTAGACATAGTAGACCACTTGATGCGCTTGCCGACGGAATCAATATTTATCAATCTTTGATGATCCTTGATCCTTTTTCTATTCTGCCCAGGTTTGTGCCACAGCCTGTACTGGGCAGAACAAATCAGCCGAGAGACTCTTTGCCCGCGACTCCCAGCAGATCCATCAGTGCACGATACCTGTAGACGAAAGAACAAGTCCAGAAGTGTCACTTGCCGCCATCCAACCCCGTACATTTCATCCGGAACTTGAGACGTTCAAGACTAGACCTTTGCCGAGTATTGCTGAGGCCCCAAGATTTGCCAGCAGCGTGCCTAGTTCAAACGTCCTAGACGATTTTCGGACTGGATGACTACAGAATCGAGAGATATCGACATGTATGTCAAGTATTGTCAACAGTATTGTCAAGTCTGGTGACATCCACCACGGTGCAGCCATTGCCTGCTTGGGGCATGCAACTCTGCAGAACAGTACTACAAAGCTCACGCCGTGAACATGTCCCGATGTCTCCGCGATGTCCGAGGCATTCCCCAGGCCCCACTGAGTCAAGTTACGGCTGACCACCTTCAATCTTTTCGTAAGAGCCATGCAGCTTTGCCTTGGCCAATCCCGTAAGGCCCCTGGGGCAACAGGATGTTGCACGGAGCGCACGGCTCTGCAGCTGTGCACATGGATCAACTTGAGCAAAAATATCAAAACAACAGAAATCAAAACTGAACTGCCAGTGGCACCCATTGGTTATTCCGGGCCCAAATGGCCAGTTCTGAGACCTCATCCACCCCAATACTCCAAGATTCCTAAGTCTCATCAAGTGGCCCAGGCTTTTTCCAAGAGCATGACCCAAAGTTCGTTTCGATTCTGGCCTCCCAGCTTTCCGTGGGCAGGGGATGGCAAGATTCAGCCATAGAGACTGAAATAACTAACACATACTAAAACTAAAAAACCAGCAGTTCCATTCACAAAGATGCAGAAATCCATAGAAATCCTGGAGCTCGCCCTCATTGCCAGTCTTGTCCAATCTTGCTGCTCCCAACCTGCCCCCGAAACTTGGACGCTTTTGGACGCTTGCGCCTTCAACATCAACATGGGCATAGCACGGCAGACCGGTGTTGGGAGAACAAGGTAGGAAGTCATCCAGGATAATGGATGTTGGTCGCCCGTTCTTGAAGCATTTGATCTCCTTGGCACAGGTCCATGCTGGAAATGAAGGTCTCATTGGGGATCGGCTTTTTCAGATGTTTCAGGCCCATTCAATCCTGGTTTCAGGAGGATGGGACAATGAACTTGCGGGAAATCTGACTTCAATGGGAAATGGAAATGCCCTCTAACGGGCGTCGCGCTGGCCCATTTGACTAGCCAAGCTTCGTAAACGCCATGTTTGTTCGCTTTGGAATCACCGAATAATCGACGAATTAGGTCAGGTTCCTCTGCCAATGCTGCCAGCGCCGCCAGAAACCAACAGTCGCCCAAAGCACCCTGCTTGATGTCGGATGGTAAAATATCATTGGAGAAAATGTTGACACGGCCTTGGTGCAGCGCTGCCTCACCGATCTTGTTTGATCAGGTCGCTATTGGTCAAAACTCTGGTAGTTTGTTGAACCCCAGAGTGGGATCTCCATCTCCCCAAATCATGGTATGAATTGGAATAATGTGGAATAATTAATAAGTTTCAAAGCCATATTTAATCGAAAACGATGTGAAACGACAAACCGACCCACCAACTGCTTGCCCTGCAGCCTTTGCAGTAGTCTTCTGGACGTTTCCAGACCACAGGCGCATCACTGCCAGATTTCTCGAACAACGAAGTCTCCCTGGGCATGAAATCTGCGTCGATGAACCTTGCGATCTTGTTGCGAGGTCTTTTTGGCCAATCCAGTTGAATCCAGCTGGAAGATGCACAGAAAATGATCAGAGTTGGGGACCGCTGTGAAAAGGGTGGGCCTGAAACCCTTCTGTTTCCATCGCTCTGGTGGGATCTAATCTTCCATTCGCAAGAGTGCGGGCAGAGGACGGCCTGCTGACTGATCACAAGATAAGAAACTATATCACAACCCAGGATGGTATTCGATAATTCACCGGCTAGGTTCACTTGTTGGTTGATTTCATGACATTTCATGTGATCTCCCTCTTGTCCGTGTTTGATATATATATATACATATTATATAATCATAACTCTATCCATCTATCTATCTATCTATCGATCGATCGATCGATCTATCTATCTATCTATCTACATCCCCATGGTCATTGCTTCAAACAACCCATGGTGCCATGATGATCATGCCAAAGCAGTCAAGTATCTTTGAGATGCCAGCCCTAGAGCAAGCATCCTGGCAGCGAACAAATAGAAAACAAAATGTACCTGTGGTTCGTGTTGAAATCGAGATCAACAGCTGATCCAACATGATCGAAATATGGGTCGGCTGGGTGTGCGAATGGGTGATATCAAGAAGATGACACGAAGTGGGACCAAAGTACGTTAAAGTAGTCTCCAAATATCTCTTAAAGAAGATTTTTAGAACATGGAAAATCCATGAACATCCTGTACATTCATCAATGGCCATATCATTGAAATGTCATGTCTCAAAAATCATCACTTTCCAGCCCAAGAGCATCACATCCGCGTTTCCTGGATCTCATTAGCCGTCATCCGATCGGCGGTAATGCCAAGGCCTTTCAGCTCAGAGGCAAGTTCCTGCTGCCTGCTGCTCAGTGGCTGATGGGCCATGCACGGGTCCCAAGATGTCCCAAGGGCACCCAAGGGTCACAATTCTCAGGCAAGTGTTGGATAAATTTGGATGGTTTATGATGGTTTTATGATGGTTTTATACCATGCAATTACTGAAAAATGCTGAACGTATCTTAGAAGGACATAGTCATGACCAATTTTGTGGGTCCATTTGGCACCACCATTTGGCACCCCGAGTTTGAACCATACCGATCAAGAACAACCGCACGCTGAGGATGAAATACAAGCGGTTGCAAATCTAAATCAAAATAAATCAAAATAAATCACAATAACTCATTGTGAAGTCCCCAAAAGAAATATGGATATCAATGGAGCAGGTGACTGGCTGCTTCTGACGGAAATCCACGTACCCACGCAGTGCCTTTTCCGCTCTGTAGATGTCACCTTTTCCAGTTCCTTTCTCTCGACCTTCTGCGGTTCCCAGCTATAAGACATGCTGATCCTCAGGTTGAAGCAGCCGGAAATGACATGGTTTTCCAATGTCTTCCAATTTTTTCCCAGGTTTCCTGTCCTTTCAGCCATCTGTGCCAAGTTGAATGCAAAGTTGAATGCCAAGCATCCTTGTTGATTTGTGAGTGTCTACCTCAGTGGCACTGGTTGGCACTATGAAGGGAACCCCCGTGCTGTCCAATCAACTCTGCCAGTCTTCTGTCTACGTCTATCTGTCTATCTGTCTAGCTAGCTATCTGTCTATCTCTCTCTCTCTCTATCTATCAATCTATCTATCTGTCTGTCTGTCTGTCTATCTGTCTATCCATTTCTCTCTCTCTCTCTATCCATCTATGTCTGTATCTCTCTCTCTCTCTCACTATCTCACTATCTCTCTATCTCTCTATCTCTCTATCTCTCTATCTATCTATCTCTCTATCTATCTATCTATCTATCTATGTCTGTATCTCTCTCTCTCTCACTATCTCACTATCTCTCTATCTCTCTATCTATTTATCTATCTATCTATCTATCTCTCTATCTCTCTATCTATCTATCTATCTATCTGTCTATCTATCTATCTATCTATCTTTATCTATCGATCGATCGATCGATCTATCCGCCCATCCATCCATCCATCCACCCATCCATCTACCTATGTACGCGTACTTTAATGTACATATTAGTATGTTCATTTCAAATTATATACAAACATATTAATTACATTTAATTACATTATTAAATAATATCTCATCTGATATGATGTAATTATAAGTTGTATTATGTTGTATTGTGGCCTGGCACCAGTTCCGTCGATCTGCCTGTCGTCTACCACAAATAGCAGCTGGCGGAAATCTTCTGAGGCTTCTGGTTTCTGAAGAAAGGATTCAACTTGCACCCTGGATGTTACCCAAGAACCCAAGACATTTATATACAGCATTTTACAGAGCACGTAGTGGCACTTCGTGGATTTTCATGAAGAGTCACTCAAGACTACATGCTCAACAGATTTCAACTGGTTGCGCTGTTCCTGATCATCAATAGATCATCGTTTTGTTCGCTGCCCTCCTCTTCCCGTGCCACTTGGTGCCTCCCGAAGCTTACAAAGATCGGTGTCAGCTGCTGCCGCGGCCACCACCTTATTCGAGAGTGATGCAGATCATGGTGCCGATGGCTTCTGAATGATTCCATGTTGATGGTTAATTGCCACCACCTCACATCACGCGATAAATGCTATTTAACAGTTTTAGAACAGTAAGTGAGTGTGACTATGCAACATCATTATATATGCTGTTCCGAAATGGCATGGGGATGCATGGGGCAAGAAATGCTGAGCCATTCCGTGAGGTTTTGTGCAGCATGTTGGCCCAATGAATGATCGATGTCTCTACATCTTGCCGGCCAAAGATCTGTGCACTCATTGGTGCCTCTGCTCCCTTCAGGCCGTTCAAATTCCTTCCGGCAAAGCAAATGCTGGTCTCAGAATGGCAAGGGTGCATCAACTTCTCATGCCTTCACATTGCCCATGATCATTTTTCGAGATCTTTTGGGTTAACGCGAAGATACGCGAAGAAACTGAATTGCAGCATATTGCCCATGTGCCCCATTGTAGGGCCTTGTGACCTTGTGCCTTTTGTTTATCACACCCACCGTTGTTGTAACCTGCAATTTGTGAATCACGGCGCCAGTGCAGTGAGACTTGAGACGGTCCAGATTGGTGGAACCACTGATGTTCAATGTGAACTTCATGTTCGACAGTTTCTTGTTGCTGATGCGGACCCTGAGCGGTGCAAGGTTGCAAGGTCTCCGCAAGGTCTACCAAATCCTCATGAGATGCCTGTGATTGGCTCATGATGGCTCATTCTGGCCTACGGCCTACGGCTTCTTAACGCCCCGTTGGCTCATTTGGTATAATGTAGGGAAATCGGCAACAGAGCTTTTGATCATGAATTCCAAGCGGTGTTGCAGCAATTATATTATATTGTGGGGGCCTGCACTAAATGCCATTGCAAAGATATCGCAAAGTGTGGGAGAGCTGAAACTTTGAGATATCCGGACATGCCCCAACAAAGAACGCAAACACCCACAGACAACCTAGAAAATACGAATTGACAGCCAAAATGACACGTAAACTTCAGGACATAAAGCAAGTCAACTATGCCAAAATCTCTCCTGGTCTAATTTGAGCCCCCCAAACTACTACGACTTGCAAATAAGAAACTTGAACGACGTCTGCGAATCATTCCATTTCTTCAAAAGGATGATACCTTCCTTGGGATTCAAGAAGCAACCACAAATAGGCAACTAGCTTTGCAGCGCCCGTGTTTCGAAGCCGGCTGCGAGTGCTAGTATAGATATCCAGACTATCCCACCCCTTTGGTGTGCAAAACGCTATATCCAGCTGCAAAAGGATCAAAAGGTAGCAAACAACACAACTTCACACGCACAACGAACAGCACGGCACAGTCTTTGAACCGGAAGCAGCAAACTGCCTCGGAAACACCTGCAAAGTTTCTGTTGTTCAAGCCCCTAGCCATCCCGCTAGCCTGTGAGAGTGCATTAATTCGCATCTCTTCCAAGATTTCCAAGTCTCATCTAGCTGCGTTTTCTGCCACCCATTCTGCCCCTTTGAAGAGCCTTTTTCTGCTCCAGTGCCGCTTCGTCCATGCACCGGAGCCTTGTTGCTCAAAGGTTTCCTGCGGTGCAGGTGATAGAGAAATTTGAGCGATGAAATTGGAGGCAGTGTAAAAACATGTCACAAAATGTTAAATGTCTTATTATTCTAGTAGTTGTTGGATCTTTTCCTGCCCGGTTTCTCAGAAACACCCGGCAGTTGCAGCCGGGCAACTCTACTGGAGCCATCTTGCTTTCGGGCACTTCCTCCACGTCCTCACCTGTAGAATCATCACAACTGGAGATTGTCCATTTTTCCGCAGCATGACACATGCCTGAACTAATTATTTCAATCTCATTGTCAATATCCTCAACTCAGTCAGGATATACAAGATCAACATCATGCAAATCATGCAAGTCGCGTGGGATCATCTTGTGGCTCAATTGCGGACAACAAATTTGATGAAACGCATCAGCAGATCAGCCTCCCGTGTCCCGGGCGTCTGACCTTGCAGCATTTTCAGTGGCCAGGCAACTATGCACATGTGATTTGGCTAATGGAAAGTCCACCATGTAGAGATGATGTTCCCATTCAAACTTCCATTGATAGGGGATTTCAAATTGCCATGTTTCATTACCAGAATTCAAAATTTACTAAATGTTCAAGCCTTGAACTGCTCCGATTATCCAGTCATATCCAGTCCAGTCATTCACCACATCGGATCTATCGAAAAAACTTCACAGACCTTCCCTTTGCTCAAAGTCCAGTGAAGCATCATATACCATCAGATTCCCTAAGGTTTCGCAACGAAAACGGAGCTCATATGAACCACGAGCGGAGATCGAGGCAAATTTCGCATCATTCGCGTTCATCCTTCGGGAGTTCATATCTGCAAATCATAATATCCACTGATCAAGTCATACGATAATCATCCATGTTGTGTTTCCAATATGATCCCAAGGATATCGCTGATGTATGCTGATGTTAGTTTCAAAATGTTTAAAATATATGTTAATATATGCTTATATGTTTTTGTTTCTCCATTTTTTACTGATTTTTACTGTCTATAATATACACTATATATTTGTTATATATATATATATATGATAAATATATGTTTTCCTATGCGTATCCAAAGAATTGAGAATCCGGCGGCAGCTGTTCCGGCTCAGAGGACTCAGGGCTCACCGAGCGCCGCAACGGGCTGGGAGGCCTGTGGCGATCGCATGCGATCGCCATTTGTGGCCACGGCCATGGAGACAGTGGGACATAGTGGGGCTTGGCTGAGTTCAATGTTGAGTGCCTCACACAATATCACAATACCACAATCATCATTATCTGGTTGGTGGTTGACCTACCCCTCTGAAAAACTATGAAAGTCAAGAAAGTTGGGATTATTGTTCCCCATATATGGAAAGTCATAATCCAGTCATGTTCCAAACCACCAACCAGTTATCATTAATCTTGTAATATATTTATAATTATTATCCAAAGATATCCAGATGATCCACGAGATTCCACCGGTACAGCAGATGGCTTGTCACAATTGGTCACAGTCACAGCCACTGCCGCAGTGTTTTTTTAGGTCACGCCTTCCATGATCGATGGACTTAACGGCTGCGATACGCAAAATCTTTCTCAGCTCTGCTGCGATCCTGTCCTTCTCTGCTGGATCGTAGGGTCTGCTGACTTGAAACCTCAAACGTTTGCTGCACGAATCCAGACCAGATGGTTCTGCCAGTGGCGGCGGCGAACCCATCCGGTCTGAGTAGCCCCTGAAGTGTGGCGGAAAATCATCAGCATCTGGAAGGAATGGATGCCTCGACATTCTCTGCTGTGGCATGGGTCCAGACACTCTTGCGAAACTATTTTCAATCGCAGCCAATGGAGAGCCCTCACTGAAATTGGTGGGCTGAGCATGCTGGGGTATCTTGGGAGCCAGTTTCTGCACAGCAGGCAAGGAGGTAGATGGAATCGCATTTCTGCTGGGGCTGCTGGGACTAGACACCCTGGTAGGCGTTTGTGCTTCAGCACGTCGCCTGTACTCGTCCAACCACGCTCTGCTTTCGGCCACTGAAATCCTTGGGGACATCTGACTGGGATGTCGTTGCCCCGTTGCTAACCCAAGGCTCACTGTCCGACACCAACACGCTGTGGCCAAGATATCTGACCATGAAATACTGATAGCATCAACTTGAGACAAATACCACAGGAAATCTCCCCAGTTCATGGGCTGGATCACCCTAGTGCTGGAGATCAATGGGGTCATCAAGAGAGCAGTTTGTAATCTGATGGGACTGGCCTGCACCAATTGTATGAATCGATCCCGGCCCACCAGTCGAGGTCTTTCCGCCCCCTGCCGGAACATGTCAAACAAACGGTAGAGGATCTCACGGTCGAAACCCAGCTCTTTGGCCGCCCACCTGTCAGCTCAGCATGCCACAGCATGCAACAACCAACATTCATCATTGAGATCAACAAAAAAAAGACTCTGAGGGTGGCAACACATTCACACACACTCAGAATACTAGGGTAATCTGCGGCAACCCAATGAAATCTAATGAAATCTATATATGGATCCGAATCCAATGTGGAATATCCGACTGAACGCTGAGGAGCTCACTCGATTGCCCCTCCAGGTTCCTCATCTGGATTCGGGCAGCCAGCCATAGATCCCCCTGCAGAGAGGACCCATCTGGACCATCCATCCCGGCTTGGGGAACGAGCCGGGCTTTCCAGTCTTGGGGATCTTGGACGGCCCGGAGGTTGCCGCGGATCCATCGGCCTTGGACTTCGGACCTCCGTCTGACAGAAGCGCTGAGCCTCAATCAGCAGCCAGTTGAAGCGCTCCCATGTGGTGTGTTCCAAGACGCTTCGCTCACCTGCAACTTGATGCAAAACATGCTGCAGCGCAGCGTCTAATGAAATACTGGGGCCTTGCCCAAATGCTATCCCAACAACCGGTCGCTCCAAGAGCCTCTCGTTGCGGACATGCACATCACGCCGAATCTCTTCAATCAAGGATATCGTTGGGACATTGGGATCTTGACCCGCCAAGCGGCGGTAGATCCGATGCAGCAATTCCCAGGCTTGAGAACCTAAAGGATATCCTGAAGCTGATCGAGGACTTTCATATCGACCAGGCTGTGGCAGTGTTGCAGGACGTGGTGGGCTGGGCATTCTTGGCCTAGACATGGGCATGGCAGCATCGATCTGAGCCTCTTCTTCACCACTGGGCAAAAATCGGTCAAGTTTTTGCCACAATTCTCTTCGAGCTACTCGCCCTGTCCTGCCGGTGTCTATTTCTTGGAAAATTTTGTTGAGAAGACCTTCTTCGTCCTCTGCAGCAACACCAGCTTGGATGATCATTTCCCTGAGCTGCTCGCGAGTCAGGTAGTCATCCAAAACGTCAGCTGATGCTCCTGAGGCTCCTGAGGCTCTTCCAGACCCACCTTGAGGTGAAGCCGGCGCTTGGCGACCTACAGATTTCATGGCCCATTTCATGGCTGCTACTGCAGGCATATCCCCAGGTTGACCTTCACATACCTTTTACGCCTTTATAAGTATTTCATAGTATTTCTAGATTCTAGTTCAAAACTTGAGGTACCATATGCCATCATATGCCGTACCACCTTGAATAGTCAAACTCCATCCTCGGCGAATGGAATGACCCACCGCAAGATGTCTATGGTCCTATGGTTGTTATTCTTATGTAAGCCGAGCAGGCCAAATCACCGGCAACCACAGGCCTCCTCTTGAGTCAAGCCCAGCAAGCGCCCCCAGGGACAGCTGCCTGTCCCCATCACGGTCAAGGCGTTTGAAGACCTCCGCTGCTGTCTCCTGATCGATGTCTATGCTCAGTGACTGAAGCAATTTCTGAAACTCACTGAAGGCCAACTTGTCATCTCCACTGGAGTCGTGCTGACGAAGCAATCTTTCGATGCTGAGACCTCTTTGCTCCTTGATAGCCTTCAGCACTTGAAGAACTTCGTCTACTGAAGGTCTGGCAGCTGCCCACAACTCTTCCCAGCTGATCTTTCCATTTCCATTTTGGTCAATGAAAGCAAAGACTCTCTCAGCGAGGGCGGCATGGGCTTGTATTCCGACCTTTCATCTAGATTCTAGATGTGATGATGGGCATTTGGGCAATCGATGGCCATTATCTTATGATTTATTATCATTCTTCCTCCATGGCAGGCAGCCTGGCATACGACTTACTTTTTGAAGAACTTTGAATTTGAAATCATTTTGGTGGAAAACGACTTGCAACAATTGGATGGATGGACTTTAAATATAAATAAATTAAGTAAGAAAACCGGGGCACAATGCCGCACAGTCATGTCAGAAACGAATATGCCAAGCCACGCGCAGCAGTATCTTGAGTAGGTCATCTTTGGTCAACTTCACGTCACCACCTGCATCGCAAGTGCTCTTCAGATCAGCCAGCGATATGCCACGGACCAGCCGCAGATTCCGCAGCTGTGACATGACGTCCTCAAGGGTTGGTCGCGGTCGCGTGGTCTTTTGGGCGCTTGACGAGCTGGAGGGATTGACGAGTAGCGGGCTCGGATCAAACTCCCGCAGAATTTCATTCAAAGCACGGGTTGCAGCTGGCGGATCTGGCTGCGACACCGTCTGATCAGGTCGAGCTGGAGAGGGTTCTCCAGCACCTTCTGGCACTTGCATGGCCAGGTCAGGCGAGGTTTGTGTGAACCCTTTGGGAGGTACCAACTCATCGCCCTTCCACCTCTCCCTGCTAAGCGTGGGCCTTTCGTTGGGTGCCGAACCTTGCAGGGTTGCTGCAGATGCTGCAGGTTGCTCAAAAATGTTGGAGTTTGAGACCAACGCGACAACCATCTAAGTCATGCAAATGCATGCAAATGCCAGACATGGTCAAACACTTATATTCAACTTGGCTTGAGTATGCGCGAACCAAAAGAGAAGAAACACGTTGGTGTGACAGTGCAACAATGGTGCAATAGCCACTGGCAAAAGGGCTTCAGTTTCACCTCCTTACACCAGGTTGGCGCTTGCATGTATATAGTCAGTAGTCAGTACTATATAATATAGTAACTGTGTAATTGCTGATCCTCGATTTGGTGATTAGGCGGGCGCATTTGATAGAAAAGCCATGAAAAGCCGAGTTTTTGCCTACTGGTACAGGCAACCAACTCCAGCTCCAGGCATACCATCTGTACCAAAACAATGACACAAACACAAATGATGCCACGACGTGGAACTTGCTCTTTTCTGCAAAGTGTTTTAGCTTGGGCTCTCTCCTCGTTGCCTTTGCAAATGAGCCTATGTGCTCTGGAAGTTGCTCTTTCCTAACTTGCCACACGCGTGTGGATTAGCACACATACTGGAACATACAACTACTGGAACCATGGGCTTAAAGAATGCAAATGGTGGTAGAATATGTAGAATCAAGAAGCGAGCAATGGCGGCCTCCAAGCTTGTCGCCAATCCCGATAAAAACTTACCACGTTTCTGTAATTACGCCAATTTGACCCGTCCTGCCAGGGTTTCTCACGCCACGTCTGTTATACAACTTTTGTTGCACATACAGACCAGGCCTTGCAAAACATCACAATCCCACGCGGGCAAACCATGCCACCCCATCCCGATTCCCGCCTCTAAGCTCCAATGCATATTCCAACTCCTTGCATGAAATCGTCCGATTCCCATCCAGGTCGATCAAATGAAGGATGTGTCTGACCTCAGCATCGTCCAGCTGGAAGCCCAAACCATCCAGCAGCCTGTGAAACTCCCCTTCTGTCAAGACATAGTCTACGTTGGAGTCGTACGGTCGAATTTGTTCGGCCACTGTCATACGCTTCTTGTGCATGGCCACCCTCAGCTCCTTCAAAACATCACTTGGAGTTGGTGCCATGGCGGCCCACAATTCTGCCCATGAAATCTTGTGATGGCCACCTCTGTCTACGCGTGCGAAGGTCTCCTGCGCGAGCGCGTCGTCGACTTTGATGCCAACCTTCAGTGCAGGGGAAGTCGCAGCATTGAGAGGGAGAAAGATATTAAGGTAAGGAAGAAAGCACCCTGGCTGGCTCATGCTGCTGATGACCTTTGAATTCTTTTGTCACGTGCTCGGTATAGATTCAGATAGACTTTGAGTGTCGCGGATGAGCAATGCAGAGAACCCTCCAAAACAACCCAACACACACACACACACGCGCGCACACACACACACACGACAAAAAAAACATGATCTGGGAGTACTGAGCACACCACCTCACGCAACAAGCTACGAAACTCTGCTACAGTGAGTTTTCCATCGCGTTGGTGGTGGGTCAGATCCTGTATATCGCGGACCCTGACGCCCGATCGCAGCCTCAAGCGGCGCAGGTTCGCCAGAACTTTCTCGGGAGTGAAGGCAGGTCGCCTTCGTTCAGGATGCTCCTGGTTCTCTGGAAGTAGCCTTTGAACCATCTCCGGCAAATAATCTCTCTGTGCCTGACTGTAAGACTGTAAGGTGCCATGGAGCGGCTTCATTACAACATATTTCAACATTTTCAATGGACTTTCTCAATGGAAATGTCAAGACCCTAGAATGGACGTATCCACTTATATAGTCTTTACATGGGCTTTATATATGGTAGGTACCTCCAGTTTAGTTTCCTGAAATGGCCATTGAACTTTTTCTTTAGGGTCGTTATGGGTCGTTTAGGCCATGGTATGGTTTATCTTTGGTGCATCCCATTGCATCCCAAAAAACACAACAAAAACGAACAAAGCCGGCTGGGAAGCTGCTGGTGCTGATTCAGGCCTTGCTCGCTTCGAGCGCGAGCTCAGACCGGGGCTGGGAGATCTGCCACGGGCTGGTGGAGCTGCTGGAGCTGGTAGCCTCTTCTCCCCACAAACTCGGCAAAAGGCGGAGTCTGCCGTGTAGGCCGTGCCACATCTGCATCGATCCTGATTTCATGCCACTGCGTGCAACGTGGAACGGCGTTTGATGGCGTTTGCATCAATCCCCATGCGCATTTCAAACTCTGCTGCAACGGATCTAATTTTGGTTCCTTGCTTAGATTTGTTCTTTTGCACCGTGATGAAGCATCGCCAAAAAAGCTAGCTAGTCAAACAGTGATGTCAGAGGTGAGTTTCATGAAAAACTGAACCTTTCAACTTTCAACCTCTACTTGCATTCTGGATCATACTCTTGGCAACACTTGTCTTTACAAGCTGCAAATGTTTGCCCTGCCAAACCTGGCACTGAGGCCAGGACCTCAGCCGCTCGCTTCGCTGGTCCTGATCTACGGGAAGCCCGCGGAGCATCATTCCCGACGATCAGCAAATCAGAACGAGGAATGCGTCCAGGGCCAAAAGAGCCACGTGCACCGTATGTTGGGAGGCTAGAAGTGCTTGCAGATCCAAAGAGCGGCATGAGCGCCGAAGGATGTCTCCAGAAAGCAAAATCAATCACTGGATGTTCTCATATATGATATTGATATAATTGAATGAACGTTATAAACCGTTATATCATCACCTAATATCAATTAATATCATATATACAGTTGATATATTTTCCGAGGCATGAGGCCACTGATGGCCACTGCAAATTACGAATGCTTGATGGCCTGAGAGATCGACAAGTGATGTGCCACTTCAGGTTGGTTTGGCTATGTTTGGCTCATTCTTTTCCATCGTGTCAAATCTCACCGCCTTGATCCCAAATTTGCCTCATCAGCAACGCCTTGGCAGTCGAATCCTTATTACCAGAACCCATGCTCTGGCTATGTGGCATGACCTGTAAGCAGCTAAACGCACCCCTTTGCAAAATTGACAGGTATTTCAGCAAACCCCTGCTATGCGTGAAACTGGCTCCAAAGTTTTGCTAACCAAGGCTTTGCAACGTCTGTTGCGTCAGCATTTTTGATCCCAACTGCTTCTCCGCTTGGGCAGGTACATCCCTCGTCGTTCTTTAATTTTTCACAGCGCAGGAGTCTACTTCATTCTATATACTTCTACCTCTTGTGGCTGGGACATAAGCTGCAGTCCAACAAGTCATTGCTATTCATTGCTGACATTTGCTGAGAAGGACTGGCACCATCCAGCACCACCAATTGTCGCAGCTCCGCACCGGCAGTGTGCCATTTTTGTTAGAAAACAATTGCGGTATTTACGCCGCAGCAGGGCAGTCCATGGCCATAGCCGATCGGTTTCCCATGTTTCCTTGGCCAAGCGATAGAATTCCCTCCCTGCTGCCTGCTGCGAGGACACCATCCTTTGGCAATCATGAATTTGGTACGCAAAATCGTGGGCACACTGCAGTGTGCCCCAATCTGTGTGACACCACTTTGATCCTGGCAGGGCTTGTCTTTGTCGACGACCCAGTGGTTCACAATGCAAGCCTGGCGATGCACCAAATGGCCTCGAAGGTAACCCTGAGCAGCCGATATCAGCCGCTTATCGATGCTGCATCTTGTTGCCGTGGGAGTCAAGAAAATCCAAGTGGTTGTCCTTTATCATCTTGATCTGGGCCCATGAGAATATGGGATGCATATAGGCCCTCCTGCATGCCAACATGCTGGCGACGAGATGCGCAATCCTCTGCGGCCGGCCATAGGCAATGAGATTGCACTCACATCACTCACCCACTGTTCAAAAAGGCCCCTACATCAAGATGATCAAAATGATCAAGGTTGCACGTAAAGAATTCATGTCTTGGATGAAGATTAGAAAGATCGCGAAAAAATCAAACTACCTGTCTAACCACTGATGTTGAGAATAAAATTAACCCCAATTTATATCACTGTTTCTTTGAGCAAGGGAGAACTGTCAAGAACGCTCGGCATTCCACGAATCCTATCAAATCCTGAGACTTCTCATTTCGGTCAGCGAGAATCTTTGGAGTTTTCCGTGTCGCAGCCAAAATCACCTCAACTGCTCTTGACGAAATTCTCCCAAGCTTCCCTGGACCAGCCATCTGCACGGGGCTCGAGTTCTAGCAAGACTCTTTGCAAATCCGATGGCAAGTCCTCAGTCACCTGCACATACTGACCATGATGATTAAAGAAACCCACACGATGTCGGTGCAGGAAGTTCCGTGGACACCATTGACAATCCTCCTGAAAAGTGCTCGCGCTGCTGTATTTCCCATCAGAAACTGTGGGATGACCCAGGTGGGCAGTGTGTGCCTTGGATGGCGATAAAAACAATATAAAAACTGCGTTTCTAGCCAGGTTCAGCTACACTTGGGGCCACCCCAGCAGCAAATTATGAGTCCATGCCAATGCAACATGTTATGCGTTTGGACCTTCAAGTCATTTCTACAAAGTCTTACTGTAGTCTTAGGCGGTGTCTATTCACAAAATAAATAATAGGGGGCACCGAATCGCCTGCAATCAAACATGAGCAGTTTGCCTAACGCATCCTAATTCTAATGCAAACATATGCAAACATATGCAAACATATGCAAACAATTGCAAACACTGAGAATAAGAGTACACATGTGTCAGCACGCAACAAGTCAATGATGATTCCGGATGGTCTTGTGATTTGAGCTACTATATCGAAAGAACAGCGGCACGAAACCGCTTTTCAAATCAACGCGAAATAAAATCATCTCGTCGATCTTTGCTATTCTTTCAAGAGGAGCGCCCTAATTTGGTGTGTTCTTCCAGTGAAAATGCGCACCAGGATCAAAGTGAACGTCTGCCCAGTTGTCCTTCTGAAGCAGCATGCGATTCGTGTCAATTGTGTCACTGATGGCCTCCCACCAGTACTGACTCGACTGGGCAAGCCTCGTTGTGTTCGGATCGAACGATCCACCTGCTTTTGGCAAAGCCAGCCGTGGCAAAGAGAGATGTATTCCCGGCGGAGCTGTCCAGACATCAGCTGAAATTGCAGATCGTAGAAGGCGGAGTAACTCTTGGCAGCCAAAACCAAGCCTGAACCTGGTACGTCCAGCCGATGAATAAAACCATAATGATGCGAAGCGTCATGAAAAATAGGAGAACTCACTGCATGTTCAGAATCCCTGAGGTAGCAACTCAAACTAGGGAGGCATCTGCCTTTATCTTTCCGTTGGCCTTCCTCAACTTCCCATCCTGACGGTTTGCTGACCACTAGGCGGTCAAACAGTTCAAGGGAGATGTGTGGAGAAACAGCTGCCGCATTCTTCATAGTCTGCTTGGATCTTTGCGCAACGGCTAAAGTTGACCTTGGCAACTGGGTGCCATGCGCAGCATCCAGCTTTTGGCCATGCCTCAGCAGCGCTGCCTTTGTTCTCACGTCTGAAACTTCTAAATGGTTCAAAGCCCAGGTCACCCCCAGGATCGAGGGAATGGCATCATTCGGCTGCGAACAAACAGCTTCCGCAACCAGGAGGCAGTCGAATTGATTTCTGACCACAGCAAAAGACCAACACAAACTGGCGAGCTCTTGGCTTTTGAACTCCGCCATTCGTTCAGCTACGAACTTCCGCAGCTCCCGCCATACTTCAAGGTCCGATAGGAGTTCCAAAGCCAATGCCCATGAAAAATTCGCCACATTTTGCGCGTTGAAACTGTCGATGATTTCACAAGCACGACTAGCAAAAATCTGCATCACGGGCTTTGTCGCGATGTTTAGCTTCACAAATGCCCACGCAGTAGTAGACAGCTCTTGGGAGGTGCAGTTGTTGAACAACTGATTGATATTCGCTGTAACCTTTTGCAGCCTGTGCTTGTCGATCACCCCTGTCTGGGACCTGAGCCGGAATGTGGGATTTTCCCCACCCATCACCTTCACATCTTTGCGGGAAAGAGACTGAGAGGTTAGGCCGGCCAGTGGAGGAGAAACAAAAAACGCTTGAGGGTATCCACATTATCCACAAATGATTCCCGAAGGCAAGCAAGTTGCACGGTCGCAAAAGCCCACATCAAATTGGCGAAACTTTGGCTTGTCAACTCGTTGGAATGAAACTCCCTCGCACAATGTAGCAGAACCTGGGAGGCGCACAGGGTTTCCAAAAACTATCCACCTGAAACCCTTCAATATCTCTCAATTTCGTCATGAGAGCAATTACCGTAGCCTGAAAACAAACGGATTGAAATGTATGCTATATTAATCTTCGGATATCTGGATATCTATTATGGTTTATATTGCTGGTTCGTCTGGAGATTGAGCTGGGCAAGTGCTGAATGAACAATCAAACCAAGTTGCTCCAGAATTTTGAGTGCAACTCAGTTTGGCAAAGGACACAGCTATACCGACCAACTCAGTATGACCAAAGTTGGAACTACGTGAACAAATGGAGTCCGTTGCCATCTCTAGGAATGGTGAACACCAATGCCTGATGGATGCCAATGTCCAAACCAAACTCGCAATGTGTTGCGATTGCAATTCGTTGTGCCTGGTACTCATCCCTTGAAATAGCTCAGCGCAAGCGGACTTTTGCAGAGATGACAGCCGGGCAAGTGACCACAGAAGATTTGCGAACTCCCGGGGACCGAGCTCACCATGGTATGAAAAAATCATGACTTGACGGTGGAAAGGCTGAACTGCCGTGCTGCTAATGGACGTCTGCGTCCGTGCTGCTGCCCAAGCAACAGCTGCCATTTCTTCCGGACGAAATTCGGACAGTTGTTGGGTGACAACAGCCCAAAAGCAAGCAGCATTGCTTCCTGGCCACCGTATCAAACTCTTAGCAAAAGCCCAGAAAACATTGGACAAATACCTGGGTGGCAGCTGCGATATTCGCAATCCGCATACTTCAGCTACAGCTTCCATCAAACTGTGGTTGCCGCATTGGGAAATAGCACACGCCCAAGCAATCCCTGCCAAATCTCTTGCGCCAAGCCACGTCAAAGATTCTGAGGCTTGGCTTTCCAAGTCAGGAATAGATGCCATAGCGTTCTTCAGACAACCACTCCAGCTGAGCGCCCAAAACACATTCCCCAGCCCAGGTACAACTGTTGCTCCACGACTTCGTCTCACAAAAGAATGAACCAGATTTTGCAGCAATGGCGCTTGGGATGATCGCAACGTGCTTACGGCCCAAATTGCGCATTGCAGATCGTTTTTGGAAAATACATGTTGCTCTTGCCAGCAGTTGTGCAGTATATCAGGGTTTGCTTCCAAGTTGGCCGCTTTAGCACATGACCACAGTGAAACTGCAACGGGATGTTTACATGGGTGCTGAGGACGGACAATGATCTCTATCTTTGCCTTGCCGCCAATCCTTCCCTTTGGTCCCATTCATACCTCTCATGATCTCCAGTGCCCAAATTGTGCGGAACTAACGGAAATCACAGCAGCAACGCCGAATTTTCCATTGCCATTTGTCGAATAGGTGTTAACTACCAATGGCCATGATATCCATTGTTGCGTTTGAACAATTCTGAATCAAAACGCACCGTTTCAGTTTCAACGACAACGAATATGAATGATGATTCCACCGCAATGGTTGCCCACATCACCACTCGTGTTGGTCCGAATGCACCTGGAGCATCAAAACGATGGTTCGGATGCTTCAGGTTCAACATCAGCGGCGCACCAGGGCCCAACAGTAACAATGCGAATTGGCACAAGGATGAACTGGGTTTCATTTTTGTGCGCCGTTATTGATGCACCAAAACTATCCAAAACTTAGTAACACATCCGACACATCCCAGTGGTAATTCCACACCTCTCTCGGGGGCTCAGATTCCATGACGACGTCATTGGATATCCTTATAAAATCAGGTATTTTTTTTTTAGGCTACGTGTTTCATGGTAAAATCAAGGAACCGAGATGCCCATTTCCACTTAATTCCTTATAACATGGAGGGCCCGAGATACACGGAACCCGTGTTATTGTTTGTTTTCAACAATATTTTTGCTTATAAAATCTGGGGTTCCGACACAGACAAATGACAAAATATGAAACGATGATTCTTGCTCGGTTGGTTGGAAAGGGTTGAGATTCTATAAGGATGTATAAGGATTTTTTTTGTACGTAAACCATGCTGGGTTACGTGGGTTCAGAATCAACATTTACAATATAAGCAGTGGCACTGAACGTTCTGCATCCCTGATGGCAGCACATTGCGTTTTTTTTTCCGTCTGGCCCGGTGTTTATTTTTTCCGTGTTTTTTTGTTTTGAGAAAATATGAAAACCGTGCAATTCCGCTTCTAGAGGGCACACACTTCCCGATATACCAGAAACTGCGCGTGGCGGCGTGGTCACCTGTGCACAAGATGTATAATAGAAAGTCTGTCCATTGTGAGGTTTCGATGTTTCGGCACGCTTGAATTATTGCGTTTGCTTGGATTTGGTGTCGATTACATTGCGTTTGTTTTTTCAAACATTTCGTTGTGGAAATGCATTTCTATATTTTTTTGCTCAAAATACAGAGGCCAGCGTGCCTTGTAGTTATTTTCCCACGCCTGCCAGGCCTGCCAGTCGAAATTGCGACTGTTTTAAACATGCAGCGCCTTGGGCACAGCCTAACGTAGCGTAACGTATGCGCGCAAATGCAACAGAAGACGTCTCTAACGTAGCATGACGCATGCGTGCATTTGCAGCAGAAGACCTCTCTAACGTGGCACGACGTATGCGCGCAAATGCAATAGAAAACGTCTCCAACGTAGCATGATGTATGTGTGCGCGTGTTATTGGACTATTGAACATTTTTGCCCCGCCCCACCCCACCCCACACCCCACACGGTAGTCAAAAAACAACATCACTACCCGTGCGGTTTTCTGTCTCACAACATAAACTTCAAACAACATACATGTTTCAATCTTAGTTTTACCTTCTTTTTCGAGCACTTTCTGCAAAGAACTATGGGCCGTATGTTTAGGATTGTGTTTTTTAAAATTTTATGCTTACCTTCTTTTTTCAGCACTTTCTGCAAGGAATTATGGGCCTCAGGTGTGGTATGGTTACATTTGTCTATCTCATTTTTAGTTTTTTTTCAACAATTTCTGCAAGGAATTAAGGACTTCAGGTGTAGGATGGTTACATGATTCTATCTTATCTCCAGTTTTTTTTGAACATTTCTTGCAAAGAATTCAAGGCCTCAACTTGGCAGGCGTGAGCCTCAACATTGCGCGTTCTTCTTCGGCTTCACGGGTTCACCTCGGACCTCGCTTTTCAAATTTAATGGTTCCATTGTCTTCTGCGCAGGTTTTACTACCTTGTCCAAGTTAATTTGTTGTGTCCATGCGTGCTGCATTTGAAATTTTCCCTGTTCCCTGGTTGCATTTCATCTGCCTCTATTCTCCACATATCATGTCGCCCCCTTCCAACTTGCAATGGTTCTTTCCATGTGTTTTTCATCTGTCAAATGCGGCCCTTTCCAAATTACATTTGCTATTTACATGTTTCCTCCATTTGCAATGTTTGCCCCTTTTCAATTTGCATTTTGTTTTCCATTTTTTCTGCATTGTCATGTGTTCCTCTTTCAGATTTGCATTTTCCAATTCCATTTTTTTGGCATTGCTTCTCCATTTTCTCAAGATGAAATATCCTAGAGCAAACACAATTCGACAACACAAGTGTAACATCATATGTTTGAACAAGGGCAAAATGAATTTCCGTAACATTTGTTTGTGTGAAATTGCAATGCATGTGTGCTAACGTAACATTAGACACAAATAAAGCAGCATTCAATCGTGTGTACGTGTGCCACGAGAATTTCAACTAGTGTAACTCCATGTTTTTGTGCAAGCGCGACATGAATGCAGCGTAGCATCTTGTATGTGTGCAAGTGCAACAACACATGTGCGCAAACGAAGGATGAAATACAAGTGGTCCAGCATTTTCGTGTGAACAAATGCCAAAAAAAACATCGAGTAGCGTAACACCATGTGTGAGAACAAGTGCAAGGTGAATGTCAAACTGCGTTACATGTGCGTGTGTGCAAGTGTAGCGCATTTGTGCTAACGTACAATTAAGTACAAGTAGTGCAGCATTCAATCGTGTGTACAGACACAAAGCGAAATTGAAACACTGTGCAAATGCAACCTAATTATCAAGCAGTGTACCACCCTGCATCTGTGCAAGTACACAGTATGCCTGCAAACGCAAAAGCTAAATACAACGGGCGAGTCATTCAATCGTATGCATGCGTGACTGAAAGTGCAATATAATTTCTAAGAGGCATGCATCAGTTTTGTGTAAGCCCAATGACCTCCAAGTCAGGTGGCATCATGCACATGCGCGCGTGCAGAATGAATTTCGAGCACGTGGCGTGGTATCGATAGTTTCTGCAAGTTCAAATTCGCAGTTTGGTAACGCAACATCACTCGCAATGCACTTCCAACAGCGTAGCTTCATCAATGAGCAAGTGTTGGAAATTCCGACGAGCAACGCGTAATGTATATGTTTTTGTGCGCGCGCACACATTCTATTGAACGTAGTTGCGGGTCAGTACCTTGCTCAGGCCTACGATCAAAGTACCCACACGCACCGTGTGTTGCCCAGACGCACAACTATGATGTTACACGATCATGGATGATGTTGGATGATGATGATGATGATGATGATATCGGGCACACACGGCGATATTAAACCTTACGATACTATATCCGCAGATCACACGGGTATTATTAACCCATGTGGAACTATATCCGCAGGTCCCACGATGAATCAAAGGCCGCAACGGCCATTGGAGGCTGTGTGGTTGTGGTGCCAAGGCGGGCTGCGTGACCGCGATCGCATCGCTTGGCAAGCAGCCAGTGCCCAGTACAACTTGCGAACCCGCTTGATCTTCATGTCATCACGATAGATTAAAACCCGCCACCCTCTTGAACTCTATATCGCACTGGGAAATAACATGTAAGATGATTCATATCATCATGAGGGATCAAAAATCTGCCACCCCCTTGAACTATATATCGAAATGGGAAATAACATATCAGATATTTTCATATCATCATGAGGGATTAAAATCCGCCACCCCATTGAACATCATTGAACTATATATTGAAATGGGTGATAACATGTCAGGAATCTTCAAACCATCATGAGGGAATAAAATCTGCCACCCCCTTGAACTATATATCGAAATGGATGATAACATGTCAGATATTTTCATATCATCATGAAAGATTAAAACCTGCCACCCCCTTGCATTCTATATCGAAATGGGAAAAAACATGTAGGATATCTTCATATCATAATGAGGGATTAAAATCCGCCACCCCCTTGAACTCTATATTGGAATGGGTAATAACATGTCAGACGTCTTCATATCATCATGAGGGATGAAAATCTGCCACCTCCTTGAACTATATATTGAAATGGATGATAACATGTCAGATATCTTCAAATCATCATGAAGGATTAAAATCTGCCACCACCTTGCACTCTATATCGAAATGGGAAAAAACATGTAGGATATCTTCATATCATAATGGGGGATTAAAATCCGCCACCCCCTTGAACTCTATATTGGAATGGGTAATAACATGTCAGATGTCTTCATATCATCATGAGGGATGAAAATCTGCCACCTCCTTGAACTATATATTGAAATGGATGATAACATGTCAGATATCTTCAAATCATCATGAAGGATTAAATCTGCCACCACCTTGAACTATACAGGGAAATGTGTAAAAACATGTCAGATATCTTCATATCATCTTTGCGCTGGAGGCTGGAGACAACAGTGCGGAGTCGACATTGGGACACGTCAAAAATAGCATGCGCCGGCTGGGCACCGTTGGCCGTGGCAACGTCAAGAAGCCAAGCTTGAAGACGGTGCAGGCTTTGAGTTCGGCGGCTCTTCTGCCACAAGCAGGACCCACCAAAGTCTTAGAGGCGCTCGCTGCCTACAGGGCAGCCTGCGCGACAGGCGTGCTCAAGCTTGCGCCGAACGGCAGCACAACAAGTGCCGTTGGTTCTACTCAGAGGAAACTGCTTGAGCATAGTAGTTGATCGCTCTAATTCAGAGGTCTCAAAAATACAAGCAGGAAACTGCCGGGAACGTCCCTGTAAATCTCTGGGCGGCACACAGCGCCTGGCCGTAAAAGTACGTTACAAATACATGATGATATTGCAATGGTAGGACATATTCTGATAGCACGATATGGTTTCGACAGACTTGCGCAAATGGATCAAACTTGAGAGGGGGAACACGAAAGGTAGGTAAGCAAGAAAGGAACCGAAGAAAAAATGAAGGGGAGAGGGGAGGGAAAAATACATAAAGTGGAGTCTGGTAAAAGCGACGCGGCCATTTTCTTTCCAAAAATATGAAGGGGAGTCTGCTAAAAGCGACTGAAAGGCTTCGGCGATGTGGTTGGGGTTGGTGGTGGTTGTGGTGTTGGTGGTGTTGGTGGTGCTGGTGGTGTTGGTGTTGTTGGTGGTGGTAGTGTTTCTGGTGTTGTTAGTGTTGTTAGTGTTGTTGGTGTGGTTGGGTTTGTTGGTGGTGTTGGTGTTGTTGGTCGTGTTGTTGGTGTTGGTATTGTTCGTGTTCGTGTTGTTGTTGTTGTTGCTGTTGTTGTTGCTGTTGTTGTTGCTGTTGTTGTTGCTGTTGTTGCTGCTGCTGCTGTTGATGGTGTTGTTGTTGTTGTTGTTGTGTGTTGTTGTGTGTTGTTGTGTGTTGTTGTGTGTTGTTGTGTGTTGTTGTGTGTTGTTGTGTGTTGTTGTGTGTTGTTGTGTGTTGTTGTGTGTTGTTGTGTGTTGTGTGTTGTTGTGTGTTGTTGTGTTGTTGTGTGTTGTTGTGTG
This sequence comes from Cladocopium goreaui, assembly GCA_947184155.2. Taxonomy (NCBI): domain Eukaryota; class Dinophyceae; order Suessiales; family Symbiodiniaceae; genus Cladocopium; species Cladocopium goreaui. The sequence goes on along the minus strand of CAMXCT020000121.1, from coordinate 80,227 downwards.
TTGTTGTGTGTTGTTGTGTGTTGTTGTGTGTTGTTGTGTGTTGTTGTGTGTTGTTGTGTGTTGTTGTGTGTTGTTGTGTGTTGTTGTGTGTTGTTGTGTGTTGTTGTGTGTTGTTGTGTGTTGTTGTGTGTTGTTGTGTGTTGTTGTGTGTGTGTTGTTGTGTGTTGTTGTGTGTTGTTGTGTGTTGTTGTGTGTTGTTGTGTGTTGTTGTGTGTTGTTGTGTGTTGTTGTGTGTTGTTGTGTGTTGTTGTGTGTTGTTGTGTGTTGTTGTGTGTTGTTGTGTGTTGTTGTGTGTTGTTGTGTGTTGTTGTGTGTTGTTGTGTGTTGTTGTGTGTTGTTGTTGCGTTGTTGCGTTGTTGTGTGTTGCGTGTGTTGTGTGTGTTGTGTGTGTGTTGTTGTGTGTTGTTGTGTGTGTGTGTTGTTGTGTGTGGTTGTGTGTGTGTGTTGTTGTGTGTTGTTGTGTGTTGTTGTGTGTGTTGTGTGTGTTGTGTGTGTTGTGTGTGTGTTGTGTGTTTTGTGTGTGTGTGTTGTGCGTTGTGCGTTGTGCGTTGTGCGTTGTGCGTTGTGCATTGTGCGTTGTGCGTTGTGCATTGTGCGTTGTTGTTGTTGTTGTTGTTGTTGTTGTTGTTGTCGTCGTTGTTGTTGTTGCTGTTGCTGTTGCTGTTGCTGTTGGTGTTGTTGTTGTTGGTGTTGGTGTTACCCCTGCAGCGTTTTTGCTCGGTTCCGTAGTGGCCGAAAATCGTCAAATCGGTGGTGTTTTCGCGTGTTTTTGCAACTCTCGGAGCAAAAAACACCGTAAATACCGATGTTTTTGGCGGGTCGGAAGCCCAAAACCACGGTATTTACGATGTTTTTTTGCCTCTGGTAGTAAAAAGCACGGTATTTACAGTGTTTTTTGGCCAGCACCTAGCAAAAACACTGGTATTTACGGAGGTTTCACCATGTAGCAAAATGTGGTTTCTTGATCCGAAAAGAACAAAAATACTGTAAATTACAATGTTTTGAGTCTGCTCTTAGGGTGCGTGGGAGGTGTGGAGGGGGGGGGTACTAAAATGACTAGCAATCTCCTGAAGAATCAGGTAACGGGGCTGGCCGCCCTCCCCTTTACTTCGTAAAGTAAAACTCAAGGTAGCCCCTCTGGAGCTACCTTTCGTGAAATGTTCATCGGGATACTGTTTCAGTGTCTCGAGTCCCCGGTTCCAGTGGTCTTCACTGGTCCCTGTCCTCGTCCCCGCTCCTAAAGATAAACATTCGAGGTGTGTAGCCAATGGATCCTAGTGTCTTTACATATTTATGCCTCTAGTGATCCCCTCTGTGTCCGTAAGAGTGCAGCATAATTTTTGTTTTTTTTGGGCCTCAGATTTTAGATTTGTTTTTTGCTTCCTTTCCTGGTGCCATTTGCCTTGTATCTGCAACAATTTGCAACGGTATTTGCTACATTTTGGCATGGTAACTTTGCATTTTTCATTGTATTTGCTACATTTGGCATTGGCAATGTTCGCCTTCCATTGTGCATGGTATTTATCATATTTTGGCATTCCAACATTTCATTTGCATGGTATTTGCTACATTTTGGTGCTTCAAACGTTCATGTTGATTTCCTGAAGATTGTTTAGACGTTAATTTCGGGTGTCATTTGAGATTTCATGTAAGGTTTCATGCAGTGTTTTTGAGGGTTTCAGTTGTGGTTTCACTTAGGGTTTCATTTAGGGTGTCTTTAGCGTTTGATTTGGGTTTTCATTTATGGTTTCCATATGGTTTCATGTAATGTTTCATGTAGGGTTTCTTCGGGGTTAGAATGTCTGCGCAATTTCATTGAAGGTTTTTCTGGTTTCATGTAGGGTCTCTTATCGAGATTTCTTATCAGGAATTCTAAACGTTCAATCGGGTTGCTTTAGAGTTTCTTTCGGGTTTCGCTCAAGGTTTCATTAAAAATTTCTTTATAATTTCATTTGCGGTTTCTGTCGGGTTTCGGTTTGGGTTCCAGTTGGAATATCATTTGGGTTTCTCTAAGGTTTCACTTTGGGTTTCTTCAGGGATCTGTAGAGTTTTTCTAAGATTTCATTTAGGGTGTCATTTGATTTTTTTTAGGGATTCACTTAGGGTTTCCTTAGGGTTTCACTTATGGTGCCTTTAGGGTTTCAATGTAAGGTTTCATTCAGGAGTTCACCTAAGTTTTCTTTAGGGTTTCATCCCACGGTTTCTTACCAGGATTTCTTTTCACGATTTCTAAACGTTCAAGTGGGTTCCCTTTGGGTTTCATCTGGGGTTTAGGTTTTCATTTAGGGTTCCTGTAGGGTTTCATTTAGGTCTCATTTAAGGTTCCTTTAGGGTTTCATTCTTCAGGGTTTCACTTACGGTTTCTTCAGGGTTTCAATTTCAGGCTTCATTCGGGAGTTCATTTAATTTTTTTTTCGGGTTTCATTCCAATGTTTCTTATCAGGATTTCTTTTCACGATTTCTAAACGTTCAAGTGGTTTCTTTTTAGGGTTCCTTTAGAATTTCATTTAGGATGTCACTTTGTTTTTTTAAAGAATTCGTTAGGTTTTCATTTCGGGTTCTTGTAAGGCTTTATTTAGAGTTTCAATCTAGGGTCTCGTTTTGAGGACTTCATTTAACGGTTTTTAAGGGTGCCAATTTAGGGTTTCAGGTCAGGTGTCAGTTAAAGTTTCATTAATTTTTTCAAGGCGTTGTTTAGGGTTCTTTTGAGGTGGCATTTCGGGCGTCATTGAAGTTTCTGTCGGATTTCACGTATATATGGTTTCCTGAGGATCAATTTTATGATTTCTTTACGGTTCATTTATGGTTTCTTCAGGGTTTATTTAAGGTTTCTTATCAAGACGTCTTTAGGGTTTTATTCGGGTTTCACCTAGGGAGCAAAGAAGCAAAGGAGCAGGAAGTAGAGCAGCAAAAACACATGACTGAAGGGAAAAAAAGTAGAATAGTAGAAGTTGAAAGGCACAGAAGTACAAAAGCAGAGAAACTGGAAAAACAGAGAAGCAGAAAAACAAAGAAACAGGAAAAACAAAAAGCAGAAAAGCAGAGAAACAGGAAAAGCAGAGAAGCAGGGAAAGCAAAAAGCAAAAAAACAGAGAAGCAGGAAAGCAGAAAATCCGCAAATCAGAGAAATTCGAAAGCATAGAGCCAGGAACCCCCAAAAAAAATCAAAACCTGCCGCGGAAAAAAATCTAAAAATAAAAAAACTCTCCAAGATAAACATTCAAACAAATCTCGTTGTTACTTAGTCAGTTATAAATTTTGGTCGGGAATTTTACGCGGCCTACCGTGAGCACACAATTCCGGCGCGGTGAGTTATCATCGCGAAGCCACCAGAAATTGCAAGGATAAGCGCTGGCCGATACCTGCTAATTCGGAACCGAAAACATGGACGCTGAAACCACTAAGAAAAAAACAACGTCATATTTTATTGTTTTCGTATCACAAAATGCTGCGGAAAACTAAATGTTTGCGGATGCAACCACGACATATTGGTGATGAAGAGCTGAAAACATGCAAAAAAATAACAAACAAATTAACTTACCTCAGAGATCACCACCGTCACAAAAATATGTTCATGTCATACCTGTCTGCCATGGTTCCTCGGTGTTATGACATATGTTTTGAAATTGTTTCCGCCATATTTTTCTGGCATATCTTTCTTGCATTCTGTCCGGCATGTTTTCTGACATTCTTTCCGCCATGCATCGTCTGACATTCCCTCTTGCATTCAGTCGGTCATTTTTCATTTTTTTGCATTCTATCTAGCACATCTTCTGACATTCCCTCTGGCATTCTGTTGTCCATATTTTCCGAGATTTTTTTTGGCATTCTATCGGCCGTTCTATCTGGCATATCTTACGATATTTTTCTGACATTCTTCCTAACATATTTTCTAACAATTCTTTTGGCACTCTATCTGACATATTTGTCGCATTTTTGGCATTCTATCTTGCATTTTTGGCATTCTATCTGGCATTTTTTGTGGCAATCATTCTAGTTTTCTATCTGACATATTTTTAAACATTTTTTCTTGCATTCTATCTCGCATATTTTTGGGCATTTTTTCCGCCATTCTGTGTGGCATATGTTTTTTGTTTTCTAGCAGTCTTTCTGGCATATCAGCTGGCATTCTTTAACGGTTTCTGTCTGGCATTCTTTTGCCATTCTTTCTGGCATATTTTCGGACATCCCTTCTGGCATTGTATCTGTCATATCTGTATCTATCATATGTTTTGACATGTTTTCAGGCATTTTTCGAAAGCATATCATGTGGCACCGGGCCCAGGTCCACTCCAGAGCCTCCCGGCGTCCCCCTGCGACTGATCTGGAGCTCGCAGTTGGAGTCCGGCAATGGCCACTGAGATCTGGAGCTCGCAGTTGGTGCCCGGCACTGCCCACTGTGATCGGGTGGCAGTGCCCACTGAGATGCCCACTGAGATCTGGAGCTCGCAGTTGGAGAGGGGAAGGAGAAAGGAAAAGAAAGAGCAGAAGGACAAGAAGGAGAAACAAATAACTCCGATAAAATCTACCCGCAGCACGCACGCTACGCCCCTCAGGTACTTCGCTATATACACCTTCATATGGTTTTTGTCAGGGTTTCTTTCGGGTTCACTTTAAAGTTTCTTTCGGTTTTTTAATGCCCCACAAAAATGACCAGGGAGGATTGGGCGTCCCCATTTTGTAGAACCAAATCTGACTTTTGGGGCCCCAGGCCTCTACCGAATGAAGAACCTGCCACAAATCTAGCAAGGTGTTTTCTCTACAAAATCAGCGCGCCCAACCCCTTTTTTTGGGTGCACTCCTTGCGATTTTCAAATCCACTGGCCCCTACAAAGTGGGGAACGTGACATGAGCACACATTGAAGCAAAATTGCTACTTGGAATAGAGAAAACTCAAAAAAAAAAACAAAGGTCCATTTTGTAGAGGGATGATGAAAGAACCTTGGTCTCACTTGAAAACCCTGAAATGTACAAAAATCTATTTTGTAGAGGCAATTACTGTTCCACATTTCCAGCTTTTGTAAGATTAGTATAATTTGTAAATATTTTTGCACATGAATGTTGACAAACCCCAAAAACTCTACAGAATGAGGAGCCTACAGATTCAGCCATCTACAACATGCATCCAAATGCTCCCACTACAAAATCAGGAGCCTGTCATTGCACATCCTTGCAGGCACTTGGGCTGTCCAAAAAAGGTTTTGGCGGACGCCCGGGGGTCCTGATAATGGAATGGAAATTTTGGGGGAGCGTTTCTTACGTAATGTTTTTTCCAAATGATTTTGCAAGTTTTTATTCGGGGTTCCGAAAAAGTGTTGAACACAGCGATTTTTTTTTTTACACCACACCTTTTTCCGCAGCGAAAGTTCGATGCGCAAGCTTTGGACAGTTTTTATACTGGCCTGTCACCAGATGTGTTTCGGCATTTTTTTTTATTGGGTTGTTGGGGGTGAAGCCCAAAGGCAAGTCCACAGAAGGCCACAAAAAGTCCAGAGGCCCTAGGACGATGAACAAAGTCAAGACTGGATGCCAAAGGGGGTGAGACTGTGTGCGACACAAGGTCACCGATGAGGAGCGGCTCCCCATCAGCGGAGCAAGCAGCTGAATCCTCTAAGAGGAGGCTGGGTGCGAAGGCGTGCGCGGCCGCATGTGCTAAAATGGCCGACCGGCGTGAGACGGAGGCTGCGACTGTGGCCTGCTTCAAAGAGGGGTTGGTGATTGAGGATGGCCACTCCTCCCCCTTTCGACTTACAACGGCCCACTATCTGCACCATGCTTTGTACAATTGAAGCCGAGGGTACCGTGCCATCTTCAGACCTAGTTCGCCAGGTGGTCCACCACTTACGCTTATGACAAGCAGCAAAGGTGTGAAGCCCTTATCGTCAGTGCTACCCAAGTACTGCACCTGCAGTCCAATCCCCCTTAGATCAGCCCTGCCTGTACTAAGTGACCCACCAAGCCTGCAAAATTGAAATGGTTAACAAGCTGTAAAGATGAGAAAATTGACAAGTTCCCCTAGCCATCCTAACAGTCCTAACAACCGTGGCATGCGGTTCTCTTTGCCAAAGGTCCGTCCCAGGTCACATCTTGCAGAATCCTGCTCCCACCACTGCCTGGTGGGGGTTGTAGCGATGTGAGCTGAGGCCAGCCACAACCCCACGGGTGCGGGGTGAGCCAGGATGAACAACGGGCCATCTGGCGATTGCCCATGGCTAGACTCTTTGACTTGGTAGGAGAAGCCACCCCGTTTCCACCTGCAGAAGGTCATCATGCATGTCCCTCACGATGCGATATGAGGGACATCAAGTTAAATCGTCTCAGCATAGTAAAATGCCATGAAGTACTGTAAAAGTCCCGTAAAATGAGATTCCCGACAATTATCCCAAAAGAGTTTGGTGCATAGCACAAGTGCTGGCCGAAAATCTAGAGACCCTCACGTGGCAGGTGGGGACATAAAACGTTTGAAAACCACTGTTGGGTAAAAAATGACGGTCATCATACGGCCCCCCAAGGGGTTGACTTCTGTTTCGGTAAACCATGACTGGTACATTTTGATTCGTAAACCATGACTCGTAAACCATGGCACGTAAATTATGATTCGTAAACCATGACTCGTAAACTATGACTTGTAAAATATGTTTCATAAATCATGACTCGTAGTCGTAAACTATGCTGCGTAAACCAAGATCCGTAAACTATGATTCACAAACCACATGTAGGAATTCCTGCTTCGTGAACGACGTTTCGACCATCCGATGAGTGGATCGGAGCTGCTGCCTTTTTGTCTGTGCGGCCTCATGTCATCTGTTGTCCACCCAGTCGCTTCCGAAATTTCGCTGAATCCTTTGCGATCTTTGCGACCATCTCGGCCTGGGATTCCAAAGAAACATAAGCTTCAGTGGTATCCCCAACAGCCGCAACTTTTTTTTCCTCGCACTCCTCTTTCCGCGCAAATCTATGGTCCCCCAAAAAGTTTCAGGGGTGGACTGTTATTGTCGCATTCCCGAAACAAATAAGGCACTAGAAACATCCTCTGGGCATGTCCGCCCCTGAAACAAACAAAAACATGCAAAAACAACACGCACAAAACAGCCTGTGGATCCTGCATATGACAAGTCTGCTGGTTTGCGAATGTGGACTTGCAGCCGGTCACTGCCGGACATTCTTGCACCCATTTTCAACGGTTTTTGGTTGCATACCCGCAACGCAATATTTGTGGACCAAGATCTTTAGAGGACACCTCCCACATACACCAGATCCTATTTGCTTTGATCCATACTTCGTTTGGTCAACACCTAAGAGATAAGCTCTGTATGCCCTCGCGCGCAACGGCATGCAGGGACATTTTCCGATGCACAAATCCATAAAGCCCAAGAGCATATAGAAATAGATGCACACACACACAATCACACACACACACACATTCCTCACAACGTGCGTTCCTTGCTATAGCAATCAGCATAAGCTATGATAACCTATGGCTGTCCTTGACTTGCTACATATCAATTTACGATTTGGAAGGCCCCACCTGTGATTCACATCTCCTTACTGGGTGTGCTTTCACGCGGCCAGCCAACAAACAGGTGCAGTGCTGTGGGGCAGCTGGGGCGCAACAATTGGTGAATGACTGGTCACCCCCGATCACCATAGCCCAACTGGTTGCTTTCTCTGACCAATGATGCGCCTGACGGATGAAAAGTCCTGACAAACGTCCACTGTCGTTCACTTGTCCAATGAATGACCCTGACAGTTGGGGCGTTGCCACAACCAGCGGCTTTGAAGACAAGTCACATGTAGATACTGATGGCGCATCTGAAAATGCCTTGAGCCCTCCATCATCCTGGAAGCGTAGGGCGGCGGCAGACGTGCTACAGCGTCACTCAGCTGTTCGACAGCGCAATTTGCCACACGTGTCGGGCCCGGAGCGTCCCCGCTATTGGGATGGCCAGGTGGTGCTCGTTAATGTTTTGGATCGGAGCAAGGACAGTGACAATTCCTCATGGTTTCCGTGATTTGGAGCACCGCTGAACTGCTCATTGTGGTTTTATTGACAGGTATTGCTGTGGTAATCCTTGTTTTGTTGCTCATCGTTTTTACATACCAAGTACTTCTGCTTATAATATTCGGTCGCCACGAACCCCGCTGTTGCATCACCATAAGGAGGTGTTCCCTGAACTGTCAGTTCAACTTGGTTTATCATTAAAGTAATTACCAGCTGTGGGAGACGGAACTCTTTAGGTAGGGGTCCTTATAAGCCAACTGATCTGATTATACATGTGGGGTCCTATTGTTGGCTGTTATCCACCGTTGGTACTAGCTGTGGGTGTCCAAAGTGGGACTGGAACATTGGATAGTTCTCTTGCGGGTATTGGTTTCATACATGAAGCGGAGTTCAGAATTGGGTAAAAGAACTTGATTCAGCTCTATAACTTGTTTAAACCAATATGTAGGGACGCATGTTTACAAGTCTTTCTGACGCGTGCCGCAAAGCAAAGCGCTGGAAACACTTGTTGAACCTGACCTGGCTCTGCACCAAAGCCTCCCAGACCTTCTCCAGAACCTTCTCCAAAACCCTGTTGAACCTGACCTGGCCCTGCACCAAATCCAGGGCCTTCTCCGGAACCCTGTTGAACCTGACCTGGCCCTGCACCAAAGCCTCCCAGACCTTCACCGGAACCTTCTCCGGAACCTTGTTGAACCTGACCTGGCCCTGCACCAAATCCAGGGCCTTCTCCGGAACCCTGTTGAACCTGACCTGGCCCTGCACCAAAGCCTCCCAGACCTTCACCGGAACCTTCTCCGGAACCTTGTTGAACCTGACCTGGCCCTGCACCAAATCCAGGGCCTTCTCCGGAACCCTGTTGAACCTGACCTGGCCCTGCACCAAAGCCTCCCAGACCTTCACCGGAACCTTCTCCGGAACCTTGTTGAACCTGACCTGGCTCTGCACCAAAGCCTCCCCGACCTTCTCCGGAACCTTCTCCGGAATTGGCTCTGCACCAAAAGCCTCCCAGACCTTCTCCGAACCTTCTCCGGAACCCTGTTGAACCTGACCTGGCTCTGCACCAAAGCTTCCCAGATTTTTTTGTCCGGAACCTTCTCCGGAACCCTGTTGAACCTGACCTGGCTCTGCACCAAAGCCTCCCAGACCTTCACCGGAACCTTCGGAACCTTCTCCGAAACCTTGTTGAACCTGACCCGGCGCCTGCACCAATGCACACCGGAGCTATTCTGGGCTGAAGACCGCATTAGCTTGCGCTGTTGGGGAATTACCACCTCCGAGGAAATCGCACCATCTGACTGCAAAGGAACATCACCTTATGGCCGTGGTGTTGATGAAAGCATCAACATGGCCGTCACAGTCGCCAGGATTGTTCTCAACTGTGGCAAGTTGAACCTTGCTACTTCTGGGAAACGACGGCCAAGCGCGCCCACAAGTTTCAACTCCTTGGCAGCTGCGACAAATTCCGCTTTGGTGATGGTGCCGAAGAGACGCGGCAATCCAGGCCTTTGTGAACTGCAAAGGGCCGATTGTGCCAGCCTTCTCGATCAAGCAGCAATTCTCTGGGTGGTATCGCAAAAAAATGTGCTGAAGTTGCAAGTTCCCTCGTCGGCCTAATTCTAAGAAATAGTAAAATCAGTATTTTTTTTACATTTTTTAATTTTGAAAGTTCATTTTTTTTCATGTTTTCTGTTTTTTTTTCTTCTTTTTTTTGGACATCATTTTGAAAACTGCTTGGTATGCCACCTGGTATTTTAAAAACTGGTACTTTGGAACTTTCTTATTTTCAAAACTGGTACTCTTGGCTGCCTTTGTTTTTCAAAAGTCTCAGGTTTGTGAAATAGTTCCTTTTGAAAAACAAAAGCAGCCAAGAGTACCAGTTTTGAAAAAAATGCAAGTTTTTGAAATACCAGGTGGCATACCAAGCAGTTTTCAAAATGATGTCCAAAAACCACGAAGAAGAAAAACAATAAAAAAAAATGAACTTTCAAAATGGAAAAAAACGAACTTTTAAAATCTAGAATTTAAAAATCTAAAAACAAAAAGAATAATTTAAAAAAACGTTTTCTTATTTTTCAAAATTGCCAAAAAAAATCAAAGAGAAGAGAATCGAACAGAGTGAACCGTCCTGCTGATCAAAATGTCAGAAGGGGAAAAAATGAACTTTCATGTTGAGCGAATTTCTGGAATGAACTTTCATGTCAGACCAGATTTGCAGAATTAAAAAAAATGTAAAAAAAACGAAAAAATGAAAAAACTGATCTTTTTCGTTATTTCATTTCCTTCTGCAAGTTCATTTTTTCTGGTCCCCCGAAAAAATTTATTCTGAAATTTTGCCCCCATCAAAAGTTCATTTTTTTATTCCGGAAAAATGTTCGAAACAAAAATTTGTTTTTTGTTTACCTCCTTGTTTTAAAATTTCAAGTTCAAATACCCTATCCCAAACCCGCCCTAAACCCTAAGGGTTTGGGGTTTAGGGTTTAGGATTTTAGTTTTTGGTTGGTTTAAGTATCCCCCTTGCAATTCAGTGTGAAGGTCGCACCCCCTGATTCTGTAAGTGCAAAACTGGGACCTGACCGTATCATTACAAAATAAAAGCCACCAGACCTTTCCAAGCATGGTTATCATTACAAAATCAAGACTGAACATGTATTTTTACAGAGCAGTTAACCCCCTAATTTAAGGCAAAAATTTTAAAATCATACCAAAATCATAAAATTTGGTACCAAAAACACCCTTTGATTTTGTAATGGGCTTGATTTTATAAGGATTCAGGTCTGGTCCCTTGATTTTGTAGCATGATCTCTCCCCCTATACCCCCAGGGTTTGATTTCATAATGTGCTATGATTTTATATGGTTTTTAGAGTAAATTTGTCAAAACGGCGAGTATCAAAACCCATGTTGTGGATATGGAACATTTATTGAAAATATTTCAAAAAAATTACTCAAATATAATACAACATAGAATCACCTTATAAAATCAAACCTTACCATGGAAACAAATTAGAAACATATGGATACTTACAAAATCAACCCCAAAGTTGTGTAAAATTGGCTCAAAAATCTCTCCAACATTTATAAAAATGGGACCATTTTGGCACCCCCCCCAGGGGGCCTCGTACCTTTACAAAATCAAGACCATCCATCTTGCCATACGTCCACCTATCTTCCATAATGATGTTATACCCTTCATCCTTAGGGGTTAGGATATGATTTTGTAAGGTGGGTTCCTTACAAAATTAAAGGTTAAAAACCCTATGTGCTGGGGGTCCGACCCCCATGATATTGTAAGCGAAATTGCAATGGGGATGTTTAAGTTAAGTTAAGTTGAGCAATCAACCTCAACAAATCCTGGCCAGGTTTCCCATTGCCACAAATGAAGCAATTGTCAAAATTTATATTTAGAAATTCAATTTCTTAGGCTTTGGAACACTTTCTCCAGCAATTTGAAAATTTTGGCCATGCCAAGCAAGAACCCCAACCTGTCACAGCCAGAGACAGCCTCAAAAGCCCCAAGAAAGCCCAGCAAGACCCAAAAATGTTTCATTTTTTTCACTGGGGATCATCACAAGCCAAAAAAAAAAGAAATGAAAATGAATTCAAAATGAAGGCAGGAAAAAAAAAACGATTTCCAAATGAACTTTAAAAATGAAGGAAAAAATAATAATAATAATAATAAACAAAAAAATAGTTTTAAGATGCTTTAGAACCAGGCCGCGGTGGAACTTGCAATGCTGAAGCCAATTTCCTTGCTCATCCTGACAAGAGAAGTATGCGAAAACCAACTCGCTGTCTGGCAAGTGTTCGTGGCTTTCATCGTACGAACCTATCTCGCTGACTGGTGATCAATTCATGTACCTATGTACAAACCTATGTGTCATGTAGTCTATCCATGTATCTATAATGACTCTTGCATCACCTATCCCAAGTATCTGTCTATCCAGTGATCGAAAGAAGTTCACGGTCGAATTTCCGACCTACGGGGAGATGCGGTCACGTGAAATTTCTGAAAGGGGGTCCTGTTCCCAAGCAAAGCGTTCCGAATTCCGCCAGTCACCACTTGCCATTCCGGGAATCATAGATCAAGGACCAAGCGCACCGGGCACTGAGGTCATCGTCGGCGTCCACTGGCGCTTGTTGCCAGAGGGGGTCGGATGTTGATCGTGTAAGATGTGACTTCGCAATCTTCGCATGTACTTGCCAGGGGGGTGGGATTGTGATATGACGCATGTACCCGCCAGGGCGGTGGTGAGTTTTGGTTGCTGAGGTTTGGTTGCTGAAGCGAGAGTGGGTTTTGGTTGTTGAAGCGTAGTTGCTGAAGCGTAGTTGTTGAAGCGAGAGGGTAGTTTGGTTGCTGAGCCGCGGTTGCTGAAGCGTAGTTGCTGGGCCGTGGTTGCTGAAGCGTAGTTACTGAGCCGTAGTTGCTGAAGCGGAGTTTAATCCCAAGGCGGCGATCCCTCGTTTCTCTTCAAACCACGCAAGCTGGGGCGAACGGGATTTTCACAAGAATGACATGGCATTGACATGGCGTACAGTAATGTTGCTTTAAGGTAATTATCGCATAAGTGCAAGATTACTCATCACAATCATATCGTTCCCATGTTTTCCTAGCTAATCCACGTTCGACGCGTCCTCCACTTTATTGGACGGGACTGCATTGCACCAACTCCGGATTTCTTTTTCGCAACATTTTGTTCAACGCTAGTTTGAGCGCTCGATTGAAAGCTGCGCTTCAACACTCCAGTGCAAGCCTTACACGGCGCTTTTGTTTCGACGTTTTCTCAATACCGTGTCACGAAAATCTTAGGCAGTCCGCAAGTCCGTGTTTCGTGTCGCCAGCTCACTATTCGCATATTTTGGAAACACCTGTGCCCAATCCCTACCCCCCAGACCAGGGAGGACAGAAAATTGTAATATTACTTTTTTCGACGGTAGGGTGGTGAAAAAAAGAATATTACAATAATCGAATTTGACGTGAAAAATGTAATGCTACAATTTTTTGGTGCCATGGGGGAATAGAAAATGTAAGTACAGTAGCTGCAGGGGAGGTTTCCAAAAGCCTGCAAAAACACATGACAACTGTGACCTTCAGGTATGCGTTTATGAAATCTAAGCAGATGCAAACAGCATCAAACCAAACAGCAACACTGCAGGCCATCTTGCAGATGGTGGATGATCCAAACAAACCGCGAACAGCAGAAGATAATATAAAATAGATTAAGATAGCACAAGATCGTACAAGATAGTACAAGAGTACAATATTCTGATATATTCTGATCACATCTGAGGATACCAAGGACCAAGGATTGTCATGGATCATCTATGGAACCTTCTGCCCCAAAAGAAAATTGTAAGTAGCTGCAGTGCTTCAGGGGAGGCTTCAAAAAATCTGCAGAAACACATGAAACTGCGACCTTCAGGTATGTTTTTTTTTTAACGAAATCTCTTCCAAGACCTATCTATCTATCTATCTACCTACCTATCTATACATACATATACGTATAGTTGCTATATTTAAAAAAACTATAGCCCTTTTTCCATCTATTGTATTCCATTGTATTCCCCAGCATATTGGTGGATCTATAGGCCAAATCTCTGTTCAAGATCATTCAAGACATAGTTGCTATAACATACCTCCAAGAATTTCCCCTACAAAAAAGCTGACATTTATGCTCATACGTGTTCTATCATTTCCTGTGGTATTGAAATTTTGGAATTGAATGGTATTGATGCTGTTGAAACATTTAGATGGTCAAGAATAAGTACCAAAAAATTGTTTTTGCAGCCTGTAGCTATTATTTTGGGACAACAGTTAGCTAAATGTATACATACAAAAATTTTAAATCCTACAGTATCATCTGTAACGCTTCCCATTTCTCATGTCACGGGGGGGAGAACGGGGAGACACACCGGGGGAGATACACCGGGCGCTCACGACCTTGGAGCTCCATAACGGGGGGGAAACGCAACGGGGTAACACACCAGGATAAATCAACGGGGTAGCACAACGGTGTAACCAAACAGGGGGAAACAACGAGAAAATGAGAAATGGTGGGTATATGTTGTGTATTCATGTGTATTTGAATGTATTGTGAATGTGTCTTAGATATGGTTTAGATATGATTTAGATATGATTTAGATTTCTTAATGGATATGTTGTGTATGTTGAATGTATTTTGATTGTGTTTTAGATATGTTTTGACCTTATCGTGTGTTTTGAAAATGTGTTTTCAATGTATGATCAGATCATATCAGAATAATGTACTCTTGTACTGTCTTGTACTATCTTGTGCTATCTTAATCTATTTTATACTATCTTCTGCTGTTCGCGGTTTGTTCGGATCATCCACCATCTGCAAGATGGCCTGCAGTGTTGCTGTTTGGTTTGATGCTGTTTGCGTCTGCTTAGATTTCATAAACGCATACCTGAAGGTCACAGTTGTCATGTGTTTTTGCAGGCTTTTGGAAACCTCCCCTGCAGCTACTTGCATTTTTCTTTTGGGGCAGAAAGTTCCATGGATAATCCATGGCAGTCCTTGGTATCCTCAGATGTGCTCAGAATATATCAGAATGCACAATGATGATATATCACAACAATGACAACATATCACGCTGAAACCTGCATTCAACTTTTTGCACCCAATTACCTTTCTGCAATTATTCAGGGAAAAACAGCACAAAAGACAGGAATTCCAATCAGTTCTCCTGCTTTTCGATAACATTTGCTTTTCTGCAGAAAAATGTGTGACTTAATTTTGAGCCAAACCAAACACATTGAAAACATTTGAAAACACTTTCAAAACACATCCACATTGGAAACACACTGAGCAAACGCATTAAATCTCCCACCACATCTGAGGATACCAAGGGTTGTCATGGATGATCTATGGAACCTTCTGCCCCAGAAGAAACATGTAAGTAGCTGCAGGGGAGGTTTCCAAAAGCCTGCAAAAACACATGAAGACTGTGACCTTCAGGTATGCCTTTACCAAATCTAGCAAGCAAATTCACATTTTGGGGAGGGGGGTGGCTAAAATGTAAGTTACGATGTCCCACGTCGATTGTTACATTTTGAACCCCTCCCCCCTACTCTATTGGGGCCAACAAAAATTGTAACTTACAATATTTCTGCCAAAACCAAGGCTAACGGGGTGGGGATTGTGCCCAAACGAATTTCTTTCTGCCACCCCAACTAACATTGTCAACGTTGAGCACCCACCCCGGCGGGTCAAAATAGATTGGTAGTCACTGGCGTTGCAGGGCCATCTCTTGGTGGCGAATTGAAAACGTGACCACTTTAGCGAAGCGCTGCGTTCTCTGCATGCTTGGTCCGTACATTGACTCCTGAATATATATGCCTTTGATCTTTTTTTCTGTAGTTTTGGAGTATGGCCTGAAATGACCGAGTTTTTCAGCATCTCGTCTAATTCTAGGTTTGCCCAGTTTTGCTTGCTGATGGCCAAACTATCACCACAATTGAAATTTTGAATCTGATTGAACATGGCTTGCATCCCGGCTGCATCCCAGAACAGGCCAGGCCATTCCCACAATATCTCAAGCACCAACCCCTTTTAAATGCACATAACGGCGCCATACTGCGCCCAAAATTACCCGCAAAACGCCCACAAAAATCCACAAAACACTCGCAAAAAACCCGCAAACGCCCGCAAATCCAAGAATCTGGTAGATTTGTAAAAATTTAGGAGTTTGCAGTTAAACACACACCAACTTGGACGTGCGGCTCCGCATGTTGAAAGCAATAGATGATGAGAAGACTGGGAGGAGGGCCCTGCGGATGGGAAACACTTCCATGACATACCACGCCTAACTTTTGGGGAAACGCTTGATACTGTACGACCATAAATTTCATGAAACGCCTGATTGTGCAAAACGACCGATATGTTTTAGGAGTTGGAAGGCCCAGGCTAAGTTGTACGTAAGCCTTTACCAAGCTTGGCCGTGGCCCGGATTGAACGTCAGCTTCAGAACAGCGTTGCAAATTGGTGTGCCAACATTGAATCAGCAATGATCAGGCGGGAAGGATTTATTTTCAGGCGGAATTCAAACATTGAAGGATGTCCTACTCCATACACTGGGTGAAAAGAAACGAAGGGGAAATACCGGCATGGTCAAGGGATCAAGGGTAAAGGCTGGGTCTTGTCCGACAAATGATGTGGTACCTGTCTGGGAAGGGCCACAAGAAGAAGGTAAACAGTTGAAGGGATGCAAAGACAGGAAACCGCTGCATCAACGTTGTCTTTCCAATCGCACAAACCATGATTCGGCAATTTGTGCTCATCGTTTTATGGCTCAAGAAACTCACGCGCAGAATGAGAGCGGCTTGTGCTGTGTGGGGCACCAGGAAATTGTATCCGCATACCTGGGTTGGCATATGCCGGGGAGGAGATGTTGCATCATCACGCGGTGCCGCAAATGTTGTGTTTTTTGAAGTGCAAGTACGGAAAGCATTTTTGGCCGATGCAAAGGGTCGAAGCCAGCTCATGGTGCCCCTGTGTAAGCGGCTTGTGCTGTCGGTTAGTGTTTAGGTTGTTCTGTTCATTGTCGCCGCCGCAACTCTTACTGCGATCGACCATGGGAATTTAGGGGTACCCCATCTTTGGACAACATGACCCCAAGCTTGGGCGAACGCATCTTTTTCTTAACGCTCACGCCAAGGGCATCCTGAGCACAGTTTGGAACTCACTCGCCCAGCTCACAGAAATCCTGGCGTGGACCTTAGAAGAATTGACAACAGCGAAATCAAGGGCAAAGATCTGCTACAAAAGTTGCTGCTCAAACAAAGATCATCAGCACTGCAATGCTTCCAGCTTCTAGATCTGACTTGAAAGAAGCTGCATAACCAAGGCCAGTGTGACAGCCATCAAGGCTTCTTGCTGAGCGCTTCACTCTGCCCTGCCGGGTCAGAAAGCGAGCAGGCGCCCCTGCCGTGTAGCGGGGAGCCTCGTTGGTGCAGACATGGGACGAACAACTTATTCTGTGGATCCTTGGGATGTCTTACCCCACGAAACTGACATCTGGGCTGCGCACCACGTAAATGCCATTGTGCCTGGCAGTGGCCAAACAGGCGTCCAAAAGTCTCGTCAACGCATCAATTCCCTTGGAATTCAAAGGAGCCAGGATCACCATGTACCAGGATGTATGTAAACTCCCTTTCCAGCTGGCACATGGAAAGCACGCATATCCTGCTCAACATATTATACAGTAAACTGCACAGTAAACTGTAGCTGAACTGACACATCTGATACTTTTTTTGTACACAGAGTCGGTCCTCCGGTTTAATGTCATCCCCGCGTGATGCGGGTCCGAGACATACAGAGAATGGAATCGGCTGACGTGGCCAAAAGAGTTGTCCACCTGAAGACTGATACGACTGGATGTCAATTCATGTCAATTCGTGGATATCCTGGATATCTCAAAAGTAGCCATGATCAAAATGGTTCCCTCACCCTCGCTGAGAGCAGCACCATCGGGATGGTAGTCGCTCATCCACAAATGTATAGAACCTGGGTGGTTGAATGAGATAGCAAAAATAAAGATCTCAAGATTGCTAAACTTGGTGTTCACAACCCTAATGTGAACATTCACCTACAAACTAACAGACTTGGTTACATTGAAATGTTCGACCTTGTCTATCTCTAGGGTGATTCCTTATCGATGTGGCTTAGCCTAGCACAGTGATCCTCAAATACCCTCAAATTCAACGAGAATATCCAGAATGTGTCAGTATTACCCTTGGGACCCCGCTAGCGTCTGCATCTTTGTCAGTCTCCGCCAGTTCTGGCCTCAAACCACAGAGACTGCGAACCGCACTGCATGCAGTCAACTGAGGCAGTCACAAGGCTCCAAGCCCATCCAAGTATTCGTTGTTTTCCGTCGCAATGGCTAGATTCTTTCCATAGAAGAAATCGCCCTTGAAGCACAAAGCAATTGGGCTGAACACATTTTAAAGAAATCATCAAATATATTGATATGATCAAATCCTCCAAGTTCTCTTGAAGCAAGACATAGCAAGACTAAATCAGGCCTGCCATTGCACTTCAAAGTCCCCTTCCGTGGTTCCAGCCTCACCAGGTCGCATATCTCACAAGCCATGGCCATGGTTGGCACCTCGCACCTCATCGCCGGTTCCAGGATCCAAAGGTCGCCAGCCCAGCTGTGGCCATTTGGTGATCTCGAAGGTCTTCCCAGCCACGGTGAAATCCTGAGGAAATGACCAGTGGTAACTGGTGCTACTGTGGCTGCGAAATCCTGCACCAGTTGCTAACTATAACTGCGAGACACTGCGACTAACGGGATAACGGGATAAACCATCTACCAACAACTGATGTAGTGGTTCAACACTGTCTCCGAGTCCTCGGGATCATGCACCAACCTGTCCCAAATTCAACCATGCTGAAACAAACGAAAAACGCAGAAGATCGGTCTGTCTGGCAGTATCTGGCAGTATCTGGCAGTAGAGTATCCCAAAAATCTCCAAAATCCATCAAAATCCATCAAATTGGTTACGAGATGTTACGAGTAGCTCATGATTCTAAAATATTCCATATTGAGTTTTAGTTTATCGTCGTTTGTCATCAGTTTCTTATATTTTCTTCATAAAGAATTGCGCGGGTCATCCATGGTCATCCCCCATGTTTAGCCCCTGATCAAGCCTCGCCTTCCGAGTCCAGCCAAGGTATCGTCACTCGCAATTTCTGGGACAATGTCCCGGACTTTCAGACCTCAGGATGTGCCGATCATGTCACGTTTTAATATGATGTTATATATATATATATGTATATATGTATATATATATATTATATTATATATATATAATTATATATATATGTATTATATATATATGGGTCTGCATGGAAATTGTGGTATATTCCAAATGAATCCAAATGAGAATTTTAGTGGGGAAAATGATGAACGAACGTTGGATTTTGAGGTAACTCACCTTTTTTTGGATAAACTCGTTTCCCTGATAGACCCAGAGAGAAATGTCATCAATATCAACTGATCGCACTCATCAACTCGCTTCGCTTTGACGCTAACTGGCGTGCCGTTGGGTAAATCCGGACGTCTGAAATTCTCCGGGGAGAAGATGAAGGCAGGAGTCGGTCTGTCGTGGCCTGTCATGCTCACAACACCGCGCACCTGGACCTCAGTTGGAAATGGCTTCAAAGTTCCAGATGGAACACTCATGAAAATTGATGAAAATGATGGGAATGGGTCAAAAATTGCCCCAAGAAAATAGTGCTACCTCATTTTTGTTGATCCCCAATGATCCCCATAATTTTGGGGGGAAGGACAAAGCATTGCAAATATGTCAGTACTTTCAGAGGTTTCTAAGCACACTACTCCAACAAAGTCGCAAAGTGATCTTCTGCATGAGGCTCGTTGCAGAAGCTTCATGCTTGTCAAAACCCAGTTCGATTTGCAACTGCACAGCTGTGCCTACTTTCCTGCTCCAAAACCTCTACTAGTATGATGCTTGGCTCTGACCTTGAGCCATCTTCCAGAGAAACCATGTGCAATAGCATGATATAGACATGTAATTAATTGTAATTATAGACTTGTGTCTCGAGGCACTTTTGCAGCAGCTCTTTTATGTGAAGCACAATATGATTTCAAGCGATGCGTAGCTTTCGGCTCTCTTTGGCACGAATCCACACTTATTCCAAACCAATACGGCAGCCACACAGGGCGCGGGCCCCATTTCTAGGGACTCAAAGTCACTGAAACAGCCTCCCTTTTCAGAGGTTCTATGTCACAAATGTCTTCACCTTAACGCTTCGTTTGCATAGCAAGATAGGTCTGCAGCGAATCCGTTCGGCGCAATTGCAATTTTGCAAAAGGGTGTCGAACTATGTATGTAGTACGTAGGCTCCTATCCAATGTCAATTTGGGAACAAAGGTCTATGGGGATGGGTCAAAACCTATTATTACCATATTTGGGGGACTAAACATCCATAAACTAGGTAACGTCGTCCATTGCGGTCCCGTTGTTTTTGTTTGTTTTGAAAACAAGCATCTTGCTATTTCGATAACCCTTATGGCACTTTCTGTCACCATGGATTTTGCGCCATGTTCAAATGCCTTGCGTTTTACAGCACTTTGTGTCCATTTTGTGCTATTTCCAATGGGTTTTACAAGTCCATGTGCAAATCAGCGAAAAAAAACGCTTGGAAGCCAGCAGTATGTTAGGATCGTGTTGCATACATGATAGACCAGACATAGACACATACCTTGCATACTTGGACATGTACACTGATTCTTATATCATATATATATATATACAATATATTTATATATCCATATATATATATATGTGTGTGTAACCTGACACAAACAGGCATGCACACACTGAGATATGGTTCCGTAAGGAACGCGATGAGATTCGATATGGTGATGAAGATGTATACGCCTTGATGAACCTAAGTGGCCTTACGAGATCGGACGTCACACGTGCTGACAGGGTGAACTTGCCAACATGATACACATTGCAGTTCAAAGGACTCTCAAAACATACCAAGGATGACAGCTTGTCAAAAGTTTCAAACTTCTTTGCAGGTACACAGTTGGACGTCTCCAACTGCTTCCCATGACATCACTAGCTTCGTTGGCCAGCGTCGTGATGCCATGCGCTGGCCCCCTGCTACTGGTTCTTAATTTATCAAAATTCGTATCTCGCAAACTGAAAGCTCGCAGAAATGAATTCTTGCAAAATTAATTACCGCAAACTGAATCTCGCCAAACTGACACACATAAATGAAATCCGGGAGATGCTACTGCCTCCAAGATCGAAGCTCAATACGACATGTGAATGACGACAAATGAATAACTTCGGCTTGAATGGATAGCCGTTTACACACACACACACACATATATATATATACATATTCATCCCACCCCCACCCCACCCCAACCCCAACGGGCAGCGTAACATCATCAGCGTACCATGAACGTTAACATCCCACCCCACCCCACCCCAACCCCAACGGGCAGCGTAACATCATCAGCGTACCATGAACGTTAACATCCCACCCCACCCCACCCCAACCCCAACGGGCAGCGTAACATCATCAGCGTACCATGAACGTTAACATCCCACCCCACCCCACCCCAACCCCAACGGGCAGCGTAACATCATCAGCGTACCATGAACGTTAACATCCCACCCCACCCCAACCCCAACGGGCAGCGTAACATCATCAGCGTACCATGAACGTGAACATTCCACCCCACCCCAACCCCAACGGGCAGCGTAACATCATCAGCAGCGTACCATGAACGTTAACATCCTACCCCACCCCACCCCAACCCATGTTTATTAAAAACTAGCAAATTCCCCGGGGCCGTATTGGACGACGTCAGCAAAAACTAGCTTTCTTGGGGTACGTAGGGTTTTGACTCAGAAAACGATTTGTCAAAAGCGATTCTTAGGTCTCTGAGTCGCGTGCACTGGGCTCTGTGGGAAGCTGCTCCGCTGATCGGAGATCAATTTCCAAGTATGGAATGTACACCTGCAGCCACAACACGTTGTACTGGTACTGACCAACAAAATTGGGAAAAGAACGATCAACAATGCAGGCAATTCATGTGCACCCAGATGATGTGGATATATGCGGATATGATATAAAACATTGTAAAATCAAACAGGACACTCTGCCACCGAGCATTGCACATCTCCGACCATCACTGCCTGTGCACATGATGACAGCAGCATACAGCACATACAGCACATACAGAAACTTTCCACAATTCTCCCTGGTAGTCATGCGAAATTTGCTGGCAGCAGCGTTCTTCGGAAAGGGTCAGAACCTCCATGGACTCTTTCTGCTTGGCAGCTAGGCTAGAAATGGCCTTGAAACATCTGCCATATGGGCGGTTCCACAAATGGGGGTACCCCTCTTTAGCTGGATGGTTTATAATTTATAATAAAAAATCCTGTTAAAATAGGTGATTTGGGGGTACCCCCATTTTAGGAAACCCCCATATGATGCAATGAGGACTCGTCAAGGGCGATGGCTTCAGCTCTGAGGAAGCAGCTGAACGTAGCGCTCTCATCGACTCCTGCGGAACTCGGTTGCCAATGTACCTGGCAAAGAAATTGCAAAGAACAACTGGCAACCGAGTGCCAAAGTCGCACAAAGCGGCAGAAACTGAAGAATCTGGAAAAACTGTCAAGATCTGTCAAGTTGATCAGTGTCGAACTAGAAGGCTTTGGAAGGACACTTGACATGCTGAACGCATAATGCCAGGATCTTGCTAAGAAGTACAGCAGAGACCTGCAAACATTAGGATGAAGATGATCAAGATGTGAAGGTGCCAAGCTGATCAGGTTCACTTCTTGAATCATCTTGAATCAAAGATGTTCGAAGGCTTCCAGATTTCCAAAAACCCTATTCTAGACTCTTCGCAACTCTTGAACCTGGCTGGCACCCTCAGCAAACAAGTGAATGACCTGCCAGGCTGCGAGTTGTCACAACTTTCGTCACAACTTCCCTTGGAAAAGTGTAGGCAGGAAGATTTCCCAGCATCAGCATCTGGGTGTGTCTGAAAATAGTGTACCCCTAAACCCAATGGTTAATGATCATTATCCCTATTAAATGGCTATAATTGGGAATATACCATATTTTCAGACAAACCCATTTGTTGCACGCACATGGCCTCGTTTAGAATGTCCACAAACAAGCCGACATCCAAGGGATCTGAATGGATTGCACCTGGCTATAGCCCTTATTGGAATGTTTCATCACCGGCAAAGCCAAAAAGCAAAGCATCCCTGGGGACACGGCCATCAGCGCTCTGCAAAGCTCTCCGCAAGCAAAGCAAACCCCGGTCTGGGTCCTGGAGGGCAAATCATGTTCGTATGAAAGATTCATGCATAAACGAGTTGTTTTTGATTGTTTTTCCAGCTTTCCAACTCCAAAAATGTCTGCACCACATCCTGGAAGTCCAAATGCGGCAGCCAGTACCTTCATTGCTTGAGATACGTGAGATATCTCGCGATGGTGCACGTGCTTCAAGACTCCAGCCAAAAACTCAAATGATCTTGTGCTACATTTGTGGTGCATATGTGCAGCCGTGTTGCAACTCACAGCATAAGCAAAAAGCTTTGCTCTGATAGCGCTTTGATAGCCTGGCGGGGTCCAGTCCAGGGGGACCTGGAATCTAACTGACCACAATGCCATCCTCCGAATCGAGTTTAGTACCGAAGCACTTCATAAAGACTGATGCAACAACAGTTCCAGAATGTGTCAGTTACACTGCACTGTGTCAATCACCCCAGCGCTAACGCGTGCAGGAGCAGCATCTTGCTTGACAAAGCCACAGCTCGGCCACAAATCATTTTCAAATCGTCTTCCTGCTGCGCTTGACACCGAAAGGCTCCCCAGAAGGGCAACCCACTCTTTGGTGTGCCTCTCTTTGTGGTGCAACTGTCAATGCATGTGGTGGATGTGTCCAAAAATATGTAGCACTCTCAATCCGGGTTCCCTTGCTGAAATCAAACATCCACATCGACCCATACCCACTCAATTATAATCACCAGACATGACCCAACATTCTCCTGTTTATACTATTTGGCACGCTGACTAGATTTCATGAAATCCCTATCTTTGATGCAAACAATATGTCCAATTCACGTAGATCCATGTGTGCCTGGGTCAAAACTGGTACATGTGCTACGGTCATCCACCCCATCATGGGAATCCTGACAACGTGTATTTCCCAAAGTTCCTGTTCATGGATTGATGACCCCCGAAGAACTGGGCAAAGACTGCCCAAGTTTTGACCATGGCACATATGGAATCATATTGAATCAAATGCCACAAAACCACAAAACCATTTAAACCGAGACGGGTACGACACCCCGATTTAAACTTATTAATCCAAACCACGCTTGAAAACGGTTCAACCACGAAAAAAAACGCTAGTTTTAAACCACGATTTGGTTTGTTCAGGCAGCACGTATATATTAACCAAATCTCTCTTGTGAAGTTTTTTTGGGTTTCATTTGGTTCGTTTGAAGTTAAATTATGTGCATATTAGTGTTTCTAGTTCGGAAAAGGGATTATTGTATTATAAGTCGATGATGTGGCATTCCATTTGTAATTTGTTTGGTAGTTTTTTTAAGTTTTGAGCAATGGGATTTTTGGGAATTTTAAGGAAGCAATGGAATTTTATGGAATGTTTCGAAAGTTAAGATTTTTTTAAGGTTTTTTTGAAAAAAATAAAGAGTTTTAAGGATTTTGCGGAATTTGAAGGAATCCTAAGGAATTCTAAGCAATTATAAGGAATTCTAAGGAATTCTAAAGATTTTTGAAGAATTTTAGGGAATTTTAAGGACAAAAAATTTGTGCTAAGGACGAAAGTTTTGGGTTCAGGACGAAAGTCTTGTGCTAAGGACGAAGGTTTTGGGCTAAGGACGAAAGTTTTGTGCTAAGGACGAAGGTTTTGGGCTAAGGACGAAAGTTTTGTGCCAAGGACGAAAATTTTGTGCTGAGGGCTGAGGACGAAAGTTTCTTGCTAAGGACGAAAGTTTTGGGCTAAAGGCGAAAGTTTGGGCTAAGGACAAAATTTCGGAATTTTAAGGAATTTGAAGGAATTTTAAGGACGAAAGTTTTGGGCTAAGGACGAAAATTTGGAATTATAAGGAAATTTAGGGAATTTGAGAAAAAATTGAAGAATTTTAAGAACGAAAATTTTGTGCTAAGGAAGAAAGTTTTGGGCTAAGGACGAAAGTTTTTTTCTAAGGACGAAATTTTGGAATTTTAAGGAGTTTTAAGGACGAAAGTTTTGTGCTAAGGACGAAAGTTTTGTGCTAAAGACGAAAGTTTTGGGCTAAGGACGAAGATTTTGGGCTAAGGACGAAAGTTTTGTGCTATGGATGAAAGTTTATTCCTAAAAATCCGTAAGATTCCTTAAAATTCCAAAATTTTGCCCTTGGCCTAAAACTTTCGTCCTTGGAACAAAACTTGCGTCCAAATTACCAAAATTCTTTAAAATCCTTTAAAGTCCTTAAAAGTCAAACAAAAACCAAAAAAATCAAGAAATTCCTTAATATTCCTTAAATTTCCTCAGAAATTCCCAGAAAAAATCCATGAAATTGCGTTTCACGTGTAAAAGAAGATCAAAGTCCTAGTACTAGAAAGCATCACAAACCCAGAATCACAGACCTAGTGCTAGAAAGAATCACAAACCCAGAATCACAGAGCTAGTACTAGAAAGAATGACAAACCTAGCACTAGAAAGAATCACAAACCCAGAATCATAGACCTACAGTAGATGGACAAATTATTCAAACCCCGCACCCATGAGTTGTAGGCTACCCCCTGTCCCCCCAAATTTCAACCTTATGGTTTCGTATCTTTGTTCCTGATCTTAGGGTTTTATTTATTTCGTCCATTCGAAGGAGCGAACCAAACCCAAAAAAACAACATTGTAATTGGGGGTGCAGGGGGGTTATTGGATTACAAGGGTTTGAATAATTCGTCCATCTACGGTAGTACTAGAAAGAAACACAACCTAGTACTAGAAAGAATCACAAACCCAGAATCACAGACCAAGCACTAGAAAGAATCACAAACCCAGAATCACAGACCTAGAAAGAATCACAAACCTTGCAAGGAGAGATGCTCAGGAACATGCCTGCAATACAATAAATAAATGCTGAATTCATTTCTTATGTGATATACTAGACAAAACATTTTAAAAACAATAGATCGTGGCCAAGATGATGAAAAAATGCGTAGTATGGGTATATGATTAATTCGAGGTACATGGAAGTCAAATCATAGTAACAAGAATTAAATCGTGGTTGGGGCCCCATGTACATTTAAACCTCATTAAATTCTATTAAAACCCCATTAAAAGCATTGAAACCACTGAAATCCCATATTATGGGAAGCACCGCGCCGCATCGCCTCCAAGCCCACGGTCATCTGCCGCAGCGTGCCCACCATCAGTTGCAGCCCGCGGAGACGGGCCTGTGCTGTGCGACATAAACTGATGTAAAATGATGTCAAATACGATAAAAAAAATGTGAGGCAAAATGATGAAAACTGATGTAAAATGATGATGAAGATGATGTAAAATACGATGTAAAATATGATGTAAAAATATGTAAAATGACGTAGCAGCAGTGCCCGCTCGAGGCGGGGCGGAAGTTGCCTTAGGGTTATATAAGACCTTTCTCATCTATAGAACTTGCATGCGTCGTGCGCCGGCCAGGCCCGTGCGTGCGTGCTTTGTGCGACTGTTGCATTGTTGTTGTCCAAGAACATGACCTGCGCGTCACCCCGGCGCCATGCAACGCCAAGCGAACACTTTCTTCACACTTCACAGTGCACGCTTCACGCCCCGCACTTCACACTTCACACTTGTACTTCACACTCGACACTTCGTCTCATCTCAAATCATGTGAGCTCTTCTCACCTCTTCTCACCTCATCTCAACTCTTCTCATCTCATCCCATCTCTTCTCACATGTCATCTAAATAAGTTCTTCTCAACTGTTTTCGTCTCATCCGAGCACTGATCAACCTCTCTCATCTCCTCGAAGTTCGTCTCAACTCATCTCAGCTGTTCTGCACGCCAGAAAGCTCTTACTGTCAGAGAGAAGTCTCTCGCACAAAAAACCATTGGGCGCAGAAAGCTTTTGCACACAGAAGCTTCAGACATACACGCATTTTCACAGAAAAGCCTTGCCAAAATACTTTGTACCACAAAGCTTGCACAAAGCACTTCCCATTACTACTACTTTGTACTACAAGGCTTGCACGAAGCACTTCCCAGTACTACTTTGTACTACAAAGCTTGCACACCAAGTACTTCCCAGTATCTACCACTTTGTACTACAAAGCTTGCACAACACACTTCCCAGTAGTACTTGGTACTACAAAGCTTGCACAAAGTACTTCCCGGTAGTACTTTGTACTACAAAGCTTGCACAAAGTACATCCCTACTGCTACTGCTACTGCTACTGCTACTACCACTACTACTACTACTACGACGACCACCACCACCACCACCACCACCACTGCTACTACTACTACTACTGCTACTATCCATGTGAATTCCTACTAGGGTGTCCGCTTAATCCGTTTTGTGCGGATTACACGACGATCCATGTAAATTCCTTAGCTTTCAGAACGATCCTCTTTGTGCAGGTTACAGGATCCATGTGAATTCCTAGGGTATTGGTGCAATCCCTGTTGTGCATATTACATGATCCAAGTGAATTCCTAGGGTATCCGCACGATCCATGTGAATTCCTAGGGTGTCTGCGCAATCCGTTTTGTGCAGGTTACACAATCCATGTGAATTCTTCCGATATGCGCGCAATCCTTTTTGTGCAGGTTACACGATCCACTTGAATTCCTGGGATATCCGTGCAATCCTCTTTGTAGAGGTCGCAGAATGGATGGGAATTACGTTGGCCAACAAGCTTCTGTCTTGTCAATTTAATTCGGTAGTCTCCTGCCAGCTGGTGCTTGCAAAGTGCATTGGGGTGGCTGCATCACAGTTGCTCTGCGTCGCTAGTGCGCACGTAGTTCTATGGTCTTTTGCAACTCGCTGCTTTGCAAATCGCATTGGCGTGCATGCGCCAAAGCTGCGACGATTAGTTTTTGATCATGTTTCTCGTTTTTGGCATGTTCCATTTTCCTGTTACGTTTGCTTTCAAATAGGCTTCAAAATCGAACTTTTTTGGCTTTGGCGCCGAGATCCGGTTTTGGAGCAGGTTTTGGGCCAGAGAAGAGCTGAGATGATCTGAGCGTGAGATGAGGTGAGAAGAGCTGACAAGAGCTGAGATGAGCTGAGAACATGTGAGAACAGCTGAGAAGAGCTTTGCAGATGTGAGAAGAGGAGAGAAGAGATGAGATGAGATGAAAGGAGATGAAAGGAGATGAGGTGACATGAGATGAGGTGAAGAAAGCTGAGAAGACAGGAGATGAGATGAGATGAGATTGGAAAAGATTACGTGGGTTGAGATGAGAAGAGCTTGTATGAGCTCAGATGAGATGAGTTCAGATGAAATGAGAAAGAATCAGACCTTGAAAAGAGATGTCCCTGGACGGAGATGTCAAGAGATTGTTGCTGCATGTTGCTGCAAAGCGCAGAAGGCTTGCGCACATCCTATAGGCACATGTTTTGTCCCGCTCTATAGGCTATAGATGGCTATAGGTGTTTCATTTTTGAAATATCCGCCCCCGGCTTGCCCGGGTACTACTGTACATTATATGATGCGCTTGGATGATGTCATCTTTCAATCATGGAATTGTAGTGCAAAACGAGCTGGAAGTGGTTATGTGCTTTTCTGTGCCATGCTTTTCTGTATGAACAATTGAAACCTTTGGCACACTGGCAATCAACATCCTGCCTCCTGCTCTGGGATGTATTGGTCCAAACAGATGAGCACATTGTCGATGGAACTGCCATCGAAATGGCGCGAGCTAGCAGGACGTTGGTCTCCCTCTGCCCTCAACCCTTCATCTTCAAGGTACCAACAGACCGACTTTAGCATTCCACAAGACTAATCAAAACTATCAGGATCAACCATGATCTACCCATACATACTCTCGGAGCCACTGCCTCGAGATTCGTCGGACTAACCTGAGCGGCTCAACTATTTTGAGTTCGGTGATGCCCCCAGAATTGTTTCACGCATGCGACGAAAAACCAGTCACGGGCCAGGGACATTGATTCGCTTTGTCTGAAAGTAAGGTAATTACCGCAAAATCCAATGGAACAATTTGGAACATATGTTTCACCGTTGTCGGACCCACCCACATGAGTTCGATATGGTTAGACTGTGGAGATTCAGATATTCAGTCCATGACGGCCTAAGGCACACACTCTGCAACTTTCTCTGCTTTTGCCGCTACTTTGTCGGCACAAGCTGCAGATAGCAACCAAAGGCGCACGGACTCCTTCAGGAAACATGAGAAGGCCAAGTGTGGCCCAACCAGCAACGGTAAAGTTTGCAACGGTAAAGTTAACCATAATCTCCACGTGTTGCTGGTTCCACACAGTCTCCTACAATTCCTTGGTCAATTATATTAGTAAATTATTAACTAGTATGGATTATGACTATTAGTATGTACCATCATTAGATTATATATCCTTGGTCATATTCCTGTCCCATCTAGGAATGCTTTGTAGCGAACACAACTGCCCACATTGATCTGTTTAGTTGCTCCTGCGGGGCCAAGGTTCCCAGGCTGGTGCACAATGTATGCCTCTTCCAGGGTTTGTCAAAATCACCCGGCATCCAGTGATCCAGTATGATCCAGTATGATCCAGTATGATCCAGTATGATCCAGTATGATCCAGTGATGCAGTGATCTGCGCTTGGCTTCCAGGCGTAAAGTCAAGGATCTCAACCGCCTGATCCGACCTGAAACTGGTGAAAAAAGCCTAGCGGATCCTAGCGGCCTTGCTGAAGTGGTTGGTCAAGCAATGTCAAGCAACTGGTAGGTTTCGCTAGGTTGGTGCTTTAGTTTTGACTAACCAAGGCCCAGGGCGTTTCAGACCCAAGCCGTCCGACCTCAGCATATCTCTAGTCAGCTGATGGGGTCGACTCTGCAGCTCCCTGAGGTTGGGGCTAATTGAAGCACAGCTGCCACCATAGCCGGAACTGTATAGATGATTCGGTGTGGTCCCCCCTGCCAAAAAAAAATGGATCCACAATGCCAAACTTCTGGCACCATTCTGCCCCCCTCATAAAGCCATGATTTCACCATGATTTCAGGATGGTTTTTACATGTTTGTACAGCATAAAGATGCATAAAGCACTTTAAGCGCCCCGCCTGTTGGAAATACTCCCAAAGCATTGAAAGCATCTCAAAGACCATCTTGGGATCATCTTGCCGGACCTGTCCAGCTGGATCCGATGGTTCCGATGGCTTTCGTCTCCATCCCATGGTGAAGACTCGGTGATAGTGAAGATCCTCATGCTTCAATCATTTTCCACTAGAATCACTAGAATTGGATACACTTGCTTATGATCACACATTTGCAATACATTTGCAATACATTTGCTCCATGATTTAGTTCGAATTTGAAGACTTTTGGTTCGTATTCCCCCAGCATCCCCCAGCTATCGCAGTTGGATCCAGTAAACCGCCCATCCGAGCCTGGTGGATCAACTGGGCCATAGTCTCCTGCTCAGTTCGAAAGACCACCGGGTCGTGCTCCAAGTGCCTGACGATGTCCCAAAAACACGGGGGTTTTGATGTTTGTTGTGTGTTTTTCTTCATGAGTTTGTTTGATCCGTTGGATGTGTTGATATGTTGTGTCACTTTTTGATTTGATTTTTTGGAGGTTGATTGTTTCAACATATGTCAACATGGTTCGACATGTTTCAACTATTTTCAACAGAAGTTGCATGAAGTTGCAGGATTTGAAGCACAGTTGTATCAATTTATATCCCATAATTGAAGACTACAAATCTGTATTAATCTGTATTATGTATGACTTTTTCCCTTACCCTCTGGTAAACTAGCATAACTATGGAAAATCACCATTTACAGTGGATTTACCCATTAAAAATGGGGATTTCCCATAGTTATGTTAGTTTACCAGAGGGTACTTATTGAAGCACAGTACTATGATTGTCAACTTCCCAGTCACAACTCGCTCCAACGAGTTGGCCTTAAATCTTCGCCCAAATCTCGACCGGTCTCGTCGCGCAAAAGGGTGTCGGTCAACCTCAAAGAAACAGGTCATTGAAGGAAGGGCAAATCACCCATGATCCCCAATATTCCCCAATAATCCCATATATTGTTGAGATATGTTGAGATTCTATATCTCCCAATTTTTGTTGGCACCGAAACCGCGCTATCCAAAGAAAGCTGAAGTGTCTGACGCAAAGAGATTTTGGATTGTTTCGCAGTCTCGCATGCTCACCTCAAAGCGAAGCAAACGTCATGAGATGTCATGGCTCGATGATTGAGGCGTGTTCAATCACGATCAAATATATCAAATCTCAGGCAGAGACATCTCCCGCTAGCAGAGCTGATACCTGAACAAAGATTGGCACATTTTAAGCACATGACTCTGTCGCATATGTCACATAACAGCCACCACACTTCCAACCATCCACCCCAAAGTCAAGGCTCTGCAAGACCCACTGAGCTCGGTGCCACCGCCAAAGCTGCTCGAGCTTGCATCTTGCGTGACATCATGGCCTCAAAAATGCGCACGAAGACGGACCACCGTCCGCGAAAACAAAGAATGGGGCAAACCCATCAAACCCAAAGCATCCAGCAGGTGCATGTCTGAGCTTCACACCAGAAGCGACTTGTGGTATGGCATGGCCAAAACAGCTGAGGCCAGGCTCTCCTATATGCTCCATGACTTCCCCTAAGATTTGACAAACCCCAGTCGAATCAACAAATTTCTCCTGCGTCAGTGGAGCTGCCATTAGATCCACGACTGCCTGGGGCAACTTGCCGCTGTTTCATTGCTCCATGGGAGATTTGGGTCATGCAACACGAACAAATGAGCCCTGGTTGGTTCCGTCTCGCCATGCTCCATGTGATCATGGTGCAAATATTAGTGCAAATCATCAATTCTATTCAATTCCATCTGCCTAAGTTGCCTTAAATTGCATTCAGCAACTATTTCAGATACCACATGTGTCCCGTATGTTTTTCGCGTTAAAAAACGTGCACCCTGGGATACCCTGGGCAGCCTCTGCCAGCTTCGGCTCCAAGGGAGAAGGCACGCCTCAGCAGATGTTTATCAGAGAACAACTGTGGTAGAAAATAGATAATGATAATTATTGGAAAATCATCATCAGCTGATTTATCATCATCATAAATCATCATCATCATCAAATATGTCCAAGTTCAGCTGATGATGATTTATGATGATGGGTTATTCAGAATAATTCATGATTATTACATATGTTATATACTTGTCAGTCTTGAAAATTTAGATCATCCAAAGTGGGATGCTTCCCCTCCCATTTCGACATCAGCTGATTTACCAGGGGCGACTTGGCACTGGCACCTGGAGCTTGGAGAAGAGCAACTGTGCTCTGCAGAAGCTCCATGCATGAGTCCTGGCCTTGTCACAGGCTGAAAAAACGAGTTCCTGTATGGAATCCTGTGTCCATAGATGTCCATAGCATAGCGGAACACCACAACAACATACAACAACATTAGTGTGTTTTCTAGGTGCCTGATCTGTGTTGAGAATTGAGAACTGTGGTGCACACTTTCCGACTCGGCACAACTTTGCTGACAACCTGATCTGCATGAGTTTTGAGGGTCGCACCTGTGTTTAGAGCCAGGACGTACATGCAAAGCTCCTGGTTTCAGCGACACTACCGCCAAGTGAAACCTGAACCACACATGGTTTTGACAAAAATTGGTTATACCGTGGCATACTGACCATGGCATACCCCAAAAGTGGTGGTCCTCAAAGAGAAGAAATGATGAACCATGATGAACCATGATGAACCATGATGAACCATGATGAACCATTGCAGTTTAGAGGTACCCAACTTTTGAACAAACCGAACCAGTCCAGTTGCAGCTCGAGCAAAGAGCTCAGAGGGGTTGCCTGAGACACCAGCGATGGCTAAGATGTCGCAGGGAGAAATGAAAACCATTTTATAACCAGAAAAATAATTAATGTGAGTTGTAAGGTGATCGAAAACAATGCCAGATGCTTTCAGTGCATGTATCATGTCATGTACCGTCCAAATCTTCCAGGATTTCCCAGGAAAGTGAAGTGTCAAAAGCATTCAAACCCAACAAACAAATGGTACATCAATAGCGATAGTTTCCCTTCAGGCTTAGTCAATGACACGGTACCTGTAAGCATGGTCTTGCTGAGCTTCTGACGGATGTCCGCGGGCGACCGTGCAGCTGTTTGAGGTGTGAATGGAAGAATCCAAACCTGTCGAGCCCAGTCGAAATTGGAGGTTTTGATCTTACCAAACATCGCAGCCTTTGGGCCATTTGGGCCACTGCCATGGTGAAGAAACTGCAAGAACGCCATTCAACAAGCCGGAGCGACACATCGCGCGGGCTGATCTCCGCACACCCGTCACCTGTGAGCATCGAGGGGTGGCTGATCGGTATGGGGATCGGAGAATTCGGGGGATCGGGAATGAATAGAACGGGGATTGGGGATGGATTTTGGGGCCGCTGAGTTCTTTGGAAGCAATCGGCCGATTGAGTGCCCGACCAGATCGGCTGCTGTCCGCAAGAAAGCTGGTCAGTCTTCTTAGAAGATGCTGCCTGATGAAACATCCAGTGGAAAGATGTGGAAAGCCCATCAGTCGTGAAGACAACGCCACCAAATTTTGGAATGCTCAAGAATCGCTCAGGAATTGCTACAAGCTCGCGAATAAGTTGTTGTAGGTTACATCTTTGACCCTTTTAAAGGGTCCTTGAGGGGGGTTGATGATCTTGATGCTACAAGAACCAGAAATTTCACAGAATGACTCAGATCTGTGGTGACTCATTGATTTCCGGGCTAGGATCGCCACGTTAAAGGTTTTAAGTCGACGGACCAATGCACCTTGGAGGTAGCTGACTGGAAATCCAGAGCTGTGTCAAATCATCTGGCATCCTCAACAAATTGTACAACCCAATCTGACAAACAATTACTGTATATAAAGGATCGTTCAATCTTTCACAATCTTTCAGGTGTCCTGCTTAGCACGATGCAACTGAAAACTGCTTTTTCTGAAAGTCACGGATCCATGATCTACCAAAGAGCTTCGACTGCGAAAGTTCATCTGATGGGGGTGCTCATCGTTAGTGGAATAATTGAAAAAGGAAAGTGGTTCCAGAGCTATTGGCTGATGCACACCGAAACTGGTAGGACAGAGCTAATACTACATACCTCAACGTGCAAATATCGCCCCAGTAAGCAGAAACATTGCTAAACAAAGCTGTCGTGTTGCTTTGAACGTCATTCATTCTGCTACCGTATTCGAAAGACTACAACTGGACCTTCAACACTACCCTGGCATCGGACCTGCGCACAGGTGGAGAGGATTTTCTCCAAGGTGTCCAGATGATAGACGTCCGCAAAAACCTGCATGTGTTTCTTGGTGCAGTTCCTGGGAATGGCTTCAAACCACCGTTGCCCTGGCGCTGCTCACAGTTTCAAAATAGCTGGTAAACAGCACATGTATGTTCATCCCTGAGAAATGGTATTACAACTGGATTTGACCATGGTCTGACCCAGCCCCACACAGCATGTGTCCAGCCAAATTTGCATTTCCCTACGATGTTGTCGCCTCAACGATCAGTTGCAGCAAGTATGCCTGGCGAAGGAAACGGAGCTTCCACAGCTGTGGACATGGCATACATGATCATACATGGCACTGCACATGGAAGAATCTGACAGCTCTCCATGACCGGCTCTTTTAGTCCATGCATTCCAGATTCGGGTCTTTGCTGGCACCACCAGATGCACCTGCGGGACTGCGATAGCTCAACAGCTTGAGATTCAATGCTTGACACTTGCCCATTGCACTTCTAATAAACAAAGCCAAAGGATTGAATATGATTGATCCATACGGTCCGAAAGTTTCAAAGGTGAAAGTATTTGTGAAAGTTATGATCCGGGAGAGTAAAGACTGCCATGAAGAGCCTGGACACAAGTTGACACTCGATGTTTCAACAGAATGATCCAGCCTTCGGATGAGTTCGTTGCCTCACCATCTTCGCACTCTGCTAGCGCCTTGGAATGGATCAGGCGACAAAAAAGCAGGTTAAAAAAAACAAAACAAAATATATATCCCTAAGCACTTTGCCAAGTCTACCTCCAAGCCATTTTTTGGCCGAATGGTGGTTCCCAAATAGCTGGATGGTTTATTTCATGAAAAATCCCATCAAAATGGATGATTTGGGAGGTACCCCCATGACTTCGGAAACCAAACCATGTCGAAACATCTATCCCCGCTAAGTGTCCTGGCTGCAGCTAAGCTGGAAGGAGTGATGCTCCAACTGGCACACAGGCGCACCACCTCTGGGTCCTCAATTTGAGCCTGGCAGAAACGGGCAGAAACGTGTCCGTTTCTGCGAGTGTCCAATGATTAAAACAGGTTAAAAACTAAACTTCAGACACTTGGCAGTGTGGAAATTTGAGTCGACCTAAGGATAGCATAAAAATTCATAAAACAGAGCATAACAGAGCTTCTCTTGCGAATGCCAAGACGACTTGGGAGCACCAGATCTTAAAATCACACCAAAACCCACCTTGTCCCGGGCCAGCAGTCTCGTTATGAGTTTTCGTTCCTGTGCCAGGTCATGCACAACCCAACTGGGTGTTTAGCTATACACCGACATAAACCATTGTTCATGAATCATGTGTATATATATATATACATATATATGTGTGTTTATCATTGTTTATCGATCTATGGTCGGTGCCAGAATTATAGAACGGAAGTTCTATCATTCTGGTTTGTTCTATAATTGTGGTTTCCCCCTTGTTTCCCACATTTACCAGTTTCATATAGTTTCGTTCTATAATTATTTTTTTCCGGTCTATAGTTAATTTTGCGTAAACCGTTCTATAATTCTGGTTTCTGTGTCACTTTTTTCTGGGGTCCCAGAAAGATACATAAAATAATGCAAATATATGTAAATAACCTCTTCCGGGGTCCCAGAAGATACATAAAATGATGCAAGTATATGTCAGTCTCCAAGGTGCCAGAAATTATAGAACAGAAATATTAATTATAGAACAGAAAAAATAATTATAGAACAGGATCCGAATCCGCGCGGAATCGGGATCCGGAGGAGTACGAAGGTACGGTATTTTACTGTACTTTTGTACTCCTAATTTCGTTCTATTGTACTGGTTGTTTAGCCATGTTTACCCTACATACATTAGAAACAATTATAATCATGTTTATGTCATTTATATATAGACCACTACAATCATCACATTTGTTCATCGCATTTCGATGTTGAAAAGCGGGCCAGGCCTCTGCAGAGTAAAACGCCGTCGCTTGAGAAGTTGACGATGGGCACAGCCTTAGGGCAAGCTGAAAGCTGAATGTGCAAGCTGAATGAGAAACTCAAGGAGAGAAACACCGATTGTTCCCAGTAGTGAATCATGTAAATCCACATATGTGAAACAATATAAGACAATAGATCTGGGTAAGTGATCATATTTCCCAAACCTGAAATTACCCTTACCAGCCTTACCATCATTCCGGTGAGGTTGTTATAATTCACCATAATTTACCCAGATAGATGGCAGTTACCGCAATGATCTTGTCTGAAGTGAGGCTTCCACGTTGCCATGTCTGTGAGAAACCTTCTGGCAGTTCCTTCTGGCACTGCAGCTCTGTCTGCCTCTCGTTGCAGATCTAAGCGTGACGGATCACACTCTTTTTGGCGACGAGATCCCCAGTTCCAAGGGGTGATTTACCCTCTGGTAAACTAACATAGCTATGGAAAATCACCATTTTTAATGGGAAAACTCACTATAAATGGTCATGTTCAATAGCTATGTTAAATTACCAGAGGGTAGCTTTCCCTGTGTCATCACGTCAACATCCGCCTGCTCAAGGGCTTCAAGCAGCTTTTGAAAGACCTGCGGCGGCACTGGAGGCGCATCAGCATCTGTCAACTTTCGTTTTCAGAGTTTTCAAAGTAGCAATAGCAGTTAGCTATTCGTGTTTTGGAATTTTATGGATTTTCAATGATGTTCACCATTTCACTGGATTAACGAGCCTCCGCATCCATTTCACGACCGAAGATCCGCTGCACTGCTTCGGACGTCATTTGGACCACAAGCTGTGCCCTCTCCTGGCGAAGTATGGCATCTTTTTATGGAAAAAAATATCGGGAGTTGATGAAAAGCGATGGAAATTTGATGAAACATGGTGGAAAATCATGGAAATTGTAAGACACTAGGGGGAAATATAGGAAAATGGTGATTCACACCAGTGGATGGAATGGCTGGGCTCCATAATTTTCATGGGAATGAGGGATGAGGAGGTCCTATATACATCTATACACAGCAAAAAGATTTTAAAATTAAGCAATTACATTTGACTTTGCCTGCGAAACCCATGCCTCTGCCGTGCGTTGCCGCCGCAGCTCTTTGTCAAGCTCCCGAATGCTTCGGATGTCTGCCAGCCGGTTGTGCGAATCGATGGTCGAAGGACGAAAGATGATATGACAACATATAACAACACTAAAAAAGATATACGAGACGATATATCATTATGACTTCACATGTTATATTTACTGTATACATTGACAAACATTTAATGGTATCATATTAGGATACCTGATTTCAGCAGCATACAGAATCATTTCAGGTAAACCGTTCCGCGCAGTAGACTGCCTCCTTTGCTGCTGCTTTTATGTGTTCTTTCGGCAAGCGCTGTAGGCCTCGAACCCAAATATCATATCAACATGTTGACACTCGATAGCATCACATAGTGCAGCTGTCGAAGTCTTTCTTCCTTTTCATTTGTTCTGAGAAGCCAGGATCTTTACCGGAGTGTCTGTATCTACGTATCCTATCATGTCTTACCATTGAGCTACTGGCACTGCTCCATTCGTGGAGTATGGAGAATGGCTTTTCTCCACTTGCCTTCCATGTCACTTGTGGTGAGGCCACTCACAACATTGCAAGACAAGTTCAGTAGGGAGCCTGTTAAACGAAAACTTCGCAGGAGCGTTGAACTCGTTCTTGTGAATTGGCTTTAGCATGCAGCCTGCTACGCGAGATTTGAACCTTGGAAGCTGAGAATGCTGACATGTTGCTTCTGATTTAATGGCCATCCTTCCGCAAGCATTTCACTTGGTATCTACATCTGGTGGAAGTCACTGTGGTGCAGACTCATCGTAATTGGCAGTTGTGGTAATTGCACGTTTCTTCGCATCATCGATAGTATCCTGGCAGCTTCCAAAGAAACCACTTGTCCAGCAGAGGAGTGGGCCGCACAGGCCGCAGAGCTTGCAAATGCTTACGCCATCTTACAGCCATCAGAACTATTCAGAAGTGAGGTTCCGGTGGTTATCTAATGCTGGACCATCGCACCAAACGTGGAATCTAGTCTGTCCGACAAGTAAACATGGCAGGGACACTCTCTTCCAATCTTCTTTCATGGCATCTGCCACCTCCTCTTTCATTCTATCGAACTTGAAAGCTTGTGGATCATACCTGCCCAAGAGGAATTGCGAACAAGGACATCAAAAGCTTGAAAAAATGGAAAAGGGTGAACCATGACAAATTTCTTGAATTGTATGCAAACATCATCAATAATCAGGACGCATCTTGGCATTCCTTTGGCGCACGTCCGCAATCGTTCTTCCTTGATGATGGGCATCCGGTGGTGGAGTCCGCAGCGCAACTGGGAAACACGGCCTGCCCCTTTTAGGCACCGTGATTCACGGCCAGCGTGACTTGGTCGACAGTGGCTGCATCGAAAGCACAAGTTCCCATCTGCCATGATCATCCAATGACTTGCCGAATCTCCGGGCATGACAAACTATGACCATTTTTTTCAAGTCATCCATCATATTTCCGCAGCAACTCTGAAACTGGTTTACCCAGATATGGAAAATGCACCGTAGATTATGTTCAAGGAAAAAACTGGATTTTCATAGTTATCTTGGTTTAAATTTACCGGGGGATACCCTCTGGTAATTTCACAGAACCATGGAAAATAACCCATTTAGATGATTTACCTATATATCTGACACATGTTGATTGTCCCTTGCCAGGTTTCATTACTGGAGGGCTGGAGGGTATTTAAAAGAAAAGTGTTGGCCAAATATTCCTATCATTAATCATTATTACATATAATATGCCATTATAATGCATATGTGTGCATATATATATATATGTATATATGTATATATGTGTTCCCCATGATGTACCCCCATGATATCCCCATTGATGGTTGGTTTACTCCCCAGTATATCCCAATTTGTTGAAAATCGACTCGCACTCGCCTGGCCAGCTGCATCTTCACAGGCAGGGACCAAGTTCAGAAGTTCAGGGAGCACAACCTGAAGCAAATGCCGGAGCCGTTGAAGCAATACCAATTGTTTGGGAAGGTTGGGTTTAGTTATCCCATAATGGATACATGGACAAACATTCATATGTAGCTATGTGTATATGCAATTATATGCACATGATAACATAATATCTATAGTTGCACAAAACATAGGACATGCATCTAATTGTAGGTGTGTTATATATATATATATAGGCGTGTGTGTGTGTGTCGATACAATGATATATGTATACTGTATACTATATAAATATACATTACATATAGTATTATGATGTGTTATGTGTGTGTATACAGTATACATCATGTGGACGGAACTCTGACGGAACATGTTTCGCCTCCGCATACAAGGCGGTGGTAAGTCCCTCCAAGCGGGAGATCTCCATCAAATGAGCACCTGATGCTGTTCGTTCATGAGGCGATAGATCGATGCTGTCTGGATCAAGAATTTGACTATGCCAAATCTGGAAAAAAAATTGGATGATAGTTTGAAATAGTTTGATATGTTTTGATAATTTTTGATGCACGTAATACGCAAGAATGAACAACAACTCATGGTTTAGATATCGCGATAGATACTATTATTATAATCATTATCATTATGGCGATTGGATAAGGATAAATGATAGATGATGATAGATGCCGCCAGGCCTAACAAGAGTCGCAAGGAGAAGCGATGGTCATCCAGTTTCCAAGCCTTGGGCATTGGGGGCATTGGGGGCATTGAGGGCATTGGGGGCACAGTCTCAAGATGGATAGTGCTGGCGAAACATGGCATATTTCCAAGGTTCTGGCGTCATTCTCAGCTTTGGCCTGGTTTCAATTTGTCATACATCAGATCATTTAGATCAGCATACCGGGTATCAAAATTACCCCGGCAAGCGACCCCAAATCTAAAGGGAAAGGTGGAATGACCCAAAATCATGAGTGGCTGCAAGCTAGCAGGACAAGAGCGACCCTAGTAGCGAAAGCATGGTGTTCATTGGAAGAGGAGATACCAGGTTAGATTCTGCAAGCTCCCTTTGTGAAGATCTCTGTATGAGATCGTGCGCAAGATCTCCTTGACTCTCTGTAGAAGCTGCTGTGCAATATGCCTGTGTAAGGCTATCGGTACAAGGTATCTATAAGAGATCTCCACAAAAAGATCTTCGTAAGAGATCACAAAGAAAGATCTCTGTTCAAGTTCTCTAAAAGATCTCTCAGCAAGATCTCTGCTCTCTCTTCACTAGGTCCCTTTTCAAGATCTCTATAAGAGGTCTCCTGGCAAGATCTCTGTACAAGCTCTCTATAAGAGCTCTCTTGGCAAGATTTATCTAAGAGACCTCTTGGCAAGATCTCTGCAACAGATCTCTATGCAATGTCTCTGTACAAGATCTCCATAATAGGTGTCCTGGCAAGATCTCTGTACAAGCTCTCTACAAGAGGTCTCTTGGCAAGATCTCTTTATGAGATCTCTGTAGAAGCTGTCTTAAAGCTCTCTTGGTAAGATCTCTGAAAGGCCTCTTGTCAAGATCTCTGCGCAAGATCTCCTTGATCGTCAAAATGAGCACCCACAACGAGAGCGATCTGACAAGGCCAAAGTGCCTGCACGAAATGGACGTGGGTCAAAAAACGAGCACGGCGCGCCAGTAAAACGAGCCTTTCGGAACAGAGGTCCGCGGGCAACCGTTTCGTGCGAGACTTCCGTCAAAAACGGAAGAGAAAGGAACTTTTGTGATCTAAGGGTCATCAAAAATGGCGCACACGTATGATACCACCTCGAATGAACACCAGGCCTTAAGTCTCACCGTAAGAACCCCTACTAGTAGTGTGGCTGACCACACTGTTCGGGAAAAACATTCAAATAAGACTTCAGACTGCTTGATGGTCGTTTCTGGCGTTCACCATTTGACTTGAACATTGCCGTACCTCTACCCGCAGGTGTTGCCAAAGGATGACAACCTCCTTGAAAGTACCAAGCAAAAACTTCCTCAGGCACGCAAAAGGGTGACCAATTCACACGGGCGGTTCGGTGTCTCTCTGTGAGATCTGTGAGGTCTCTGGGTTCTCTGAGCCCGTGGCAAAGCACCCATCATTCCGCTCTGCAGCACAGGCAGTTTGTCCTTCAAACACAGGTTCTGTCCAAAAGCAAAGATTTAACAGCCTTCAATAGATCATAACCAGGATACGAAGAAATTCCAATACTAATATATGCTAATATACTCCAAAAAAAACCGTGGGGCTGCCACGCAAGCAGGGCAAAAAGCTCTGGCTAGGTGGTGCAAGTGGCGGCTCTCAGAGCACTGGTCATCAGCAGGTTGCTTCATGTTTCAGGAATGGTTGGCAGTGCTGGAACGTGTCCTTGACTGCTTGGAGTAGGAAGTAACGCAAGAAAAGTCCTCGCACTGGATGTTGGACCTCGGTTGAACATCCAGTGCCACGATCTGGAGGCTTTCTCTTCTCATTCCTCCCCTTTCTACACCATTTTGGTCCAGTGATACTCATTTCACCATCCCGATCCATCCCGGCCTTTCGTTGGGATTCTTTGGTTTCCAAGCTATGGCTATGCTGAGAGTCTTCCCATTTGGATGTCAATTCTGGATCATCCATCCGCTGATCTCTGAAGGACCTCTGAAACAAATGTCAGAGGTGTCCGGAACAGATTGGACACCTCTCCAAACCTAACATCTCATGTGAATTTGGATGAATTTATGTGTTTTCGTTTAATGAATTTGGTATTCTCTAGCATTGATCCTCGTGTCTATATGATCCCCGGCCGGGATGCATCGCCAAGGCACAGCTCTCACCATGTCATCCAAATCTTGTAGGATCTCATCCGTCGCGTCCGGGACGGCGATCATTCGCCTAGTCGCGAAACGAAGTGCCAGAGGAGTTGCCCCAGATGTTGCTGTCACTGATATTCTTAAGAGACATCATTAATCTGATCCCCAAAATGTTCAATACTGGTACCCCCTATATCACATGTATGTATTATATATATATAGGCCAAGCCGTGAAGCAGAAAGTAAAACCGGCGAATCGGAAACCAAAACCGGTGCTTCGGAAACTACAAACCTTGCTTTGGAAACCACCCTGGAGACGGAAACTTCAAACCTGGATGGGAAACTGCAAGGCAATCTCTTGCACAGAACTGGGAAAGTTTTTCGATCGCTAGGATGGCTAGCGTATGGGATTAAATTTTATCAGCAATGCAATGTCCTGAGCTGCAGGCCGCAAAGTTTTTTCTACCCATTCAACATTAGTTGTCAGAAGGGGGTGGCGGAATTGGTCCCTTATTAAGACAAGTGGAAGGTAATATT
Organism: Cladocopium goreaui; assembly: GCA_947184155.2. NCBI lineage: Eukaryota > Dinophyceae > Suessiales > Symbiodiniaceae > Cladocopium > Cladocopium goreaui. Next base: position 37,901 of record CAMXCT020000121.1, on the reverse strand, counting down.
TCATTCAACACAGTGGTCAGGGGGGTGGCTCATGAAGATAAGTTGAAAATCCCAATCAACATAGTGGTCAGAGGGGGTAGCGGATTTGATCCGTTATGAAGATAAATTGAAGGTAATAGCACATTGAACATAGTGGTCAGAGCGGGTGGCGGATTTGATCCGTTATGAAGATAAATTGAAGGTAATAGCACATTGAACATAGTGGTCAGAGGGGGTGGCGGATGTGATCCGTTATGAAGATAAATTGAAGGTAATAGCACATTGAAACATTGAACATAGTGGTCAGAGGGGGTGGCGGATTTGATCCGTTATGAAGATAAATTGAAGGTAATAGCACATTGAACATAGTGGTCAGAGCGGGTGGCGGATTTGATCCGTTATGAAGACAAATTGAAGGTAATAGCACATTGAACATAGTGGTCAGAGGGGGTGGCGGATTTGATCCGTTATGAAGATAAATTGAAGGTAAGAGCACATTGAAATCATTGAACATAGTGGTCAGAGGGGGTGGCGGATTTGATCCGTTATGAAGATAAATTGAAGGTAATAGCACATTGAACATAGTGGTCAGAGCAGGTGGCGGATTTGATCCGTTATGAAGATAAATTGAAGGTAATAGCACATTGAACATAGTGGTCAGAGGGGGTGGCGGATTTGATCCGTTATGAAGATAAATTGAAGGTAATAGCACATTGAACATAGTGGTCAGAGGGGGTGGCGGATTTGATCCGTTATGAAGATAAATTGAAGGTAATAGCACATTGAACATAGTGGTCAGAGGGGGTGGCGGATTTGATCCGTTATGAAGATAAATTGAAGGTAATAGCACATTGAACATAGTGGTCAGAGGGGTGGCGGATTTGATCCGTTATGAAGATAAATTGAAGGTAATAGCACATTGAACATAGTTGTCAGAGGGGGTGGCGGATTTGATCCGTTATGAAGATAAATTGAAGGTAATAGCACATTGAACATAGTGGTCAGAGCGGGTGGCGGATTTGATCCGTTATGAAGATAAATTGAAGGTAATAGCACATTGAACATAGTTGTCAGAGGGGGTGGCGGATTTGATCCGTTATGAAGATAAATTGAAGGTAATAGCACATTGAACATAGTGGTCAGAGCGGGTGGCGGATTTGATCCGTTATGAAGATAAATTGAAGGTCATAGCACATTGAACATAGTTGTCAGAGGGGGTGGCGGATTTGATCTCTTGTGAAGTCTTTGTTTCTGCTGCGCAGATTTTAGTTTCTGAAGCGCAGAGTTTAGTTTCTGATGCACAGGGTTTAGTTTCTGATTCGCAGGTTTTAGTTTCTGATGCGCGGGGTTTAGTTTCTGACGCGCAGGTTTTAGTTTCTGACGCGCGGGTTTTTAGTTTCGGACACTCTGGTTTTAGTTTCTGACGCACGGGTATTATTTAGTTTCTGACGCACGGGTTTTAGTTTCTGATGCATAGTTTCCGACGCGAGGTTTTGTCTATATTAGTCCCCAAAATGAATAGATCATGATCGATCTACTATACGTATCTATATATACGTATATATACGTAAGAATATTCCGACCGAGATAATGACTCTTTCAACGGCGTCCAAACCACAAAACTCCCTGCACGAACATCGCTTTCATGCCATCCCATGAGCGTCCGACACCATCCCCACTGTAACCAGCAAGTAGAGACGTGGCAGGCAGTTGCCCTCGTATTGGACGATTTCAAAGACCTCACCATCCCCATCCCCGGCAGTGGAAGGTCGCAACGAGCGAAGCTCAAACGACGCGGCCTCGTCCAAAGAGAAGCCATGCCTCTCTGTTTCCACCAGGTACGCTCCCAGGTATTGCAATTCTACGAAAACCATGGAATACCTCGCAGGCTTGGGCGACATTGGCGACATTGGCGACATTCTTAAAAACCACAGACACATACAAACACGCGATTTTCCTTAACTGGTCCATAATTAATCTTTCAGATGTAACCATGAGTGGTTTGATTGAGGTCCTCGGTGAGTTCAGATGTAGATCATCAACGAGTCTAGATGAACTCAGCGATCTGCAATTTGTAGTAGCTCTGTGGACCAAGTTGTGACGAGCGCAACCTCAGGAGTCAGTGGTAGAATTCCCACAGAGGGATCAAAAACAATGTGCCACACTGTCCGGATGGGCATGAGTCGAAATTTCAAAACTGACTAAAATCTCGAGTCCAAAAAGCTTAAGCTTTGACTTACCCATAATTATCGCCACATTGCCATACATTATCTCAAATGAAACAACCACCTAGTCGTCTTTCAATGTCGTTCGCCCAAGTAGCTCATTGGCGAGTGAAAGAGAATGACGAATCGCTTTGTAGAAGTCCCCATGATCCACCGCCTCCACATGAAGCCCAACTGGTTTCAAGGTTGGTTTCATCCCCTGAAAGAGAAGAAAGGCACACTAGCGAAAGTCAATTGGAACAAATTGTCTTTTCAATGGAGTGGAGAACTAATCTGTTGGAATCACATGGAATAGCACAATGAGCAATACAAATGGCAGTGTGTCAAAACCAATAGTACCCCTTTTTTGCTCACATCAAAATAGCTGGGATTTATGGATGTTCATCCCCCTAAAAATGGTATTTTCATAGGTATTGATCCATAGCCAAATGAAACTCTCCAGAACTCGAGTGCTCCGTGCGCTCCTTGCGCAAGTAGAAGCGATGCTCTGCAACAAAGCTGAAGGCTTCAGCCAAGATACTTGCCTTGCGCCAGGCACACCGGGCGCACCGAGTCTATCAAAACCATCACCACAACTCCCACCTCGTCCCTGGAGTTGGAGACCAAGGCCTGAAAATATCGGATCTATCCAAAACCAATGGGGATTGAACATGATTTAACATTGGTTTAACCATCAACCATATGGATTTATAATGGGACTTTTTCTAGGGATATCATGCTGGATGAACAATGCACCAACACAGAGTCAAAGCAAAATCCAAGGTCAAGGCCATGCTGCCGGCTTTGATGATCCTGCAAGATTCATGACCAAGAATCCAGCGCCCCCACCCCCCCAAAAAAAACAAAGAGGTTCCCATCCTGGCTCCGAATTCTCAGCATTTCAGCAGCGTCAATTCGCTTCTTTGGCCTTTTCCATAGCTGGAGAACAAGGCTTTAGTAAATTTACCCATGGTAGTTGAAGGCTGAAGGATGTTGAAGGATGTTGAAGGTATTTGCGTTGCAATAGATTTGAAGTAACAAAAAAACCTTCCATGGTATTTCTAGTTGACACCAACAATTCCATGTTCAGTACAAAAACGCAGAGTTTGAGGTGTTTTCAGATCCTTTCTGTTCTGTTATCATTGTGAGCCATGTTTCAGGACTCTAGCCGGGTCATGTTCCCAGGACTTGACTTACCACAGGGGGAATAGTCTTCGGTCTGATGTGAATCTGATAAACCTTGACTCAAAATTGCTGCAGAAAAGGTCAGCCTCCAACAATCCAATCAATCCCAACTGTATCCCAACTCTTGGATGTCGATCTCATGAAGAAATGCCACAGCAACGCTCAGTTTCTCGAGACATGCAACCAGGATGTTCATGCCATACACTTCGGCATATTGGCAGTGCATGCAGGGCACTTTGAAAATGGCTCCAGGTAGAGTCATGCAGCTGCAGCTTCTGTACATCCAGAAATCATCCAGAACCTCTGTTTGGTGCTGTGAATGGAAGAGCACATGCACGGCCCCGCGTCGGGACGCGACGTCATGCATCTTGCAAATGCCACCAATTGAAGGTGACAAATTCGGGACGAGCAAATTCGTTCCATTCAAATCATTCGAGATCCTTCCAGGAATTCCTCCACCCAACGCTCGGCCTGAAAACATCCGATAGTTGGGATGGTCCAAAATGGCATGAATGATATCCCATCCCCATCCATCCCCCATATTGTGGCCGTTTCAACGAAAAATATGAGAAGCCCGTGGCTGTTGAGGTTCCCTAGCCTTCAGTCTTGGAATGGTCGGTGGTGGAACTTTTTTGGGCATCGGTACCTAAGCTCAGCATCCTGCACTGCAACATGGCTGCTGATTCTGGTTTTGACCCATCCCATCGCCCATTGTCCGACAAACCCCCTTTTTTTACGTCTTGATTATAGATATTATATGATATAGAATAACCCCAAGATAGTTGGGAAATTCATCATGACCCAGATAATACCTATCAAGTTGGGATTATCGATAGTTCTAGATCATGACCCAGAAAAATCCCTGAAAACAATCCTCCATTTCCAGGTATCTCATCCCATCGACTCCGTAGGATCCAAGTTGCACCGGGCACAGCCTTGGCCTTCATCAGCTCCTGGGGGTCAACCTGGGCGACCGATGGATCGGGGAAATCACCTGGGAGTTTCCCTCCAAAAAGTCTGACTTAGAGAAAATCCAATGATCTTAAATTTTATAGTTCATCAGTTTTGGACATTGACATATACAATCATATACAATCATATACATATAAAATCATATAAAATCATATAACATCATATATGCCTTTTATATCCATCCAGCTATTCCTATTTTGGGCTGCAAATCGTGACCGGCCAACCCCCAATGTTTTCCCGGCCGACCCCGCCGCGTCGCCCAAGAAACGGTGCCGATGGGTTTGTCCAAGGCAGCTTCCTTAAAGGCTCTCTCGTCGCTCCAGGCCTGCCGTGGGACTTGGAAGCCAAAATTGCTGAGATTTATGGGGGTTCATGCCCCCAAATATGAGATTATAAATGTATTATGTGTATATATATATATATGTAATTAGTATATGTGTATATATATATATGTATATATACATATATATATACATATACATATACTAATTACATATATATATATATGTATATGTATATATGTATATACATATACTAATTACATATATATATATGTATATATGTATATATGTATATATGTACATATGTGTATATGTATATATGTATACATATGTATATATGTATTTATAATATGTATATAATATATGTATTTATAATATGTATATATGTACTGTATATACGTATGTATATATGATATGAAACATCATCATGAAACCAACATGATACCCGGAAACCATTTGAAGAGTTGAAATGCAAATCTTTGAAGCCTCTAGAGTCTAATTGCAGGAATCGCACTACACAGTTGAGGCGGCTCGGGGACGTCAGACTTTCTGCTTTGGTCCAACCAAGGCCTTGTACCTGGTCCGCACATAAGTCTTGAGCTTTGATGAAAGTCCCACCTGGCCGAAAGAGAGCTGCTTTGCGACAAGCATCCCAAAAGCATCCAAAAGCCATAAGTATGCCTTCCAGTGACAAAGCATGCAGGGAGTTCGCTGGTTTTGTGCTTTTCTTCAATCTCACCTTTTTTGGCTTCACTTGCCAGTAATTCCGCCTGTCGTGCTGCCTGTTGAGCACGCTCAACTTCAGCATTGCCTGCACATCATCAAAGATCCGACCAAAAGCCTACGATCGCAAAGAAGTATTAAATGTGTGCAACCCAATCATTGTACATTTCAAATCTGAGGCTGCAACGAAACTCTTCTCGAATCTTGAGCACCTCAAGCCCGTTTGGTTGCCATCAGGCTCGAGTTTGTGTTTGTCCGAAAATAGGGTGCCCCTGGCCCCTGGCCCTATATTATAGGAAATTATAGGAAATTATAGGAAATTATAGGTGAATCATCAAATCATCAAATCATAGTGTCCATTTAAAAAAACATGAAATCATAGTTTCCACTAAAGTTTCATCAAATCATAGTTTCCACTAATGTTTCCATAGTTTCCAAGAAATTTCATGAAATGTGGGGCATCACCCAGATTTTCCAAGCCCAGTTGTTCGTCTTGTCCCAGTTGTCCCGTTCGTGTTTGTGACTCGCCCTGAGTGGCACACAGCACCTGCCCAATGGGTCACCTGTTGGAACCTTTTGAGCAGCACCTCGGATGGATCACTGGATGGAGGGATGGAGGTTTGGCTTGGTAAACAGCCACATAACTATGGAAAGATCCACCATGCTATTAATGGGTAAATCAACTATAAATGGCGATTTTCAATAGCTATGTTAATTTACCAGAGGGTACCATCGATGTTTCCTGTAGATGTTCCATGATGTTCCTGGAACCAATCTTCAGCAAATCCACAGCATGGATTGGTTCACAGATTTCTGTGGCTCACGCCTCAGGATCTCTCATGTGCCGAATCCTGCAAAGTTTCAGACACCAGGAGCCTGAAATACCAGGTGAGCTAATGCAAAGCCTAAGTTTTTCATACTCCTTGTGGATCATTTAAATATAGTACATAAGAATGTTCAATTGCAATCTTGACTTTCATTCTTCATCTTTTGTTGGTATTGCATAACTTGGGTTTACAGAACCACTACGTAACCATTGGTCTACAAATACCCCTAGTAATAGATGATTCTTCCATTAAAACCGTCATTCATTCCGGGGATGTCCCATTTCCCGGCTAGCCAAGTTTCATTCGCAGATGCTAATTCCATTCATCACCATTTTTCTATCACCGGTTATCACCAGTATATCCATCGCTAACCATGAACCATCAGCAAAATCACCATCATTGACCACCATTCACCACCATTGACCAGCATTATTCACCATGAATCACCATGAATCACCACTGATCTGTTGCTAAACTCAGGTCCTCTTGGCCCGTTCCAGTGCTTCATCTGCACTGAGGATCTGTTGCCTGGCCTCCGACAATTTTCATCAGTTGATGTGGCGACCTGATGACCTGGAAAAATCAACATCAACTGGTTCATCATTTTGTTCCCATGAAACTGAAATTTTCAACTGGCCATAAATCAAAGGATATTAATAGTACATAATAATACCTCATGTTTAGTTTAGATCTAATGTCTGTATGTCACTCATTTCATTGTTTATTGTATCACTTCCACAACAGCATACCACAGCATGCAGCCACTCGCTATTCTGCCTTCATCTTTCCCATGATGTCAATACTGAGCCTTTCGGCATCAGCTCTCTTCTTTTCGAGCTGCTCCTGAATTTGGGCCGCCAACTGGATTCAACTGGAAGATGGGACTGGAAACCGAGGGCTTTCTGCTGAGGCTGTTGAGGCCCGTGAAACGCTCTGCGACGTTTCCTCGTAGTATCTCTTTGTTGTATTGTTTGTTTGCAAATCTTAAGATCTCTTAAGCGCGTAAAAGGGGTTGTTGAAGCACAAACTATCCTACAATTAGAAAGTTGTACAGTATCTGTTTGCAAAACGCGTATCAATATGTGTTCAGTCACACCACGTCAGGCACCTGAAACATCAAAGCCTCTCTTTTCTCATCCTGCCCAACCAACCGACATAAACGACGCAAATCTCAAATTTTGGAGCACTTCAGTCATAAGGCACACTCTTTGTCACCGGCCTCTTCGGTTCCGGCTGTGACCCGGTACAACTGGCAACAGAGAAAGAGCGTCTGATCTGATCAAAACACCAAAAGGAAGTCACAACTGGCGCAACGGGGGCCGCTGCCTCGTCCTCTTCTTCTGGTGAGAGCATCTTGGCCCTTTCCTGCGCAGCACAATCTGCACAATCTGCACACTTCAAACAGGTGAGTCTTTAGCCCTGGCCGCCCCTGCCTCCTCCTTGCATTCAAAAAATTTGGGACGGAAATCGATCTGAACACGGAGGCTTCCACCTCAGTTCCCATGTGCACAGCAGGTCAAAGGTCAAAAACCCAGGTCATGAATGGTCATGAGGTCATGCGAGTTTGTCTGGAAATGGGGTATATCCATGTATATCCCCAGTATCCCCCAGTTATGGCCATTTTGTACGGAAAAAAATTATCAACTATCGTTTTGGACTGCCCTCTCTCCATAAAAACATGCTGAGTCATAATAGTCGCATCCTTACTAACCTCTGTTATGTCAAAGGGGGGGATGACCATGACCACTGCGCTCGTGCTGTCTTTGTCATGTTGCCAGAGCTCCGGACGACAACTGAGTCGCAAGGTGCGAACCACCTGACGCGTCGAAAAAAGAGAGAAGTGGGCAGAATGGACGACTCTCATGACAACAATCTGCTCTATCGATGGGATATTTTTTTGAGATTTGAATAGATTTGATGGAATATAATCATAACATATATCATAACCAACATTAGCCAGCAATAACCACAGTGTCATGTGGTAAACTCAAATCGTAGCTCCAACTGGCTGAACCTGTCATAGGGTCCCTATGGATACCCAATCGCTCCGGACATGTTTCCAACAGGTCGGCGCTGCAGTCACGGGCTCACTGCCCCAAACAGCTTGTCGAAGGTGTCGGTAGCGCACCACAACACACCCTAGCCTGGCAGGCTCCGCCAGCCGGGTATCTTCGTTACTTGGATTCGACGCATAGCTTTAGTGCGGATGCGGATGGTGTCGCCAAAAACTAGGGCTCCTTCAAACTGCAGTGTCTCCATGTTTCTTCACTGCCAAATGTTTTTTTTGTTTTTTTTCCGGAACCTAAACACACCATGCTTCTTTCCGTGCTGCGTGATGTCTTGTGTCTTAAAACCGCCAGGGAACGGGAGGTGCGTGCGAGGGACCAGCGGCTCTGGCCTGCAGCTGCATCAGCTGAGCAAAAAAAAAACGCTTCAAAGATACTGAGGCAGCGTCACATCACAGCCACTGCGAGCTAGAACCTGCCAACTTGATCCAACTTGGACACGAGACAAGGTGAGGAGACGAGTGTCTCAAAAAAGGTAATAGCTTATACTTTTGATAGCTCTTAAATCTCTGGAAAACTCCTGCAGCTCCTACTCTTCATCTCTCAAAATCTGCTGCAGGACCTCTCGGAGGTTGGAGACTTCGTTCCATCTTCTCTCCGTCAGCGCCAGTCCATCTTCACCCTCGTCAGTGGATGTTTCCCGAGGTTTCTTATGGTTTCTTGATGATTTGGGGGTCACCCATTTGAAGAACTTTCTTAAGTTAAGAAACCATCAAATGAACCAGGGAATTCAGTTGTGACGCCTTGGCACTTGAAAAGCCTCAGCTGCCCAGATCTGCCCAAATCAGCCCAATGGACTCCCAGGCGGCCTTCACTTGAGTGGTGGACAGCTTTAAATCTTCTGTAGGCCTCATCCAAATCCAAAATCAGGGGTCAAAACATGTCAAAACCCTCAAAACCATTCAAAACCCACTGCTCCTGGTCCTGTTTGATTCAATGGATCCATATGGATCCACTGGACCTTCATCCCCCCAGCTGGTTTCCAATGACTGGCTTTTGATCTGGCCACCCAAATGGGTTTTGATCCCCGACTGAGCCATCCTGCTCTGTCCCCGTCAGTTGAGCCATGGCCAACTTTCGCAGTCTCAAGACCTGCGATCCATCGAAAAACCCTGAGGATTTACAACATCACTATTGGCAACCAAGACAGTTCTGAGGAAATAAATGGGAAAATTATGGAAATATTAAGAAAGCCGACCTCTGAGTCTTCTTCACGATCCGCTCGCTTCATGAGTCTCTGAAAAGATTCCTGCAGCCGATTGTGGAGACTGATCAAATCCATCCATCAGACTGCTTCGGCCGAAAGACATGGCAGCGGAAAGGTCCTGTAAAGCAGATGTGAATTGGGGTTTCACTTGATGTAAGGTCCTTAGATTTTTGTCAGATTTCAGGCACTGAATGCAGCTCACAAAGGGCGAGTTCAGTGCTTGTTAGTCATTTGTTCACACCATGTTCACACCTTTCCAACCAAGGACCGCACTTTCCAGTGACCGCTTCCATGTGGGAGAGGTTCTGCAGTTCTTCCTTCCACAGCAATTTGCGGTTGTCTGGTCAAGCCATGCCATGCCTCCATGCTTAGCTTGATGACTGTATCCTAGTTTTTCATTTTTTTTACATCATTATTCCACATGAAAAAACATGATCCATTTGCCATCCATCCAATCAAGAATGACCCTGCCGGCCCTGCCAACCAAACATTCTGTGTCACCCTGAGGAGATGGAATCCCCCATAAATCAATGCCTCATCAATTTCCCAATGTGTTTCCATTATAACTACATATATATATACAAGAAATCAAATCCCTGTCAAAGTCCAGCTGTCAAGTTGAACCCCCATGAATTCCATCACCATTAAACTCCAATAAATCGCATAAAAATCCCTATGAAATCCCAAGAAAATTCCCAGCTGCGGCCTCATCCAAACCTAGAGCCGCTCCGTCCATGACCTCTTTGGTGTTCTCCCCTGGGGCTGCAACCTGATCGTTCGCCAAAATTTGGAGTGGTGTTTAAAAAAAGAAAAAAGGATTGAAATCGATATATGGATATTGATGGATATTGATATTATTGATATATGGACACTGAATGATATAATGTATATTTTTGTGTGTGTACTGACTTTATGGATATAGGTTCCCAACTTCCGTATTGTGATCTCAATCTATCGATCTTGATTATGGAATACTATGGATATGAATCCATATTGGATGGGTTGGTTCCCAACTTCAAGAATACATATATTACATATATTCCATATCCACATGGATATTGAGTTGGTGCTATCAACACATCACAAACATTTTTGGATGGAAAAAGGATTTCTACTTACTAGTTGGGATCAGCCTGCAAAATATGACATAATCCATACAATCCCCCCCCAAACGGTCTCCGGCTCAAAACAAGCATCCTGGCATCTTGGCCCCCACACGACCCAAGCAACCAAGCAAGCACTGGGATCCAAAGATTGGGTGTCAAAGCGAAAGACTTCATGCCTCCGCGGTGTCTGCGAAATCTGCGAACTGTCCAACTCCCAGCCAAAAAAAGAGCCCAAATGAGCCCAAGATAGCTCAGGCGCATGCCACTCAGGCGATGAGTTCTGCAAAACACAGGAAGTGAACGCAGCCTGCGGTGCTGCGGCACAAAAATGGAGGAATCATCGCCAACAGCCCAGTTCAAAGTGGCAAAGTCACCTCGTGAGGCTACAAACCCACAAAAATGAGACATTTGCAGAGCAAATATCACTTGGGAGCCAAAATGCAAATGTTGGAGACTTCATTTTTTCCTGCTGCATGTGGTACACAAGGTTCATGCATATCTTGATTGAGGGCAGCCAACAACCACATCATAATCAAATCAGCAATGGCAGCTTAAAAAACCTGGAATGTCACCACGTCATCCATCCAACGAAGAAGCGCATTTCAGCCTGAGGTCTTGCTCCTGCTTGTGTTCGGAGCTGAAGATTCACATACGCATTCACCTAAGTAGAAGATCTGCACCCGTGGCATGAGGCAGAGTCTTGTGAAAATCACACATTGTACCAAAAAAACACATCAACATGTGCCTGAGCTACAAGCAAAGCCAGTCTTGCCTTCAAGGTACAAATCCGTTGCCTCCCAAGTGACTCCCGAGTGACTCCCGAGTGACTCCCATCTTAAAATCTGTAGCCCCTGGGGATGGGTTGCCTCCAGCACGGAGACCATCATGTGACCGTGGGCTTTCACGGCGCCGCCCTTGGCCTCGGCCGAGCCCCAAATTCTGATGCAAGAAATCTGCACTTTTTTTGGGATTCATGATGGGAACTGTTCATGGGAAGATGATAGTCTTGGAAAATGATGATTGTGTGGTCATTGAACCCAAATTCTGATGGATTCATCATGAATTCCCGATGGAAAATTGCCATGATAATTTTGCAATTTGGGTTTGTGTCAATCTGGGGGACCCTCATGGACTCCCAAAAAATCCCGTGGTGCGTCATGATTTTCCCCATGAAAAATCAAGGTTTTTGTTGTCTGTCATGATTTCATGCCATCGCCGACTTAGCGAAAGTGACAGTTTATAGCTGATTTCTGGATATCCCAACATGGTCCCAGAAAGCCATAGCTATTAACATCCTATCCCCATTGAGAAGCGGCGCGATTTTTTGGAGAAATATGAAGAACCGGATGACTTCATTGAATCTGTCTGCGGTTTTCATGACTCAGGCTGACTCAGGGTTTCTTGGTATCCAGCTGGCTCGTCCGTGCTCATGATTCCATCCAGCAGAATGTCCTGGCTTCAGCCAATTTGGAGAGTTCAAGAACTCATAGAAGTCAAGGGGATCGTCATTCTCCTAACTAGGTGGAAAGTTGAATCTATCATTAATCATCAACAAATATTATGGATTATTAATGAGTATTAATTTCCAATAATAATCTATAATAATCTATAATAATCTATAAGATTATAATAATTTATAACAATCTATAATAATCTATAATATTCTATAATAATCTATAATAATCTATAATAATCTATAATTCCCCAAGAAAGCCAAGGCTTTACTCGGTACCTTGGTGACAGCGACGACATCTGCAGGGTCACGTCGACGCTGTGTGATCTGCAGAGCGGTGTCACCATCCTGCCAATTCTGTTCAAACTCACAGAACTAGATGGTTTTGTCCGGAAATGAATGGGGAATATTCCGGGAATAACTATCATGGTAATGGTAGATAGATTTAGAGACTAGATTTAGAGATTAGAGATTGGATCGATGGATAGATCGATCGGTAGATACATAGATGATCAGATGGAGAGATGGATGGACAGATGGATAGATGGATAGATGGATGGACAGATGGATAGATGGATGGATGGACAGATAGATAGATTGACTTGATATGATTCGGGCTTTGTCCAGAAGTTAGCTACGCCTCGTTTTTATGGAGTTTTTGCCGGAGAAAGAATCAAGCTGGCAAAGGAAACCACTCTGTATTGAACATGTTGAACCACTCTTATAGAGAAGTTGATTAGCATGTGTGTAAAGACATAAACTATATGATAATGTGAGTAAAACAATGCCATAAACCACCCATGACTGGGAATGGTTAATACCACCTATAAAGATGGTGATGTGGGGGATGGTTTATGATGTTTATGATGTTTATGGCATTGTTTTACCATGTTTTACCCACAGACATTAAAAATTTACAGCTGGTGATGTTTCTTTGAACCTCGCTGTTCAGTCGCTTTGATTCGATCCACTGATGCGGCGTACCCAGTTGCGGGCATCAATCTCCGCCGTGAAGTCCACGAGCACTCGAACCACTTCCTGGAGGGGATGGGCCTCCAAGTTGTTCTGCTTTGGTGTGATAACAAGCCCTGGGATGTTGGGCTATATTAGGCTATATATAGATCAATTATACATCTATATAATTATATGATATATGAATACCCAATTTTTGGACGCCATCTGTGAGAAGCAGGCAAGGACGACATCGGCACCGCGAGCACATGCGTGCATTAACGGAGTCCAGCCCTGGCGAAAGAAAGAGACACTGGCTGTGAATGGGTGCAAATCAGCAAATGCACAAAGGCTGACCCACCTTGAAATCCTTCGCATTGGCATCAAGGCCCAAATCCAGCAAGCATTTCCTTATCATAGGCCCATTGGAGTAGGTTTGTACCCCATGTAGCTCATGGATGACTTGGTTGGGCCTAGTACTGTATTGGTATCTTAACTATAACTATGACTGTAACTACAACTATAACTATAACTCTATGAGAATATGAGATGAGTATATCATTACATTATTTATATATATATATGTTTCTGTTTGTATCTATATTTTACATTCAAAACATACCTGGAAGGAGGAGACGGTTGACAACAGCAACTGCGTCGCGGACATGGTCAGGGCTTCATCTTCCATGGCGGCCCAGTGCACCGCAGTGAAGCCATCGCGGTCCTCCGGGATGGGGCAGGATGGGGGGATGGGTCAAGCCTGGTCGAAACAAACCATCCATGATGTCATCCAAATCTATCCAAACATGGGATAAAATATGCATAAATCAACTAAATAAAACAACTGAAAAAAAAAACTTTGAACATCTTTAAACCATCCATTTTGATGCTGAAATCCCAGCTCCTTGGCAGCCGTATTTGAACCAGAAAGAACTAGTGATGGCAACAGCTGCCAGTGCCTGGCACGTCTATCCGTCTATCACCAGCTAAACCATGGTGCCGTGGTGGGATGCTTAAGATTTACATATTGATTTACAGCATCGAAGACTTTGGATCTGATCTGTGTATTACATAATATGTATATATGTACTGTATATATCTGTATATTGTATATCATTGTATATCCTATATTTGTCTCTGTGTGTGTGTAAAAGATAATCATTGACAACTCATCCTTTTCCCATCTGAACTCCCTGTCCACGAGCTCGCAGTGAAGACGGGGTACGTCAAGACTGCTCTTTTGTTCAAGTTCAGACCAAAACCACCATTTTGTTTGGAGAAAATATGAAAAGTTCGTTTATATCCAATAAAGTCGGTCATATTTATTCATATATATATATATGTATTCATATTCATATGTATATATATATATATACGTATATAGAACAATTTGTTTGGAGAAAACATGAAAAGTTCATTTATATCCAATAAACTCGGTCATATATATATATTATATATATATACGTATAATGAAGGAATTTGTTAAAATTGATGCCACAACTTTTTTGATGCTGAAAACCCCCCCAGACCTGCCCGCCCAAAAGCCCCCCATGGCATGTCTTTCATGCAAATTCCATGTCATGTCATACATGGACATGATGCCACAGTCATGGCAAGACATCCCGTGTTCAGACATGACATGTCATACATGGACATGCCATGGTCATGGCACGTCATGCCATGTTCCCATCTCATGTGACCATGACATGACAAGCTCCACATGAAGCAGGTCATGCTCCCAACTCATGTTCAACCGTTCATTTCTTGAAGATTGGTTTCAAAACTCCTTTCGGTTTCGAAGAGCTGGCCACCTCTCTCTCCTTGCGGTGAAAATGTGAAACGGTGGAATCTACAATGGCATTGAACATTGCCACATGTTTGGGTTCTTCTCCCTTCAACAGCTCTTTTTGGACAGCTTCCCTCACATCTTGGAACGATAAAGCTTTGGGGTCCGATTCCTCCATCAAGGTTTTTACAAATTTCTTCGCTTCTTTCTTGAAGTCTCGCTGATCAGGGGACTCATCTTTCTTCTTTGGCATTCCTGCGGGGGCCGGACAGTGGGCTAGTGTTAATGTTGCATGAATTTGGGACACCCATGGCAGGCATGCAAGTCCATGGTGGTAAACGAAACCATGACTCAAACATGACACACATGGGAAACATGGCCAACAAACATGAATACCCACGGTCCCTAACATGGCAAGCATGGCAAAACTCCATGGATGACAAGCATGAAACTCCATGTGTGGCAAGCATGGGCTGGCCAATTGGGCTGCCCCAATTGGCCAGCATCATCCCGTCGTCCGCATGAGCCTGTGAGCACGGTACAAGGCTCCCCGCTGGGTGCTGGACATTTTCAATCCAGTCAGGTCTATCCAGCGGACTTTATCCAGGATGGAGAATGGAATTTGGTTCTCCGAGTCCAAGGTGAACCCCCAAAGGTGATTCCGTCAAGGGGACCACGCCAAAGCGGTGGGACATGGTGTTCAATGCCTCCATGACAGCCGGAAGCTCCTTCAGCTTTCTGCCCATGTTGGTGTAGCGCTGGCAAGTGCTGAGGTTTTTAAAGGACCAGATGTCAGAATGCATCCTCCCAAAACCATGACAGTTGGTATGTCAACATGAGAGCATGTCAGCATGATGACAAGCATGTCAACATGGAGTCATGGCCATGTTAAGTCGACATGGAGTCATGGCCACATAGCATCATGTCAACATGGAGTCATGGCCACATGGCATCATGTCAACATGGAGTCATGGCCATGTTAAGTCGACATGGAGTCACGTCCACATAGCATCATGTCAACATGGAGTCATGGCCATGTTAAGTCGACATGGAGTCACGTCCACATAGCATCATGTCAACATGGAGTCTTGGCCACATGGCACCATGTCAACATGGAGTCATGGCCACGTTATGTCGACATGGAGTCATGGCCACATGGCATCATGTCAACATGGAATCATCACAACAACTGTTTGCATGGCAACACGGAAACATGGCAACCTGATCAACCATGTTATGGCATGCAATCAGTGACAAATCCATGTCAATCATGTCATGACATGTGAATGGGAAGGCCAGGGTGCCATCCCCGCATGTAGCTCCCTTTGCTCAACAAGGCCTCGATCGCCTTGTCCTCCGACATGGCCATTTCGGTCATTGCGCCGTCCACCATCTTCGCTAGGACAAGGCGCTTGTCGGCCGCCCCGAGTCCAATGACTTGCCGGTCCCGTTCTTCGTCTTCGACCAGACCTACTAGTAGGTTAGGTAACTCGGAGCTAAGGTGAGAAATTAACATGAACTCCCTGATGCCAATAAGTGTTGGAAAACTAATTCAACCGTGGTGCCGAACTTTGCCAAGTCGAACTGCGAGCCCACGCCGTAGCTGTAGAATTCCAACACGATGTCGGCAAGCTCTCTCTTCAACCAGTGGCAAATGTCACTGTCGTTCCTGAACCAAAAGGCTATCAGAAGCGCAGCTGCCAACTCGGAATCACCGTTGAGCCGCTGCAGGTCTTTGATCTTGTTAGTGTCTGAAGTCCACAGATCCGAATTCACCTTCACGGTGGGAATGATGTGGCCCAAGTTCCCTGGAACACCGTCCCACTTCATCAAGACAGTCTCGATCCTGCGAGTCTGCCATACGCCCACTGCCCTTTCCTTATCAAGTTATGTCCATGGTAGGGAGCCTATGATAAAGTCAACATGTGGTACCACAAACCCATATGCGGGGCATGTTGCAAGTCATGGGCATGTTGGACATGTCATGGTCAAACTCCCATGTGAAACATGATGGCATGTCATCAGCATGTTGGACATGTCATGGTCAAATTCCTATTGAAACATGAGAAAATTCATGAGCATATTGAACATGTCATTGGCAAACTCCCATGTGACACACTTGCAAGGCATGAGCTGGCTAAACTGTTGGTGAATCTCACAAGTGACATGTTGTGGGACATGCTCGGATTTTTCATTTTCAAGCTGACTTCCAGCATGCTGACAGAATAACTCGTGCGGAACAAGTTTTGACCAGTGTCCCCCAGGGCCAGCATTGCGCAAGACCCCCCAGTCTGAACTCGCGTCTTCTTCGAGAGCGAGTACTTTGAGTTCATCCACTGGTCGGATTGGGCACTTTGACACCTTCCCTCACCTGAAGCTGTCCATGCCTAAAGCAAAACAGGGCCATGTCATGACGTCATGAGCGAACCGATCTGTTCTATCACCATGAAATCACATGCATGTCTCATCTTCAAAGACCACCCCATGACAAACATGACATTCATGCATGGCTCCAAGATAAATAGGAATATCAGGGTGCGAGGACTTTCCCCATGTAGGAGTCAAATCCCTCACTCATGGCTTCCACCAGAAGTGCTTTCAAGTCCACATCGGTCTTCGTGGATTTCGCCATCTTCCCAAAAGCTCTGGTTAGGCTAAATTCTATCTATTAGGTTATATCTTGTTTTCTGACTATTAGTTAAATTGTGTTTTTACCGATTAGGTAAAACAACTGTTTTACCTAATAGTCAGAATGATCAAATAACATTTTTTCTTTAGGTTATTTATATGAATAATTTTTTTCTTATAGGTTATTTATATGAATAACCTGTATTGGTACCTTTTTTGGAGAAACTTCGTTTTCTTTATATACAAAAAATATTTTGTAATCTCCAATTACACATTTTTTGGTTTGATACATTTTTCCGATAAAATGATGCTGAAAAAACTAAATACAAAAGAAAACCAGAAAACATATATTTTGGATTGGACAAACCGACACAGGATAGAAACAAAAAACACATGCCAAAAAGTAATATATTGTATATACATGGATATGTCTCAAAACGAGGTGTCTTTTTTTGGTTCCTAAAAGGGTTCTTTGAGAGAAAAAAAGGACACCTCATTTTGAGACAACCTTCCCCCCCACACACACTTATATATATATATACATAATTATAGATATAAATACAAAACATTACACACACACACATATATATATACACACATATATATATATACATAGATATATATAAATAAACTTGAATAAATACATAAAAAAAAATAAATAAATAACTATATAAAATAAATAAAAAAAACATAGTTTGCAAAAATCAGCGATTTTTTTTCGGGGCGCGAAACCACCACAGGACAAAACCAAAAAAAATATAAAACATAAAAATAGAATTAATGTTCAGTTCAAGAAAAAACAATTAAACCAAAAACTCACATAGCCAACAACCCAAAATAAAAAATTCAAAAACTGTGAAACATATGGTTCAACAAGTACTTTGCCAGCTGCATTGTATTTCGAAAAACACGAATTCATGTGAATTCATGGGTGCTCATGCGCGCTCAAGTGGTCATGGGTGTCCATGGATGTTCATGGTTGTTCATGCGTGTGTATGGGTGTTCATGTATTTTTGTTTGTTTGTCATTTTGTTTTGCTGCCATCCACTTTCTTTGAACTTAAAAAAATGAACGTGAGATGGAGGTCCCAGCCCTGGGCCGATTTCTTTGTTGAATTATCGGCAATCCAAGGGTTTGAAGGGGCCTTTTTTGAAATCAGTTCAGGCAGCAGTAGTTTTATAAAGACAAACTGTCAAGACTGGATGGCCTTTCATGGTTGTATTCATTTTTTTTGCAAAAAATAAACGGCCAATCCAGCCCAGACTTGATCAATCACTAAAGGGCCTCCAGCCCTCGATATCAGAAAATCAAACACAATTAGCAATAACCTGGGGCTCTCCATCCTTGACATTTATGCCAAAAAAAAATCTGACTATATAAAGACAAACAATGACTTGGTGTTCAGCATTCACATTTTCTATGCAGTTAAACCTGGAATTTGCCAGTAAATTTTTGGTTTTGCAGTTTTCAGATTCATGTTTACAAAAAGAAGGAAAAAGGTTGTCAATCCCAGAGCCCATCCATTACTACGTTACTACGTTTTTATTTCGTCAAACCTATTTGCAAGAAGATGCAATCCAACCCAGGGTTAATCAATCACTTGGGCCTTCCCATGCAAATCCATTTCCTAAAAATTAATCCAAATGTTTTGCAATGACTTGAGGCCCTCCAATCATCAAATTCATTTACATGTGCATGGGAAAATCTCTCCGAGAAAGTGTTTGGTTGAAGATTTTTTGATATGGAAAACATGGCTGGTCAAACATTTTTTTGAAAAAAACGCATGTTTTTTTTTGAATAAAATTCGGTCTTTTTCTGAATAAATATGATTGTTTTTAACTAAAAACAAAGATTTGAGTAAAACCAAGATTGTTTTGTGAATAAATCCAAGGTTTTTTGAAGATTTTCAAGGAAATGAGGTGTAAGTTTGATGTAAGTTTGCATCAAAACTTTTGAGGTGTAAGTTTACATCAAACTTACACTATGTAAGTTTACACCAAACTTACATATCAAAAGTGTAAGTGAACATCAAACTTACACTGAGAAGTGTAAGTTTGCACTTGTATGTGTAAGTTTGATGTAAACTTACACTTTTGATATGTAAGCTTGGTGTAAACTTACACTCTTGATGTGTAAGTTTAGTGTAAGTTTGATGTAAACTTGCACCTCAAAAGTTTTCATGCAAACTTACATCAAACTTACACCTCATTTCCTTGAAAATCTTAAAAACATCTTGGATTTATTCACAAAATGATTTTATTCAAGAGAAATCTGGGTTTTTAGTCAATCAAATGATGTTTATTCAGCAAAAATCTTGATTTTATTTTAAAAAACTTGTTTTTTTAAAATGTTTTTTGTCAAAAAATGGTTGGTCAATCACTTTTTTCCATCAACAAATCTTCAACCATACACTTTCTGGGAGAGATTTTCCCATGCACATGTGAATGAATCTGATGACTGGGGGGCCCCAAGTCATTGCAAAACATTTGGATCAATTTTCAGGAAATGGATTTGCATGGGAAGGCCCAAGTGATTGATTAACTCTGGGTTGGATTGCATTTTCTTGCAAATAGGTTTGACGAAAAAAGTAGTAACGTAGTAATGGATGGGCTCTGGGATTGACAACCCTTCTCTTTATTTTGGGTAAATTCTGGTTTTACTTGCCTCAAAGACATGAATGCCGATCACCTCAACTCACTTGCATTGTTTGGTAGTTTCGTTGTTTTTTCAATGGGGAGAAAGGCCAAGGATGGAGAGCCCCAGGTCATTGCAAATCTTTGGGAAGGTGTTTTGATGTACACAGGTTTGAGGGATGGAGACCCCCTTAGTGATTGATCAAGTTTTGGCTGGATTGTTCCGTTTAGTTTTTGCAAAAACACCTTGAATACAACCAATTCCCACCAAGCAATTTGCAAACATTTTGTGCTTGCCACTACTTGCTTACAAGTGGAAAACCTTCCAGTCTTGACCGCTTTTGTTTATGAATCTGTTACTGGCCAACGTTCAAGATGATTTCAAAAAAAAAACATTCAAAGCCAGGGTTTGCCAATGATTTGGGGTTCTCTGGCCCCAAATTTATGTTAAAAATAAACAAATAACCATCGAGTCCGAGCTGACCAAGAACTCGGGGATTTCCATCTGGTCACCAAGGCACAGGTTTTGCAGCCAAATAGCAGCGCATGAGAGAAAACCACCAACCAAATCAGCAAGTGTGCCATTTTATACCCAAAAATCGCGCGCGAACCTCACGATAAATTACTTTGATTTTTCTTTTTGGGCATGGAAACCCACTGAGTAAGCTAAATGGGTGGCAGCCGAAAAAATGAAAAACACGCATGAACACCCATGGACAAGTTAGGTTTTGGATAATTGTTTTCACACTTTTTGATTTATTACTTTGTGTTGTTGTTTTTGCATTTGTTGGTTTCATTGTTCTTCTTGTTTTTGGTTTTTCAGCCTGTGCTGGCTTGGCGCTCCCAAAAGCTATCCATTGCCATTGTTGCAAAACATGTTTTTTTCTTGTTTGGGTATGTCTGAAAATGAGGTGACCTTTTTTCGCTTCAACGTGACCATTTTGGGGTCAAAAAAGGACACTTCATGTTGAGACATACCCATTTGCTCATATATTGTTTTGGACATGTGTTTTGTTGCTTCCATGCTGTGTTGGCTTGCCCCATCTAAAACATATCCGACTGAAATTTACAGATTCACTTTAGCACAAAAGGCTTCACTTTGGCACAAAAAATCACTTCAGACCCGCATATATCAAAAGAAACGACATACACCACTCACAAAACAATGAAGAAACATTTGAAAAAACTATTTGCCCAAAAACATGTAATTCAAAAATTCCAAAGGAAACAAATATGGAAAAAGACTGGGTCTTTTGTTTGAACTGTTGGAAATATAGCTTGACGAAAGAAAAGCAAAGTCTAAAACAAGACAGTTTTTAGGTTATTCGGCTAAATAAACTATTTAGGCAAACAGGCAAACAACCTAAAAGACAGAACGCCAAATAACCTAATAGATAGAATTTAACATTAAAAACTAAAATAACCTAATAGGCAGGAATTAGCCTAACCAGAGCTTTTTGTGCTTCTGCCTGTTGCCTTTGGGCTGCAACAACGGACGCATCAGCCATAGCCCTGAGTCAGACGAGGTCACCAGGTCAGAATCCTGAAGTCAAATTGAAATTTTGAGCCTTACAAGCTGCATCAGTGATGCCAGCGTGCAAGCCAAGTGACAAAACGTCACTTGGCTCGTACGCCCGTACCTGGGTACGGGCGTACATGCGGGGGGGGTTGGTATGTGACAGGTATGGGTTTCAGAGGGGCGTCACATAGAAAAATGCCTGCTTGTACGCTCGTACCTGGGTACGGGCGTACAAGCCAAGTGACAAAACGTCACTTGGCTTGCACGCCAAAATCAGTGAGGTATGTTGCAAAGCCTGTGACAAATCCTAAGTTGACCATCGCGTCTCGTACCTGGGTACGGCCGTACAAAGCCTGTGACAAATCCTAAGTTGACCATCGCGTCTCGTACCTGGGTACGGCCGTACAAAGCCTGTGACAAATCCAAAGTTGACCATCGCGTCTCGTACCTGGGTACGGCCGTACAAAGCCTGTGACAAATCCTAAGTTGACCATCGCGTCTCGTACCTGGGTACGGCCGTACAAAGCCTGTGACAAATCCTAAGTTGACCATCGCGTCTCGTACCTGGGTACGGCCGTACAAAGCCTGTGACAAATCCAAAGTTGACCATCGCGTCTCGTACCTGGGTACGGCCGTACAAAGCCTGTGACAAATCCTAGGTTGACCATCGCGTCTCGTACCTGGGTACGGCCGTACAAAGCCTGTGACAAGTCCAAATTTGACCATCGCGTCTCGTACCTGGGTACGGCCGTACAAAGCCTGTGACAAATCCTAAGTTGACCATCGCGTCTCGTACCTGGGTACGGCCGTACAAAGCCTGTGACAAATCCTAAGTTGACCATCGCGTCTCGTACCTGGGTACGGCCGTACAAAGCCTGTGACAAATCCAAAGTTGACCATCGCGTCTCGTACCTGGGTACGGCCGTACAAAGCCTGTGACAAATCCTAAGTTGACCATCGCGTCTCGTACCTGGGTACGGCCGTACAAAGCCTGTGACAAATCCTAAGTTGACCATCGCGTCTCGTACCTGGGTACGGCCGTACAAAGCCTGTGACAAATCCTAAGTTGACCATCGCGTCTCGTACCTGGGTACGGCCGTACAAAGCCTGTGACAAATCCTAAGTTGACCATCGCGTCTCGTACCTGGGTACGGCCGTACAAAGCCTGTGACAAATCCTAAGTTGACCATCGCGTCTCGTACCTGGGTACGGCCGTACAAAACCTGTGACAAATCCAAAGTTGACCATCGCGTCTCGTACCTGGGTACGGCCGTGCAAAGCCTGTGACAAATCCTAAGTTGACCATCGCGTCTAGTTGCTAGATTTGCTAAAATGAATTGGCTCAAACACATCGGAAAAATGATGAAAACAAAACTCCTCTCCCCCCCACAGAGATTTTTTTTTGGGTTGTTTTTGGGCCTTTTGGTTCGCGGAAGCTGTTTGGAAGCCTGGCACGTCTAGTAGCTATTTAGGCAAGCATGTGCAAAGCCTGTGACAAATCCTTTTGTTTGAGTAATAGTAGTAATGAGCATTACCTCCAGCACCCAGGTTTGAGCGTGCAAGACAACCATTGCAAATCCAACATTGTCTCCGAAAAGAAACGGTTTGGGGCAGGCTATGGATACACAGGTTCAACTATGCAAGGCAAATGAGACAAGGACAACATAAACTTTGAAGTACGACCGTGGTTGCATAACAGTTCAAGTAACATGTTAGCTGTTAGCTATTATGAAGAATGTGCCATGTCAACATGACAAGACTTGCAAAACATGGAGAACATGCCATGTCAACATGAAATGACTCGAAAAGCATTTTTAAATCATCCTTGGAATTATCTTTATGAAATAGGTAACCTGGAGGCACGATTCTATAGAGATGAGGTTGGTAGGCCAGTTTTTACTATAGAATGGTACCTGGATTGCGCCCATCCAGTTTGGGGAAAAAACATCTCTAAAAGTGAAACCAAACTTGAGGCATTGCAAACCCAGTTTTCTATTCTATACTATACAGGGTCTTTTTCCTAATCACGTGGACTCGGGTTTTCATTCTATAGTGGGTTATTTGTTAGAGGCGGTGGGTATGAGGCTGGGTTTTCATTTTAAAGGAGTGGAAGGGGAGGTGTCAGTGGGCAATAATATTGTAAATGCTGTATGATACTGTAAAGTATTGAAACATATTGTAAACAAATAAGTGGCCAACACTGTTAACGAATCAGTTTTGTGCAGGGCTGCTCCTTCAAAATGGAGATCCAGCCACTCTTCTAAAAATGGTTCCCAATTGTTTTTTTGCTTGAAAGGTGCCAGCCCAAACATGAACCACATTTTGGGCCTTGGCACCTAATCATAGTTTTTCATTCTATAGGGATTATTTTTTCTGAGGCTGGGTTTTCATTTTATAGGAGTGGAAGGGGAGGTGTCAGTGGGCCTGTGTGATACTGTCAAAATATTGAAAGATACTGTAAACGAATAAGTGGCCAACACTGTTAACGAATCAGTTTTGTGCAGGGCTGCTCCTTCAAAATGGAGATCCAGCCACTCTTCTAAAAATGGTTCCCAATTTTTTTTGCTTGAAAGGTGCCAGCCCAAACATGAACCACATTTTGGGCCTTGGAAATAGCGGTTTCTATTCTATAGGGGGCACCTAATCACTGGGACCCAGTTTTTCATTCTATAGTGGGTTATTTGCTAGAAGCGGTGGGTATGAGGCTGGGTTTTCATTTTAAAGGAGTGGAAGGGGAGGTGTCAGTGGGCAATAATATTGTAAATGCTGTATGATACTGTAAAATATTGAAAGTATACTGCAAACAAATAAGTGGCCAAGACTGTTAACGAATCAGTTTTGTGCAGGGCTGCTCCTTCAAAATGGAGATCCAACCACTTTTCAAAAAAATGGTCCCCACGATTTCTTTTCTTGAAAGGTGCCAGCCCAAACATGAACCACATTTTGGGCCTTGGAAATAGCGGTTTCTATTCCGTAGGGGGCATGTTTCCTAATCACTGGGACCCAGTTTTCCAGTCTATAGTGGATAATTTGTTCCAAACGGTGGCCAGTATGAGGCTGGGTTTTCATTTTATAGGAGTGAAAGGGGGAGGTGTCAGTGGGCAATAATAGTGACTGCAAAAAATTGTAAACGAATAAGTGGCCAACACTGTTAACGAATCAGTTTTGTGCAGGGCTGCTCCTTTAAATGGAGATCCAACCACTCTTCTAAAAATGGTTCCCAATCGTTTTTTTGCTTGAAAGGTGCCAGCCCAAACATGAACCACATTTTGGGCCTTGGAAATAGCGGTTTCTATTCTATAGGGGGCACCTAATCACTGGGACCCAGTTTTTCATTCTATAGTGGGTTATTTGCTAGAAGCGGTGGGTATGAGGCTGGGTTTTCATTTTAAAGGAGTGGAAGGGGAGGTGTCAGTGGGCAAAAATATTGTAAATGCTGTGTGATACTGTCAAAATATTGAAAGATACTGTAAACGAATAAGTGGCCAACACTGTTAACGAATCAGTTTTGTGCAGGGCTGCTCCTTCAAAATGGAAATCCAACCACTCCTCTAAAAATGGTCCCCAAGGATTTTTTTGCTTGAAAGGTGCCAGCCCAAACGTGAACCACATTTTGGGCCTTGGAAATAGCGGTTTCTATTCTAGAGGGGGCATGTTTCCTAATCATAATCACTGGGACCCAGTTTTCCGTTCTATAGTCGATAATTTGTTCCAAACAGTGGGTATGAGGCTGGGCTTTCATTTTATACGAGTGGAAGGGGAGGTGTCAGTGGGCAATAATATTGTAAATGCTGTATGATACTGTAAAATATTGAAACATACTGCAAACGAATAAGTAATCAACACTGTTAACGAATCAGATTTTAGCAGGGCTGCTCCTATAAAATGGAAATCCAACACCACTTCCAAAAAATTGTCCCCAAGATTTCTTTTCTTGAAAGGTGCCAGCCCAGATCCAAATGTGAAACCACATTTTGGGCCTTGGAAATAGCGTTTTCTAGTCAGTAGGGCACTCGTGGATCATCTTTTGGAAGTAGTGGTCAGTGCCCGGCTGGGTTTTCATTTTATAGGAGGGGGAGGGGGGAGTGTCAGTGGGCAATGATAGTGCAAATTAAAGTGTGCAACAGAAAAAGTAATCATTACTGTTAACGAATCAGCTTTTAGCAGGGCTGCTCCTATAAAATGGAAATCCAGCGGGACTTCCAAAAAATTGTCCCCAAGCATGTTTCTTTTTTGAAAGGCACCAGCTCAGATGGCGCTCAGATCCAAATGTGAAACCACATTTTGGGCCTTGGAAATAGCGTTTTCTAGTGAGTAGGGCACTCGTGGATAATCTTTTGGAAGTAGTGGTCAGTGTCCGGCTGGGTTTTCATTTTATAGGAGGGGGAGGGGGGAGTGTCAGTGGGCAATGACAGTGCAAATTAAAGTGTGCAACAGAAAAAGTAATCATTACTGTTAACGAATCAGTTTTTAGCAGGGCTGCTCCTATAAAATGGAAATCCAACACCACTTCCAAAAAATTGTCCCCATGTTTCTTTTTTGAAAGGCACCAGCTCAGATCCAAACGTGAACCACATTTTGGGCCTTGGAAATAATGTTTTCTATTCAGTAGGTTTTTTTTCTTGACCACTAGGACCCAGTGTTTTATTCTATAGTGTGTATATTATGTGTTTATGTATTTCAGTATTTCTATGGCGGTTTGTCAGTGTCAGGCTTGGTTTTCATTTTATAAGAGTGGCAGGGGGCTTGTCAGTAGGCAAAATAATAGTGCGTATACATGCGTATAACTTTTCTTTAAATATATATATATATAGATTGATAGATAGATAGATAGATAGATACATAGATTTATATATATTGTAATATATACACATCATTATATGAATGTTTCTGAGGCTGGCCATGCTGAGGCACGGCTCCTCTTGGATCAGTTCCTATAAAATGGTAATCCAACCCCCCCTCTGTAAAATAGTCACCAAGTATATTCTTTTGTGGAATGGTGCCAGCCCAGATCCAAAAAGTGAAACCAAACTTAAGGCATTGCAAACCCAGTTTTCTATTCTATAAGGTGTCTTTTTCCTAATCACTGGGACCCAATTTTTCATTCTATAGTGGATTATTTGTTCCAAGCGGTGGCCAGTATAAGGCTGGGTTTTCATTTTATAGGAGTGGCAGGGGGTTGTTGGCTTTCTTGGGTTTCTATTCTATAGGGAAAATCACCCCCCCTTAGTCCTGGGTTTTCGTTTTAGTCCCTATAGAATGGAACCCCAGGTTTGGTCCGAATTCCAACAGGGATATGTTTAACCATTCGCTCTTTGCCATGAGTCCGTGTTCCTAAAGCAACTAGGCCAACGAAAGGTGATTAGTCCCTTCATTGGAAAATTAAGTTCCGCATTCATGTGCCTAACATTTATGCATACTACATTCATTGTTTTTCAGGTTCCACTCTCTTTGAGCTAGAGCTCCCAGAAGGCTCAGAAGCGGAAGGATTCTCAACAGGCCCTTCTCTCCAGGTTCAATCTCCGACACCAAGATAGGCTCGGGACCACCTGAAGCTTCCTCATTTTCGGATGTTTCATCCAGTACCCACCTGCCGTCAAGGGGCAAGAGGGTTCTGGCCAAATTCTTCGCCCACTTCACCACATCCGGGTGGTCTTCCAAAAGCTGGTTTTAACAGCTGTCATCGAGGCCAGTGTTCTTCTCCCCGTGTCTCTTGTCGGTGAAGTCTCAGGATTCAATGGCCAGCAAATCAGTACTGACCATGGTCGTGCTAAGGCATCTTGTGTCATGCATGTCATGCATGCCACTTATGCTCATGCCACCTGATGTCATGTCATGTCATCCTAACAACTCATGGCAAGTCATGTCATTGTGTCAAACCGTGCCATGCCATGCCATGTCATCATGTCAAACCGTGCCATGTCATCATGTCAAACCATGCCATGTCATCATGATGTATGGCCATGCAATGCCAACACATGAATGCCAACACAACTTCATGCAATGTCATTTCAGGATACGATGAGGGAAGAGAGTGTCCGCATACACTTCCAGGATGACAAACTCTGCGTGGTCCGAAGCCTTTGGATGAGGTACAAGTGCTCTGCGGAAGCCTCACGAGCTCTAATGAAAATGACATGACCGTGTGTATTGGCCCCAAAGTCATGCACATGATTGCGGTGCCCAACCTAGATATCAGATCATCACACCGCATATCCTAGCACATGCAAAAACAAGCAACCATGGCACAACGCCACCCAAAAAGAAGTCATTCGCCCCCACCCCGTTTGGAAGTTGAGCACCAAGGCACCGTCAGTTGAGTCCCCCCTCAGAGACCATAGGCACTGTCACATCCCGTCAATACTTGCCGAACAACAGGCCATGCTACAGGTCATGTGACAGCTCATGTGACAGGTCATGTATAGGTCATGTGGCATGGTCATGTCAGGTCATGAGTCCATGGCAATTGCAAGTCAAGCTACTGTCCGTGAAATCCACGGTACTCAAACTTGCGACCACATGCTATGAGCTGGATAGTCCCATAGGTAGTCCCAGTGGAACCAGCCGCCATGGAAGATGTGAGAGAACTTTGCTCTTAGTCGACGTGCACGGCCAACAGTCAAAAAAAATGAACAGTGACAAATCAGTGACAAATTGGTGCGGGGATATATTGACTGAGAACTATTAGAATCAACACATCAACACAAGATGCCATGCAAGCCTGTTGGGCCTGTTGAGCGGAATGGCGTGTCGGGGTCGCAGCAGGATTACAGTACAACATGATCGCGGTGCCCACACGGCTTCTTCGACCAAGGTAAACAGGTCAGGAGCACTAACCCGGCCAAAGTTCAGCTGAAGTGTTTGGCTGCACGGCCCAGCTTTTGAACCACTGGACATGGCATGGCAACATAGATGCATGGTGACATGGCAATCCCCGACATGTATTCCATGCATGCCATGACATGGCAATCCCCGACATGTATTCCATGCGTGCCATGCCATGCCCTAACATGACAAGCCCCTGACATGTATTCCATGTCATGCCATGACATGACAAGCCCCCGACATGTTTTCCATACATGCCATGCCATGCCCTAACATGACAAGCCCCCGACATGTATTTCATGCATGCCATGTCATGCCATGACATGACAAGCCCCCGACATGTATTCCATGCGTGCCATGCCATGTAACATAACTGGACATGACAAACCATGTAGCCCATGAATGCCATACCATGAGAGACCCTCCAAAACCCCCCACCTCATGACATACCTTTCCAAACCACCCCCCCACCCAGCATCAAAAAAGTTTTGGCATCATTTTTTGCAGATTTCTTCATGTAACTGAATTACGAAACGTTCTTGATCTATTGCCCTGAAAAACGTACACAAACTATTACATTTTAATGTCCAGCTGAGTACTATATAATCAGTTTGTTATTTAAAAAAAACAAATAAATTGCTTTTATATACATATAAAATAAAAATGTGGCAAGCGGAATTTCATAAAACATCCCCAAGTAATCACCATTTTTACAGCTGGTATGCTTACCATCCCCGTCCATGGTTTATGGCACCGCAGTGACGGCCTCCAATCGTTCGCCTCCCACTGCACAAGCATGTATACAGCCTCGAGACGCAGCTTGCTCGGGTACCACCAGTGGCTAAGCCATTTTTGACATCCTGAATGTCTAGGGATTTTTCAAATACCCCCCTCGCAGTACACCCTACAATCTCCCTAATTAGTGCCATTTAGCATTATTTCTCACGAAGTCGCTCGACCACGCTCGAATTCGATCGAACTAATGGGTATGATGACTGTATTTTGGGAGCCAAATTGCTGGGCCATATCATGCCGGCCCCGCTTTCCTGCTTCTCTCACGTGAGCCACCGTTCTGTGCCAGCGGCTGCTACCAGGTTATAGCTCAACAAGTACACAAGGACATTTGGAAGTGGCGGAATACGCCCTGAGCCCGACATATCCATTGATGTGTTGGATTTATCGCCAAATAAAGAGAAAAGAAGGTGTAATCTCAGGGCGTATCTCAGAAACTCCCAGAGAATGGGATTGTGTATATATATATATATATTTAGCGATATATAGCGCCATGGCAATATCAAATACGCCCAAGGTGAACCAATGTGATCCCAAGATTCAATAGATGAATCAGGATAGATAACCGATAACAGCTGGCCTGACTTTGTCCAATGTTGCATTTATATACGGTATACGTCTATTATAAAAAATGTCTATATAGGTTCATCACCAAACCCTGAAAAGGCCCAACATATGTTTTGTTTACTAAACACACATCCAAAAACTTTATTTTACACAAACTTGAGGCCCGCAACTACTAGCTATACTTGTTACATTCCCAAACACATTTTCGAGGGATGACATTCCCCCAATGATGGTCCCCCACAAGCCGCTAGGTCCAAGCATCTGCTGCAAGAAAACACGGACCACGCGATCCTTTGGCGTGGCATGTCCTGGTGGGGCGATCATCAACAGATTCGCGACAAGAAATCCGATGTACTTGTGAAAGGTATTGAGTATAGGCAATACTATACAATACTATATACATATATACTATATATAGGTATACATCTATTGACAATGTATATGCTAAATTGAGAGATTATTCGTATAGGATCATATAGGTATGTTGGTCTGAAAATTGGCAATTTTGTAATTTCGATGAAGAGATTTCGATGATTCACCGGTAGATTTGGAGTATATGTTCAAACATACCTAGATTGGCTAAATGCAATGTTCACCACCTAAATTGGCGGTTTAGCTTTTACTCACACCTCACTGATATTTACACGCATATGATCTGAGAACTTGGAATCAACGGGGGTCATAACCCAAAATCAGATGAAAGGGGAAAAACTCATTGGTTGATATCTACTCATGTCATCATACCATTTTTTATTTGGCCAATGAATCCCGTCTCTTAGATGAGCCATGGACTTGGTTTGGTGTGACTAATTGGTTGTATCAAATTATACTGGTTGTAGAATATAGGTTATACCACACTTGGAAGTCGGCTAATGAACTCCATATAACATCAAGCAAATGCCAATATTTGTTGGTTTGATCCTCATAGTTCACTATTCCCTACAGCAACCATAGTTAAACATACCTCAGTTATACCGTTTTACCCAAGCAATATCATTTTAGTAAGCATAGTTCCCATGCAAACGGTTGCTACAGTTGTTGTTGTACGGGTGAATTAATAGGCTACTATGTTCAATTTCTCAAACCATGATGCTTAAATCCACCATGCTTGGCTGGTGAAATTCCACTAGCTAACTATACGCTATTAATTTCTGTGCTTACTCATACACAAGCTCGGTTAGTATCCATAGTTCCTGAGAAACGTGTTGTTAGACTTAATGTGATGCAGGTGAGTTGATATAGTTCAAAGTTACTGTATTCAATCCCATAGTTGGTGGTACACCACAGTCGCTGAGATAACCCCAACTATAACTGGACTAACCCTACCTTATTAATAACTGAGGTCGAAAGCCACGTACTATATCACTTCACTGTTAAAGTACCGTAAGTTATGAAAACAATGCAAAATGATGTGAATATTAGACACGTCTGTTTGACTCTGTTTGACTATAGTTGTTCCAAGATATCTAAGGTTTATACTTGGGGATGGTTCAAAAATTGAAACTCAGGGGACCACAAATTGTAGTTCACTTTAAATAGTAACCATCCATCCAGTTGGGGTACCTAATTTTGAACCATACCCAGGTATTGTAACTTACATGGGTTTGTCTGAAAATAAGGTACCTCCAATTCCGAGGGTTTATCTTCATCTTCCTTGCTAAACTGGCAATTTGGGGGGTACAGTATCCCATATTTTCAGACAGACCCCAGTAACCCTCAAAAAAATAGAAATTGAGCCTGACCCGGCGCCTGCACCAGTGCACACCGGAGCTATTCTGGGCTGAAGACCCCATTGGCTTACGCTGTGGGGAAAAACCAAACATCACACAAACTGAGCGGAGCTGAGCTTCGCTGCTCGCCATCTGATGAATTAAGCTCGTGTTGCCATCTCTCCCGAAATGCTTTCCAGGAAGCCACGTCCCACAGTTTCGCTGTTTGCAAAAACCTACGTTGGATATTTGCGAACTTGCTCCTTGGTTTCGCTTGTCTGAAGATGACTGTCTGGGTGAGGTGAGGCTGACGCGGGGGCACATCCTCCCAGTCAAAACAAATCACCACGCCCAAATCGGATGTTGCCGGACCCTCAGAGTGAAAGTAGTTTCCAGCCTTTCTGGGAGCTTCCGTCCAGTATGCAACTGATGATCCTGTGAACAGCAACCACCAGCCTTTGAGTGTTCTCAACGCCGGATCTCTCAGCCAAGCCAAATAAGGAAGCATCAGGTGGTAGCTTGCTCTTACAGTATATCTCTTTGGCGATTATTGTACAAATTACTATAACTGTTGCAAATTGATGAGAATAAAGGACACATTTAATGCTTGACTATAGCTGTAGCAAACTATAAAAAAATACTATACTTATAAATAATTTATCCATATATCCTATCGATTAAATCACTTTGACGATGAATTTCCCATGGAAAAATCCATAAAAGGTGGGTGACTGATCTTCGTTCCTCCAGAAGCTGCACCGCGCTTCTCCAGGCCAACCGCAGCGTGCCCAGCACCGCGTTCATGATCTCCACGCTGGGCGGGGGACCCCTGGCACCGATGGGCCGATGGGCCGACGAAAAATGGCGCTTTGGCCAGGAAAATCTGATGGTTCAACCAGCGATATGTCAAAAACAAGCCGGATCCAGTCAAAAATCAAGTTCTGAGAAAAAAACACAGTGGCTTTTTAGACCAATGAAAGTAAACATTTAAGGGTAGAACGTCGTTATTAGATCAACTATAACAGTTGAACATTCGAATTTACCTGATTGAAGAACCAGGCCACATGATATTTCTAAGCTGCCACAACAGTTCAAACAGGGTTGAAGCAACACAACTTTATCAATGGGGTATTTCAGCCACACCAAATTGAAGACCTGATTTCACCAGCAAGAATTGATGTTTTAATCCATTATGATTAACCCATTGCCATTTAAGCAAAGGATCTTTTGTTCCGGTTAAATCTGAAATGCAATATACTTATGTGAATATTGAAAAAAAACATGTGTTGAATATCATCGAACTATAGCCCCAAGATATCTGATATCTGAAACAATTGAGCAAGCCACATTCCGGATGGCCAACTACCCAATCTGTACTACTGTTTGTCGCCGAAAAAGCGCGATGCCAAAGGGGTCACAAAGTTGGCCACGTGTGAAAGCAGGGCTTCCAAGTACGTATAACACCTGCTTTGGCACAAACAGGCACGCCAAGTGCAGCTTGCCAAAGAAAATTGACACAAATCCGAAGAATAGAGTTGCGGCAAGGTTTGTACATGCGTTTCACTTTACTGCGGCCACGCCTGGCCAGCTTCTCTGCCTATGATATTTTTCGCCACCGGAATCACTGTGTCGTCGCCTGGGTCTTCCTGGACCTGTGAAGTGCCAAAAAAGGATGCCAAAGGGGCTCAAAGTTCGCCGTTAGGAAACAGGGCTACCTAGGACGTGCAATACCCGCTTTGGCAAAGAACGTTTCCTTGCAAACGAGAGGACCTTGTTAACATCCAGGATGCCATCGCCTGGGTAGTAGTTGATTTGCACAGTTTATATTGGAGGAGCGTGGCAAGCCTTGGAATGAAGATCAGCCGGCGCGCTCTGCGTGCTCTTGAATGGCACATATTACAGTCCGTGCATTTCCACTGTTTTGTAGGTTTGTCTTGGTTGTGCCGAATGGTTTGGAGGAGGGACGTCCATTGGCATTTTCTACCAGGCACCCCTAGGTCGCAATTCAATATTTGATTTGACCACCCTCCACAGCTCTAATAAATCCAGACAAGAAGACAAACTTGCTAATCACTTACCAGAAACACGCGGCTGAGAGAAGGGACAGCTGGGCAAAAATACATCCAAGAAAGATGAAGCAGGACACAACTATATTATATACCAAGACGCACAAGCCAAGAAAGAGACAAACAGGGCTAACGTGTGTGTTTCGGCTTACATGTTATAACTGTGAACTAATTAAAGCAGTTGTGAAAGTGTGCAACCATGCTCTAACCATGTACATATATCCATAATAACAGTTAAACCAATGACTTAAGTAATTGAACATGGTAGTTTAACAGTCCAAAGTTTGATTTTAACCGGAAAACGGAATGAACGTTAGATAAGGCATAAAGCTGTAGCATTGGGGCACTGGCAGATCTGCTGATGGCATAATATTTGATCATTTTCTTTACGCCAAGATTTCTCTCTCAATATATGCCAGTTGATTCCTTCAAAAAGTGCAAGCATGAACATCCATCTCAAATGAATCTCATGTTCTGTTCATTAATCTCAAATCAAGTTGACTGTGTTTTCATCAATCTCAAATGATCATCTTTTGTGAATTATTTTGACTGCCATTCTAAAAAAACATCAATGATGCATGCACCAGGTGAGCTTGACCTACTGAATCCGTTTCTGACATCACTCAGTACTCAACTGATTGGGTGGTCTTAAACCATCCAACAAAAATGTCCTCTCAACCAATCATCCCAACGTTGAAACACGGTACATGTGTGAAGCCATCAGTGGAGTTGACCCAATCAGCAAACCCAAGATATTCAAGAGCATCTGATGTTGTTCTTCCACTAATCCTGGGATCCCAGAAAAAAACGGTGAAACGATGGAAGAAATCCTGCACCAGTTGGATTTATTCCATCCAAAGTATATCCTATCCTATATCCCCATAGTTGGTTATAAGCCCATGATTTTTGTTAATGTGGGTAAAACAAGAATAAACCCATGTGGGAATGGTTTATACCAACTATTTATATCTATTTATGGTGATTTTGGGGATGGCTTATGGCCTTGTTTTGCCCACATTGGTTCAAAAATCCCTGTGCTTTTTCCCTTGGGATTTCCTGAATCCGCTGGCACTGCCCGCCTTGCCCAGGCTTGGTCTAAGATGTAGATGGCCCAACGCCAAGCCTGGGGCGATGTGGAAAATTGAGCCATGCAGACTTCAACATTGGTGAAAACTGGTGGAATTAACCAAGACTCATGGGATATAAATGAACAAATATAAATATATATATATATGTATTACATATTACATATTACATATTTATTTAAATATGTATATATATATATATAAATAAAGGTCTATACATATTATATGTATATATTATAATATTAGGGTAGTTAAGGGATGGAAAATCGATAATGAATTGCTTTACCCTCTGGTGACATCAAGCATGGACATTGCTGGGAAATGCCCGCGCGGAATGGAGGTGAGGAGCTTTCCAGCTGACCATGTTTGATTTCCAGAGATGTACTCATCCCCCATAAACCTATACTGGTTGGTGGTATACCTACCCCCATGAAAAAAATATGAAAGTCAGTTGGGATTATGAAATTCCCAATATATGGAAAAATAAAACATGTTCCAAACCACCAACCAGTATACTATCCTCTTTTCCAACCGTTTCTAACCAGTCAACAATGGACAACAGCGGAAAAAAAAGGACCCCGAAACTTCACAGGATCATCCATGGCCCATCTTGTAGGGGAGCGATCAAGTCGGGACCTAACATGAAATGGTTTTACTGCTAGAAATCACCAAAATCATGTCGGTCCCCAAAACTATTTCAAGACCTCTGATATTTTGATCCATCATCCAAACAAGTCTAGTTATGTCTCCCAAGTTAAAAGTTGGCTGGCAAGTTTTGGTGCACGTGTTGGCACAAACGCCATGCATTGAGCAAAACAGACAAATTTCACTAATGACTAATGTGGCAGGCCAAATGATATCCCCGTATTTGGGTATATAGCTTCTTTAATTACCAACGGTAAATCGGGCAAGGGTATTCTTTAGAGCAATGGGTTTACAGCATGAGAAATCGATCCAAACCCGTATGGGTTTGTCTCAAAACAGGATACCCTGCAATCCGCTGGTTAAGTGCACACTTTCCCACTGAAAAGCGTACATCTGTGTTTACCCCATGTTCAAACGTGTGCAATTTTTATAGACAGATACATATGCATTACACATGCACATAATCATGATATACACGTACGTATACATGTATGTATGTGTGCATATACTTGCCTGCTCACCACAGACTTCGATGGCGTGTCGCAAACACTGGCCATTCACTGCGCGACGATGTCGCCACACGTCCTGAACAATGGCCACGGCGGAGGATCTCTTGGGGATAAAAACGATGGAATATTGAACAATAGTGGCTAATACCGAACAAAATATATAGTGACTAATAATGGGATTAAGAAAATTGCCCTGCGGTAACAAAGCTATGGACAAACACCTTTTTGCTGATAGGCAAATCATCATTTTGATGATCTATTGTTGGCAATGTTCGAAACTAATATACTAAAAAAACAGAACGGTATAGGTTGTCAATCAGATTACATGTTTATAGAACCTAGATAGTATATATATATATATATAACAACAAATGTATACTTATCAAAGGAAGTTTGGAAGTCTGAAACTCCGTTCTACGGATTTTTGGAAAGAGAAAAAAAAACAATCACCAACAATACATCACCACAACAATACATCACCACAACAATACATGACCACAGAATACATCACCATAACAATACATCACCACAACAAAATATCGCAACAACAATACATCACCACAACACTACCAAGTGATCTGATTGACTGCAACGTGCCACTGTGTTTGGTGATCTAGGGTTGCAATTTGCATTGGAATAGCTGCTTACATGTTTATGTTTGATCCCTTGGCTTTTGTGCGACGGGTGCGGCTCATGCTCGGTTTCGCTCGGACGCGTCCTCCAGTGTAAAGTTGAGTTCAGTTTTAATGTTTAAACAATATTTTTGTCGACACTTGTACAACATCACAATTTCGGGGCCTCATCTTATACCCAGGATATTCCTTGTCATGGCATCATTTACTGGTTTTCCCCAAACTTTTGATTGATGAACGATAGTTTGGTGGTTGTATAATTATGTATAATTCAAGTTCAATTTTTGCAGATGGTAAAAACGTGTAATCACCGCCCTTTTTTTTGTGGCTTAACATCCAATTCATTGCATCATGTTCTGATTCAGCCACGTAAAAAGTCTCAGTTTTACTGCTTAAATTGGTGTCAATCAGTTGATAACCATTTCTGGTGAAAAAAGCAATCTAGCGATGATTAAAGAGCTTTTCTTTTTAATTGTGACATCAATTATCAAATCGAGGTTTCATCTAGTATGGTCTGAACCTATGTTCCTGTGCATGGTTAAACACACAACTTTCAGGTTGTGTTAACGCTAAACCTTCCTTTCTGTATGGCTCAAAAATTCATTAGGGTGGGAAACTCAACTCGTAGCTCCTTTGGTCCCCCTTCTTTTGGGAACATGAATACTCCTAGCTCCGAATCGCCCCCTCAGAACCTCCACAATAATTCAGCATGAAAGATGTTCAGTGATTTGTCCTACTCTTGGACTTGCTTAATGGTCTCCAAAAAACACACATATCAATAAACTAAACAAATAGTCTCATTGGGAAACAAAAACAATCATGTATCCTAAGAATGCTAGTGTATATATATATATATTTTTATTTTATATCGAAAAATACGAACAAAAACATAAATTAACTATAATATACTATAATCACGATGAATTAGCAATAATTCAATGAGTCAGCGTTTCCATCGCCATCCGCTCCCGCCTCCAGGACGCCCAAGGCCTCTGCCCAGGCGCCGGCAGGGCACGCCGCCAGGCGCGTCACCGCCTGGGCCAAGCGCGCCTTGCGACTCAAGGGCTGCTCGACGCCTGGGAAACAGATTTCTAGGGGATTTACCCTCTGGCATACAAAAAGCTATGGAAAATCACCATTTTATAGCTGGGTAAATCAACTATTTCTATGGTCATTTTCAATAGCTATGTTAAATTACCAGAGGGTATCATGGAACTGTATAACCATGTATAACCAACATGTATGGGGACATTTAAGGTCTGTATGTATACTTGATATAGGGGATATATAATCTATAGAATATGGGCAAATTATTAGTTATAAGTGATTATAAATGGGATTATACATTCTATAAATGGGGTTTCGATGGTTTTGTTAGTACTTATAACTGGTATTTCGGACCATAACTGTAGGGGTTTTCATTTGTATAACTGTATAACAAACATAAGGATATGGGATATATAATGTATAGTATAGAATGGGAAACACTAGAGGGATCTATAGGGGATTTAGTAGAACAAACAAAATATATGGGGATATCTATACTGCATA